>JABTTQ020002728.1:0-600000 GCA_016081115.2 Rehmannia glutinosa | reverse complement strand
CCGTTAGCTCTTTGCATCATACCCCAACCCAAAGAGATCATTCCCTTCTTGCCTAGATCTACATATTAAATATTTTTGGCAAATGTCTAGGTTGAAAACCTCTTCCTCCACCCCTTATTCCTTTTCCTCCGGGTGTATATTGTACATGAGCCTTCTCGTTTACCAAATTTGAATGGTCATTGGTAGTCTCTGCCTATCGCCTTCTTCACATAACTTCGGACCCTTCTCCCGATGCATCCCGTGCTTGGGCTAATGGCATGTTCTTGAAATAGCCTTTGGATTTGAGAGTTTGAAATTCTTCAACCGATCTTAGCTCGTTTCCGTCATCCGGAATGGCATCTTGATCCTTTCTGACGGAATGCCACCAAACTGTTTCAACATTTCTTCAACGCGGCATCCGTTCTCTTGTCGAACTCCTCCATCCCTCGCTTCTACAATTTTTCTCTTCTCGGACATAGGCACAACATTGTTGGAGCGGCGGAGTCACTGAAGTTTGCTGATTATATGACCTTCTTTGAGGGGTTTCGATAAGCATCGGGTCAAATCCTTTGACCTTTCCCCTCAACAGCTTTTTCCTTCTCCTTCTCAACAGCTTGTTTCATCCTTTTGCTTCTCAAATGCTTTCTTCCTTCAATTTCCTCGTATTCCTCTTCCCCCTTATTGGCATCATCGAAGGAGAGAGAGAACCCCAGGAACATTCCTGCGAGCATAAAATCCAAATCGATCGAGAGCCGAGTTTTGCTTAGAGTCTCTCTTTGCATGTGCGGTTCAAAATTCTGAGCAAGTGGCCTTCGATTCACCGCCACCGGTTTCATTTCAGCCATAAAGAAGGCTGAACTTCGTATTCATGTTCTCTTCAACACGCAGAATTTATTTTCGATGAAATTCACGCAAGAACTCCATTTCGTTGTATGGGAGGCATGCAATCTCTCCATATAGGTCTCCGCATCCTCTACTTGATGTTAGCATTGTCGGCCTCCATCAAAGATTCTCATTATATAGTGCCTTGAAGTAGCGAACTTGCTCGAGATGCATGGCACTCTGCTGAGACCATTCCCTTATCCCGACCACCACTCCTCTTAAGTCTGCTTTGTGAGAGTGGCATCTCTATTGTCCGGCGCATATCGAGAGAGGCTTGGTGCCGTTCAATCTTCTCAATCTCTTCACGATCCTCCCAAGAATTCACGCTTCTCGGTTGTCCGACTTGAGTCACCGCCGCCACTCTACATCAAAGTTGAAATCACCGGTGGCACAATTGAGTCGATAGGAATTATGGGTTCTTCTTGGATAGTGTAGCACTTCTCTTCTCTCAGTCTCTTCTTCTAAGACAGTAACTCGAGAGAAAAAGGAAATACATCCTCAAATTCATCATCTCGCATGTGAGATATTGTGTGCGAGGTGCTCACCGCTGCAGCTCCGTAGCCTGCTTGTGATTGAAGTTGTTGCAACTGGGGCTTGATTGTTTTTGCCCACCGATGAGCCTCACTGTCTTAACAGTTCCTCGGCCTCGGTAGGTTTTTCCATTTGAGTAGATCGTCCTCGGCTGATCATCAAGATCATCGGATGATGATGAAACCTGGGGCTTGTTCATCATCAAATTTGAATGTTTGACGAGCAAATTTTGAAACTCGATCGACTCGTCTCATGCGGAAGAACATCCTCACCGGGTCATGTTGTTTTGCAGCGGGGGTGGATCGAGCTTCATCTCCGGATCCCAAATGATATATCGGGGTTGTCTTGGGAATTATGAAGTGCACTAATCTCCTTCTCGATTCTTCAATGTGAATCGGAGGGATGTTCTCAGATTTCTTTCTCTTTACCAAGGGAAGTCTCAACCTCCCTCGGGCCTTCAATACCTTTAGCAATCTCAAGTGCAAAAAGGCCTTCTACATTCCCTTCGACGACGCAAATCGTCTTAGGGTCTTGACAAAGTGGCATCCGAAGGAGTCTCAACCCTCGGATTGCACTTTCGCCTGCAGTGTTAACTCCCGGGGCTTTTCCAACTCCGTGCCTGGACTACACCAGCGCTGCCCTCACCGCAAAGTAGTTGGCACTTCACCGGGACAGACTCAACTATCCGAGCTTCATCAAAGTGGCATTCTCTGTGATTCTCTTTCCTTTTCCACTTCGCCTCCTTTATGCAATGTGGAGTCATCTCGCAACATCCTCCGACCTTGCCGCAGCGGAGTGAGTTTCTCCTCACCGCACACCACCGAGTGAGTGATCGATGGTGGGGTCACTCTTCTCCGGACTCTGGCCGCTTCCATTGAGTGCTCGGGCGTGGGGCGGATAGTAAAACACCTTCGATGGGGGTTGGCTCAACTTGGGTGCCCAAATTTCCGGGGCCTCATTGCCAAGTCCCTTGACCCATCTTCTCGAGTGTCTTTGGGACGTGGTCGCAGCAATAATCGTGGCAATCCATCGCACCACTCCCAATGGGTCTATCTCTAGGAGATATTTTGAAGACTCTCCTGGTCCTTCCATTAATCACCGCTCATGCATTAGCCGATTCCCTTAGAGCTTGCCGTGCATATCGACTTCTCTGTTGCGCCATGGGATCCAAATGTTCATCGGTGTCGACAACACATCTAATCGAGGATGCGTATGTTCCGAGTTCCAAAGAAGAGGGCATATATCGGCCTTCTCACGAGCTTCGCGCTTCTTCACCGCTTTGGCTTGTTCATTCTCCTTGAAGATTTGTAAGATATTTAAGCAATTTTCTTCATCAAGGGCCTAAATCACCTTGGTGATGCCGAAAATTCAAACAATTTCTTATCCTCTTCTATGAACTCGGGCGTTCAAATTGCACCCTTGAGTGACTCAGCTTCCACGCCTTCATTCGCGTAGATGGCGCTGGATGTCTGGGTATATTGGAGAATACATGATGACATCATCATCATCATCTTGTTCTTGTCCTTCCTTTTCTGGGAATGGAAGGTAGCATGCTTTGTTGCTCTTCACCTTCAGTAGCATCCGGAGCAGGCGGAGAGACAACCTTTTCAACTGGAGATTCAGTCGTCTCACCGCTTTTTTATCCTCGCCTTCTTTTCAACAAACTTGCGCTTTCATCGATTATTTCGAGATCAGTATTTCCTCAACATCGCTAGCCTTAGAGGTTTTCTCCAGCTGAGTGGCAGACTCAGCTGTCTTTTCAAGCTCTGACAGCTTGGAGATTCTCTTCCTTCTCTTGGTTTTAACTAGAGGATATTCTGTTCGATTCCTCTTGTTCAGTTTCCTTGCGGCGGGCCCTGAGCATCTTTCTTAGATGGAGCTGCCTTTATAGGCTTGGCAGTCCTCTTCTTTTCTTATGGCCGGAGAAGGTATTTGGGCTACCTTCTCCACCTTGGTTGCGGGGGCGGGAGACACGGCCGCCGGGCAGGACTGACTTTCTACGGGGGCAAGGGTGTCCATTGACTTTCTTTGCAAGGTCGGTCTTCTTCTTTGCGCCTTTCTTCTTGGGAGGGGAGAAAACAATCGTGTCCCTCGGGGTCACCGATTCCCCTCACTTGTATCCGCCCTCTTCGCATGGGCTCTCTTCTGGGCTCCTGAGATGTTAGCTCTGAACATCTTCTTGTTTACATGGCAGGGCTTTCCATGTTGAAGGGGAATGCCCTTCGCTTATATCAAATGCCCAATAACTAGGCCATAGCCAAGTGATCCTCCAAAGGATCCATCTTCCTTGAAAGATTTATTCATTAACGTTCGCGAGTCTGGCCACACAAACTCAGCTAGTTAACTTTTTTTTCCTTGAATGATCGTAGCCATGACGATCGCTTAGTCTTTGATAGGTGGTTGAAGCTTTCGAACTTCATGTCCACACATTTTGAGACGACATCCATCGCCTTGTGATAGTCGTCCTTCAAAGAACTTCTTCTCAATCGTAGACTACCTTCACAAAGACACTCGTGTTTGGCTACTTCTTTCCATGCAGCAGCCAAGTCCACATCAGCTTCGTTTATTTCTGTCATGCCCTCAGACGGCAGCAAACAGTGCTCCGCAAGGTCCTTAGCAATAATCCTGATGTCCTTGCGGTGGACGGAGGAGGACTTGATACCTTCGTCCCGCACTCGGCATTCACATAGAACTACGCCACCTCTTCCAGGTAGGTGTGCGAGTACTCCAAAGTAAGAAAAGGCCTGAGACCGGACTTTTCCAGCATATCAGCTATCTTCTTTACTAGGGTTTCATTAGAACCCTGTTTCACCATTCCTTCAAAATCCACAGTCAAACCAGAGTGGATTTGCTTCGATAACTTGACGAAATTAATCTTTGGTGCTATTTTTAGAAGTTTCTACCGATTAAATCTTGATGAACTTGCTTGTGAACTCGTAGGGTATTTGAGAGAAAAGAACTTACTTTTGAAAGTTTGAAGATGAACAGTTTTTGGTGTGAGAGAGAAAACCTAAAGAAGGAGTATATAAGGGTTATGAAAGGACGTGTTTTTGGTTTTTAAGTTTTGATCGAGATCAACGGCTCAGATTTAGCACACTGATCAGCATTTAATTACTCGCATTTAATGCTGCAACATTTATATCCAATCATATGCTTACTTGTGGCACTTTTGATCGCACTGTCATTATTACGCTGACGTTATCCTTAAAAACTTTCCCACTCAGTAAAAACGAATCCGTTTTTGTCACATAGCTCATAAGTGACTCAACTTACTCTACAGATGGCTCAACTCTTCTTCTCTCCTTTCATTTAGTGACTCAAATTGTCACCTAACTTGATACAAAAATGACTTTCCCGATATGGTCGATTTACTTGGGTGATTCATGAGATTTGTTCTATTTTCATTTTTTCACGTTCCATCTCTTCTTATTGAGTCTTTTGAGTGTCAACTCAGCCAATTAACCCTAGTTCATGCTTAAACTCTTCAAATCTTGATTCACATAAGGGCTTGGTGAATATGTCACTAACTGTTTATCGGTTGAGATATATTCCAAAGTGATATTTTTCTTTTCAACAAGATCTCTTATAAAATGATATCGACATCAATGTGTTTTATTCTTGAATGCAACACAGATTCTCGAGTGATTGGAATAGCACTTGTGTTATTACATATAATTGGAATCTCTTTTTCTTTAATTTCATAGTCTCTCACCATTTGCCTCATCCATAAAACTTGGGCACAACAAATGCCTCCCAGCCTATGTACTCTGCTTCACCGTGGATGGGCTATTTAGTTTTGCTTCTTGCTAAACCAGAAACTAATCTGTTTCAAGCATTTGACATGTACCGAGGTACTCTTTCCCGTCAACTCTACATCCAAAGATAGTCGAGTCCGAGTAACCAATAAGCTTGAATCTACCTTCCTTTGATACCGTAAGCCAACTTCTTGTCATCCCTTCAAATATCTTAGATTCTCTTAGTCTGCAATCATATGGCTCTCCTTTGGTGCAGATTGAAATCTTGCACATACACCTACCGCAAAGGTGATGTCCGCCTCGCTTGCTTTGTTAAAAAGAGAGCAGTGATCCAATAAGTGCTCAGATCTTGTTTGATCTACTGACTTTACCATCTGCATCCATGTCCATCTTGGATGATGTATTAATTGGTATTTTCACAGAAGACTTCTCTCCCATACCAAATTTCTTCATTAGATCTCTGGTATACTTTGTTTGACTTATGAAGGTTCCATCATTCAGTTGTTTAACTTGAAGTCCTACGAAGAAGGTCAGCTCTCCCATCATGCTAATTTCAAATTTTCCTTGCATGAGGTTTGAGAACTTATCATACAACTCTTTGTTTGTGGATCCAAAATGATATCATCCACATATATTTGAACAAGCAAGATACTCTCTCCAACTTGAATTCTCAGAGAGTATTCTCGTCCACTTTGCTTTTGGTGAATCCATTGTCGATCGGTAAATTGAGACAATGTGTCATACCATGCTCTAGGTGCTTGTTTCAATCCATATAAAGCTTTCTTAAGCTTGTACACCTTATCTCCTATGGTCTTCTGCTCAAAGCCTGGAGGTTGCTCAACATAGACTTCTTCTTCCAACAATCCATCTAAAAATGTACTTTTCACATCCATTTGATATACAATGAAGTTCTTGTGTGCAAAGATAGGCAAGAAACATCCTTATTTCTTCTAATCTAGCAACATGAGCAAATGCTTCATCAAAATCTATTCCCTCTTCTTGGCAATACCCTTTGACTACCAATCTTGCTTTGTTTCTTACCACGATCCTCCCTCATTCATCTTGTTTCAAAACCCATTTTGTGCCAATAACATTTTGATGGGTTGCTCTTTGCACCAATTCTCATACCTTGTTCATTTCATACGATTTAGCTCTTCTTGCATGGCTTGAATCCAATGTGTGTCATCCAATGCTTGGGACACATCTTTTGGCTCTATTTCAAAATAAAACAAGTGAACATTGCTTCTTCTTGAGCTCGACCTGGTTCATACACCATCTCTCACATCTCCAATGACTAGCTCGATGGATGGTCTCTCGGCCATCTCACATCGAGTTGAAGCAAGTCACCGGGTTCAAATTCTTTTGGTACTGTTGTTTTGAGCAGACTCTTTATCATCATTCACAGATTTTCTAGTCGTCTTTGAGATTCAGCTATCTCTTCTTCATCTTGATTGATTACTCCCCGCCACTTCAACATAAGGACTCTTCTCGCATAGTTGGGTGATTCACTTATCGCCTAACTCTTCAATGTCTTCTCCATTCACATTGGGGTCATAAAAACCACATGAATAGATTCTTTGGTGACCATAGTCCTCTTGTTCAATACTCTATAGGCTTTGCTTTCACCGAGTATCCCAAAAAGATACCTTCATCAACTTTAGCATCAAAGGCCTTTAGGTTGTCCTTGCCATTGTTGTGGATGAAGCATTTATATCCAAATATTCTCAAGTACCCAACATTTGGCTTTCTCCCCGTCCGATTTCATAGGAGTCTTTTTCACTGTCTATTTATCATGCATCTATTTTGAGTATAGCATGCGGTGTTGATGGCTTCAATCCAAAATCTTTATGCAGTCCGACCTTCACTAACATGGTCCTTGCGGCTTCCTTAAGAGTTCTATTCCTTCTTTTAGCTACTCCATTCTCACGTGGAGTTCTTGCTACAGATAACTCATGAGCAATACCATTTTCAACACAAGATCTTGAGTTATTATCCCATTGACAAACTCGGTCCCTCTATCGATCTTATCTTTATAATGGTTTGGCTATTTTCATTTTGAACTCTTTTCATCACCGAGGTAGTTTCGCAGGTTTCTTTCTTTTTGCACATAAAGATTGTCCATGTATATCTTGAATAATCATCCACCACCACTAAAGTGTATTTCTCTACCACATACATGTTCTTTTGTCTGGATCCTTGCAGCACTATTTCATTTGATTCAGTATCTTTAATTTGGTACACTCCCATATTGAATCCAACATTGTAGCCCTTGTCACAGAGTTGGCTGATGCTTAACAAGGTTGAAGTTGAAGCCTTCAAGATATGCAACATCTGTGATTTTTAATCCATTTTTCTTCATGGATCCAAAGGTTTTTATTTCCCCTGAGCTTCATTTCCTCCAAATATGACTTTTGCGCCTCTAATCTCCTTGAATTTTGACAGATTTTTCTTGTTTCCGTCATATGTCCGAATAGCCACTATCCATGTACCAGGTTCCTTGCACTCACTTCCCTTGAACTTCATCTTCTTGGTCCGGTTGATCATGTTCTTTTAGACAGATCATTGCTTATTCTTCAAAATCACTTGAGTAGTCACTTCACTACTTTCTCGAAATCCGCGCTTCTTTAGACTTAGCAATCTCGGCCCCAACATAACATTTTTCTTTTCCCCGTCTTCTTTCTCTAAAGACTTTTCTTTCTTCTTCATTCCTGTATTTATTGACTATCGATATGGGCGGTTCCAACACGGTTCTCGCTCTTTGGTCATTTTTTTCCTTGAATTATCGCTCTCGATATTCACCTTTTGATGCTCACTCTCTTGGGTGGCCTGTCTTCCCTTGACTTGGAGGGAGTCAATGTCTCCTGGAAGATTCACCTTGTTTTCTTTTATAGTTCTTTTGAAGAACTTGTTGAATCTTTTAACCATCGGGCAATCTCCTCCTGGTCAATGGCTTCCTTGACCTCGGCTCTCTTCCCATCCTTGACTATAAGTGAAACTGTTTTGGGTACAACTGTCTTCTCTTGATCTTTTCTTCTCAACTCAAGCTCATAGGCTTTGAGGTCCGAGAATAGCTCATGATTGGTTGTTGTTGTGAGGTTCATTGAATGTCTCAGGGCAATGACCTTCATTTCCCATTCACCGAGGCTTCTTAATCTTCATACACCTTTCCTTCGTGTATATTCTTTCCCAAGTGCGATAGTTTATTTGTGATTTCAAAGAATCTAGCATCCAACGATCCAAGGTTTCACCGCAAGCATTTTAAAATTTTAAAATTTCGTACAACAATAGACAATTTGTTTTCCTTAATTTGCTCGGACTCTTCAAAAATTAAATTTAATTTATCCCGCATTTGTTTTGCGCTTGGCAAGATTTGACTTTGTTGAATATTGCTTTGTCCAAGGTTTTGTAAAGTATGTCCTTGGCTACATTATCCAAGTTGTATCTTTTTCTGTCCTCGTTTGTCCACTCAGTCCTTGGTTTCTCAACTAGGGCTGGTCTTGCCTCAGCAGCAACTTCTTCTCCTTCAGCTGCAGCTGCTCTTCGTACGGCTGTGTTCACTTTCAGTATTTGCAGTGGCTCATCCTCTATCACTATCCACATTTCATCATGTAAAGCAGATAGATGAGCCTGCATAAGAATTTTCCAGTCATCAAATTCCTCAATAGTGAACATGGGAATGCGTGTCAAATTTGCTTCCATGATAATAACTTTGCTGAATAAAAGAGATGATTTTTGAAAGAGCAAGTGTTAAAAGTTTCTTTGAAAGATTGGAGATCTAGTTTAGTAACCAGTGCGAAAGGCTTAATGAACCAACCGCTCTGATACCACTTATAGGTCCAAAGGGGTTTAAGTAAGGTTTAGAAGGGGTTGAATAAACCTTACCAACTTTTCGATTTTAGTCCTTTTAAAATTATTACAGAGTTAATACACAACTAAGTCCTTGAGGGACAACTAAGTTAGTTAATCAGCAGAGTTAGCCACTCAACAGACTCGATAGAGTTGTTGATAGAATAACTCAGCTGTTTAGTCTAAACCTTAACTTGGCTGTGATAAGTTTTTCAATGGAAGACTTAACACCCTTGAATTTGATTTAACTTTGTTTTAACACTTGATTTTAGCACTTAGTAATTTATCAGTTGGATAGCAAATTATCAGCAGATATAAAATATGTGTGCAGGAATGTAAATATGCTGAAATGTAAATGACACAAGTAAATTTTATAGAGGTTCGAAGATGGGGTAATTCTTCTACTCCTCTCTTCTCCAACTCCTGGAGGAATCCACTAAGTAATAATCGCTTTATAAAGTGGTTATCGCCCAGAGACAAGTCTTGATCACGCACCGGCTTGCTCCTTGGACTCAATCTAGAGATGCCTTGGTCACACAAATGGCTTCTCGTCCGACTCGCCTTCTTCACAAGGCAATCGCTTGCTACTTCAGCTCACTTTCTCAAGCTTCTTGGATTTGATCACGAAGCCCTCCAATAACTTGAGATTGGTTCGACCTTGAACCTTCCTACAATCCTCCTTGGAAAGTAGACCCCTTTTTGATTCTTCAAAAGTTTCCTCTTCAACAGTTTGAAGTTGTCTTTCCTTCACAGCTTGGTGTTAGATCGATTTCCTTCGAGATTTAGGCTTGAGGATTTTGCTTGAATAACTTGAGAATATTTTGCAGGTTACAATTTGAATATTGCTTGCTCGTTCGTGGTTCAGGTAACCTTTTCTCAATGAGATTCCTCGGCCTTTTATAGTGAACTTTTAAAAATCGCCTCGTTGAAGAGATATGATGATTTTCAAAAGTCACTTGTGTTCGCCGGCTTGTCTTGTTGCGCTTCTTGATGTTGATCAGAGCACCCTTTCTAGCTTTCTTGAATATTAATGTGTAAATAAGAAATAAAAATAGAAATACTCAATGCTTAAAAATACGGAATAATAATAATCTTACTTCTTTTGAAATATTTGCAATGAATTAAATGTTTACAACTAAAATAATTACTTGTCGAAAAATATTCATTCTCAAAATAAAATGACATTCGACATTTAATAAACTAAAATAAAACTTTATAAATAAGAGAAAACCGAAAGACATGAAATCATGAAAGACGTGGATTTTCGAGTCACCGCGATGTGCCATCTCCTTCCTCATCCGAGTTCTCATCTCAAAACATTCAACATTCGTGGAATGAGCTAAAGAAGCTCAACAAGTAATCTCATGCATGAATGCATGCCTAATGTGCAATATTTTACATTTATACCTTGAAAGACTTTACATTTTCTTTACTTAAAACATTTCACATTCATACTTAAAACATTGTCTTTCTTTTCGTAAAACGTTCTTCGACGCGAGCTCACTTGGTAACACATTGTTCTAATCAAGGTCACAGCAAGGCCTTGTTATTTGGAACCCGACAACATTTTGCCCGGGCTTATTTCCATTCGCTTTGCCCGAAGGCGCCCTTTTCTTGAACATTAACATTAGCCGCAAGCGCACATTGTCGAAACGCTGGTCCCCGCGCCCATTTCTACTCACTCCAAAGATCATAGAACAATGTGCACCCATTTCTTTGAAAAACGTTATCAATTCTAAACCTTAAAACTCGACTTTACTTAATCTCTGTATGCTCGTGAAATGCTATGAAAGTACATTTAATATGATGCATGAACCTAAGCGATGCAACTTTTCATTAAATGCGAGAATAACATAAACGCGTAGCATAAAAATTAATCACATTAACTAGCATATTAAAAGTAACCATGACATAAAATATGTAAACAAGGATAAACTTATATTCGGATACTCAACAATACCTTACATTCAAATAGTTAAGAAGAAATCCTACGTCTAACTAGTTAAGGGATAAACCTATATTTAATTAGTTAGAAGAAACCATACATTCAATTAGTTAAGGAAAAACCCTACGTTCAATTAATCGAGAGAAAACCCTATATTAATTTAGTTAAAGGAAAACCCTACATTCAATTAGTTAAGGGAAAATCATATATCCAATTTGTTAAGGGAAAACCCTACATTCAATTAGTGAAGAGAAAACCCTATATCCAATTAGTTAAGGGAAAATCCTACATTCAATTAGTTAAGGGAAAACCCTACATTTAATTACTTAAGGGAAAATCCTATATCCAATTAGTTAAGGGAAAACCCTACATTCAACTAGTTGAACAAGGAAAAGCCTTACGTTAGAAATTTAGTAAAAGATGTTTAATGGATAGTTCTCTCAATTTCCATATAATCGAATCATGGACATAAATCACGCAATTATTCAATATATAATCACTATTTACAAATAGCATATAACTGATACTAAATATGATCATGAATTCAGTCTAATTAGTTTGCAGAGATACTAAATTGTGATTCGCCAAAATGGTTATTAACTGTAATGTGTGTAGTGACAAACTTTAACATTACAAATTTTAACAAATCATCTTGTGGGTATAGAAACACAAAATCAAAGTGACGTAAATAAGTGATGCAATATAATAAGAATTGCATATGTCAATATGCATGCATAGATTTTGTAATTCAGTAACTTGAATTTGAATGGACTGACTTTCGAACAAATACTCTTAGTTCACATGTATTGTTCATCACCTATTTTTTTCTTTTTTATCATTTATGAAATTACAATACAAAACGCTTGGAATAACCTGTAACAAAATTGTAGCCTAATAGTGATTCAAAATATAATAGTGCGATAAAGCCAATTACTCACACACATACGTCAATCCATACAATTTAGGGCCAAACTTGAGCCAAACACAAGATCAATTAACTTAAACCAATTATATATGAAAACTAGGAGATTACTTGCCTTTGATTAACTTATGGGTAATAAAATTCTTTGTAGGCCTCTTACGAATCAATCGCGTTGGGAAGTCACTTTTCTTTCTTCTCTCTTCTCTTTTCTTCTTCTCTTCCCCGTTCTCCCCGGCCGATTCTTTTCTATTTCTCGTTGTGTGTTTTGTGTGTTCTCTGTTTGTGTTTTGGTGTCTTATATCTCGTGTTTTAACCTACTCCTAATTGGGCTAGGTTTAGAGTACATCGGCTTATTACTAACTTACTAACAATGTGGGCCTGATTTAATACTATAAACTAATTAAAAGTCCAATTATTCATTATAAAGCCCAAATTAAATAATTAACCAATTCAATTAAAAAGACTCTTTTATTATCCGTAATTTAATAAATTAACTATCTAATAAAATTATTAATAAATTTCTAATTCTACATTATTATTCCATAAAATAAACAAATAACATGATTAATAAAATTCTTATTAAGGTATAAAAATTTGGGTCGTTACATTGACATTTCCTCGTATTGAATGTCTTGCAAAGATTGCAACAGATTCGACATTTGGTGCATTGCTTCCCATTGGTTTGTGCCTTTTGCACACAATCGAACTAACACTTTATCTCTCGACAACTTTAACATGTTACTATTCTCGAGTAACATTCTTGACTTTCATCAACGGATCTCGTTCAGCTTGTCTTTACTTTCGATCGATCTTTTATTCCCCAGGTGACTTTGAGTTAGCTTCCAATCAATGGATGACTCATCCGTCACTTCAACTTGAGACATGGCTTCTTGAGTTGACTTGATCGACTCTTCACACGCTTGTTTCACAAATTCGATACTCCTTCAATCGAGTTCTTGACATTTCGTTGGAAATTGGTTTGAGAAGTAATTGTTGATACCTAACTTTGACCAATTTTTTAGTGACTAATTATTTAATTTTGGAGGAATTAAATATTAAAATAAAATTCTACGTTTCGAGTAGATGAGTGTGGTATATTTAACTTCTCAAAACCATTTAGTGGTGAGTGAGAAATAAAATCCACAAGATAGTCACTTTGAAATGGGATATTGGATGATGAGAAGGTGAAAAGACACCATCCCACATGGGAACAAAATATTAATTTTATTCAATATATAAGTAAGTGGGTGTATAAGAGTGTGCAAGATGAAATAACTATACACATGTGAGTTGGTGGTGGCAAGCCACACTTGCCTAGGCACACCCGCCGACTTGGCCGCCCGGGCCGGCTGGCCGTGGCCGGCCGAGCCCGAGCCCGAGCCCGAGCCCGTGTCCGTGTCCGTGTCCGTGTCCGTGTCCGACTCACCCACTACTTGGAGAATAAAAACAAATAAAGTTGCAACTTAAAAGCTGAAACTGCACTTTTATAATAGAACAAAGACCACTCAAAGACACTACTTGGAAGTTACAACATAGTGGTCATTGAAGGAGAGCCCACTACCGAGGTTACAACCCATTATCACGAGTTACGCCTGCAAAGAAAGAGACCCCAAGACTGGTTGGAAGTCCTATAAATAGGAGCATTGTTGTTGTTCGGGATTACACACTTTCATACTTATTTTCTTTCTTGTATTTACATAGTGTACTCGCTTTTGCACATTTCGATTCGAAAGGTGCCTTGTAATTGCGATCTTTGCTATTACAAGGACGAAGTTACATCTTTGGGGATAACACGTCTGTTAAAAAAGACTTATACGGATGTGTTTATCTTGTGGATAGAGTTTTTACTCGCTTTCGGCCTATTCTCGCAATTTTCGATTTCTTTGTAATAGTTTGTTACAGTTCCTTGTAATCCAGTTTACAGAAATAAAACACCAGAAATTTCAACAACGCAAGATAAACATTTTTTTTGTTTCTGTAAACGATGGCGTCTACTTCAAGGGTGAATGTTCCTACTCATATCTGCTGTGGCCGAGAAGCCGAGAAAAATTTTTCTCGTGCTGATTTCAAAAGATGGCAATCCAAGATGCTGTTTTATCTGACTACGCTGAGCCTCGCTAAGTTCCTGAAGGAGGATCCACCAGTGGTGGAAGAAAATGAAACCAACAATGAAAAACGTGCTGCCTTTGATGCTTGGGGCCAGGGTGACTTCCTGTGCCGCAACTACGTCCTAAATGGATTGTCTGACTCGCTATACAATGTGTATAGTGAAGTGAAATCTTCCAAAGAGCTCTGGGATTCTTTGGAAAAGAAGTACCGAATCGAGGACGCCGGTTCGAAGAAGTTCGTGGTTGGCGAGTTTTCTAGATTTCAAAATGGTGGATTCTAGAACTGTCATGGATCAAGCTCAAGAATTGCAGTTAATTATGCACGATATTCGTGCAGAAGGAATGCAATTGGATGAAGCTTTCCAAGTGGCGTGCATGATTGAAAAGTTGCCACCTGGATGGAAAGACTTCAAAAATTATTTGAAGCACAAGCGAAAAGAAATAAATCTTGAAGATCTAATTATGCGTTTACGAATTGAGGAAGGTAATCGCAAATTAGATTCAAGGTTTGAAAAGGGTTCATTGATGCAAAGGCGAATTTGCTAGAACATGGCAATTCTAGTAACAACGAAAAAAGGAAACGTGACAATAACAACAACAACTACAAGGAAAGAAACTCGTAAACAAAACGCCGTTTACGAAATTGTCACAATTGTGGAAAGCCCAACCACATGGCTAAGGACTCTCGGCTTCCTAAAAACCAAAATATAGACAAACTTAATGCTAATGTGGTTGAGCACAAAGTGGTATGATCCAAGAACTGACTGATATGGATCTATCTGCAGGTGGTTTTTGAGGCAAATCTTGTGGATAATCCAAGGGAGTGGTATATTGACACAAAATACTCGGCATGCCTGTTTCGACAAGGTTGCGTTCTCTACCTACACCCCTTGTACGGGTAGAAAACTTAATATGGGCAATTCTTCCTCTTCGATGTTGCGGGTTTTGGCAACGTGGTTCAAGCTCACTGAAAAGAGCCTTCCTCGAAGGATGTTCTTCATGTCCTAAATCCGGAAGAATCTAGTGTTAGGATCTCTTCTTGTAAACCATGGTTTTAGACTTATGTTTGAGTCTCGAAAAGTTTATTTTAACTAAGTTTGGACAGCTTCCTAGAAAAGGTTATCTCGTATAACGGACTGTTCAAAATGAATGTAATGGCAGTTATTGCCGTAACCGATTCAAGCAAAGAAATAAAATTGAGCCTACTTACTTTTATATGCTTGAGTATTCTCGATTTGTGGCATGTTAGATTAGGGCATGCTAATCTAAATGCTATAAAAGGATTAATGAACTTGGAATTACTTCCAACTTCAAAAATTGATTCTCAAAAGAGATGTGAAATCAGATTGAAGCTAAAATGGCTAAGTTACCTTTTCATTCTCAGTGGAAAGAAATACAAGACTTCTAGAATTGATACATACTTGATATATGTGATCCAAATTTGTGCAAACTAGAGGTGGTAAAAATACTTCATCACTTTTATTGATGATTGCACAAGATTTTGCTACTTATATTTATTAAGAAGCAAAGATGAAGCGTTGGAAGCTTTCAAAAATTATAAAAATGAGGTTGAAAATCAACTTGGGAGCCGGATTAAAATAATTCGGAGTGATAGAGGTGGAGAATATGTTGCACCTTTTGAAGAATTATGTAACCATGGGGAATAATTCATCAAACTATCGCACCATATTCACCACAATCTAATGGCATTCTTTGAACGTAAAAATCGAACTTTAAAAGAAATGATGAATGCCATGTTGATTAGTTCGGACTACCTCGAACATGTGGGGGAAGTTTTGACAAAGAAACCACATTTTAAATAAAATCCCACTTAAAGGGAAAAACAAGACACCTTATGAATTGTGGAAAAATCATAAGCCATCTTATAAATACCTTAAAGTGTGGGGGTGTTTGGCTAAGGTAGCAATACCTGAACCTAAACAAGTCAAAATTGGCCCTAAGACGGTTGATTGTATTTTTGTAGGATATGCATACAACAAAGAGTGCATATCGGTTCTTGGTACACAAGTCGAAAAATCCGAAATTTCCGAAGGTACCATAATTGAATCAAGAAATGCAATATTTCTTGAAAATGTATATCCTTGTAAAGAAAGGGTTGGAATAAGTTCTAACAAAAGAACTTATGAGAATGTAAGTAGTTCTTCATAAGAGAATGAAGAACCAAGACGAAGTAAAAGAACTAAAACTCGCTACATCATTTGGTCCTGATTTTGTCACTTACTTATTAGGCGGTGAGCCAAGTACTATTAAAGAGGCTTTGTCTAGTCCGGATGCTCCGCTCGGAAAGAAGCCATCAATAGTGAAATAGAATCCATTTTACAAAATCATACCTGGGAGTTGGTTGATCTCCTGCGGGTAGTAAACCTTTAGGGTGTAAATGGATATTAAAAAGAAATATAAGGCTGATGGAACTATTGATAAATATAAAGCCAGGTTAGTGGCTAAAGGCTTCAAACAAAAAGAAGGAAGTGATTTCTTTGATACATATTCACCGTAACAAAAATTGCATCCATTCGAGTGCTTATTGTGATTCTTTGCTTTGCAATCTCGAGATTCACCAAATGGATGTAAAAACTAACGTTTTAAATGGTGAATTGGAAGAAAAATATATATGGAAATGTACAAGGATTTGTAGCACCTGGTCAAGAGAAAAAGGTGTGCAAATTGATAAGATCGCTGTATGGATTTAAACAAGCTCCAAAACAAGTGGCATCTTAAATTTGACACAACGATGTTGTCAAATGGCTTTAAAATCAACGAATGTGACAAATGTGTTTATGTTAAAGGCATGCCAAATGCATTTGTCATAGTTTGTCTATACGTAGACGATATGTTAATAATGGGTAGTAGTCATGATATAATCATGGATACTAAGAAAATGTTAAAAAGAAATTTTGACATGAAAGACATGGGAATTCTTTGATATGATTCTCGGAATCAAAATTGGCAAAACATCTCAAGGAATTAGCTTGACACAATCCCACTATGTGGAGAAAGTGCTCAAGAAGTTCAATGCTTTTGATGGTCCACCATGCAAAACGCCCATTGATTTGAGCATAAATCGGTAGTAAATAAAGTCGAACCAAAGAGTCGGTTGGAATACTCGAAGGTGATAGGAAGTTTGATGTACATTACAAACGTACACGCCCGTATCTTGCCTATCCTCAGTAAACAAGTTGAGTAGGTATACAAGCAATCCAAGCCAAGAGTATTGGAAAACACTAACTAGGGTACTAAGATATCTAAAATACACCCGAGTTATGGAATACACTACTCAAATACCCTCTAAGTACTTGAAGGGTATAGTGATGCTAGGATTTCAGATTCAAAGGACTCCTACTCCACTAGTGGATATATATTTACTATTGGAGGAGGAGCAAGATCATGGAAATCCACTAAGCAGACTTGTATAGCTAGATTCACCATGGAATCGAGTTTATAGCTTTTGATAAAGTCAAAAGAAGTTCGAGTGGCTTCGTAATTTCTTAGAAGATATTCCATGTTGGAAAAGCCATTACCTCGTGATGATTCACCGTGATAGTCAAGCTACTATAGGAGAGAACAAAGTAATATGTATAACGGTAAGTCTAGACACATCCGTCGTAGACATAATACCGTAGACAATTGATCTCTAATGGTGTTATATCAATTGACTATGTAAAGTCAAAGGATAACATAGCGGATCCGCTCACGAAAGGGCTTAACAGAGATCAATTGAGTAAATTGCTAGAGGGAATGGGATTAAAATCCACAATTTAAAGAATGATTAAAGTGGTAACCCAACCTTGGTGATTGGAGATCCCAAGAACTTGGTTCAATGGGAAAACTAAGCTTTAAAAGTTCGATTAAGCACTTGTAAATCGCTTAACCCATCCCTAGAAGGCAAAACAAGTGCAATAAACTTGTTGGTTGTGGTAAGGTTAAGTCATAAGGACTTTAAATGATAAATTGACTCGGTCAAGAGAGATCACCTATATAAGTGAGAAGTGAGGGCCGCTTCAATGTAACACTTATGAATCCAAAGATGTTGTCCATGGCCAAAAAGGACACAATCAAGAACGGAATGTGACGTCATATTGTGTAAATGTCATTGACTAGGTGTACACGAAGGAAGAATAGTTCAAGGCATTGCGTCCACTAGGCCGCCGGTATATCCGATGATATTTACAAAGGAAGGTTCAAAGTCGCAAACTACTCCGTCCCGATACAATATGGTTTCAATTAAACTAAGTACAAGAGTCTCGCATTTTCATGTGCATTTGATTTCCACTCATGTGGGGATTGTTGGAAATTGGTTTGAGAAGTAATGGTTGATACCTAACTTTAACCAATTTTTTAGTGACTAATTATTTAATTTTGGAGGAATTAAATATTAAAATAAAATTCTACGTTTCGAGTAGATGAGTGTGGTATATTTAACTTCTCAAAACCATTTAGTGGTGAGTGAGAAATAAAATCCACAAGATAGTCACTTTGAAATGGGATATTGGAAGATGGGAAGGTGAAAAGACACCATCCCACATGGGAATAAAATATTAATTTTATTCAATATATAAGTAAGTGGGTGTATAAGAGTGTGCAAGATGAAATAACTATACACATGTGAGGTGTGGTGGGCAAGGCCACACGCCACACGCGCCTTGCTTCCTCCCCGCCCGGCCACGGGCCGCGGGGTGGGGGCCGAGGGCCGAGCCCGAGCCCGAGCCTCGCACTCCGTGTCCGTGTCCCGACTGGATCGGGGCCTAGTTTTGCAGACGAAAACATTTGTTTTTTATTTTTGGAGAATAAAAACAAATAAAGTTGCAACTTAAAAAGTCAAATCACTGCAGCTTTTATAATAGAACAAAGACCACTCAAAATTTACTACTTGGAAGTTACATAGTGGTCATTGAAGGAGAGCCCACTACCGGAGGTTACTGACCCATTATCCCCGAGTTACGCCTGCAGAAAGAGACCCCAAGACCTGGTTGGAAGTCCTATAAATAAGAGCATTGTTGTTGTTCGATTACACACTTTCATACTTATTTTCTTTCTTGTATTTACATAGTGTACTCGTTTTGCACATTTCGATTCGAAAGGTGCCTTGTAATTTGCAATCTTTGCTATTACAAGGACGAAGTTTGCCATTGTATCTTTGGGGATAACACGCCTGTTCCGTCGGCAAGACTTATACGGGGCGTGTTTATCTTGCGGATAGAGTTTTTACTCGCCTCGGCTATTCTCGCAATTTTCGATTTCTTTGTAATAGTTTGTTACGCTTCCTTGTAATCCAAATTTACGAAATAAAACACCATAAATTTCAACAATTTCTTCCTTGCCATACTCGGCTACTCTACAAATGAGTCTTCACTTTAGTCTTCATTGACTTCTTGTATATCCAGCATAGCTGACTTGACTCACTCATTCAAATTCTATCTATTACAATACAAATTACAAGGAAAATAGGGTGCCAACTTTCTTGTTTAAGTTTTACATGGCATTCATCAAAATCTAAACAATAAATTTCCCAACAATTATTATGTTTATTGGTACTAATTATTCTCAAAATGATGCAACGTCAGTCCTTTGTCCTTTTCTTAGCAAATGGGTTTGTCTGATCTATGTTTAAACATATTACATATTTGTAAGAGAGAATGATCTCATTTAAATATCGAGTCAAATATGGTCAACCCCATAAAAAGGTCACATTGCTTAAAATAGATAAAGATATGCCACACTGACATGAAGAAATTAAGTATTGCAAAAATACAAGTTGAGACACTACAATAAGACATTAAGTTTTTAACTAATCTCTTTGCAAAGCAGTAGTTCTCTTTCAACTCTATTTCAACTATACCTTGTACTTTGTATATATGAGAATTGTTTCTCAGAGATTAAAGAAGTTGGCGACCTGCAAAAATTAGATTATTTGTAAGTTAAATAGGACTCTTATTTAATACTAAAAATATGCTTTTAAAAATTTAAAATAAAGTATATGAAAATGTTTGAAGTTTTACATAAGCATATGTTTTTTATATTATATTATTACACAATTATAATTAAATATACCATAACTAAAAATAATAATTTTGTTATCACATTACCTTATTCATAGGTATCAGAACTTTTGCAATAAAGTGAGTCATTCTTCGGTATTTTGTTGTCCTAATAAAAATAAAATTTAGCAACATTAATAATGAGGACAAAAATAAAAATTAGCAACATTAATAATGTATAATATGTAATGTAAATGTCAAATATTTGTACCGCACTCAAAACTTGTTTGTACACAACGTTTTTCATTTTCAAATCTCCCTTCCATTTGCATTGTCCAGTTTAATCAAAAGTTTAGTTGTAAACATTAAAGTTCCTCCGGAGAGAGCAACATATAATTGACCGTGAGAAAACACCGATTGTGGCAAATAGACACCAATGTTCTAAGTATTTGTTCTTGAGCTTTATTGATTGTCATGGCTAAGCAAAGCCTAATTGGAAATTATTTATGCCAAAATTGAAATGGATAACCTTCATTCTCGGATGGTGAAAGTGGTATTCTAGGTATAAAGATATGCTTTCCACTATGCTACCCAAGGATAATCTCAAGATCAATTACGTTATTCTTGAAATCCCAACACACCATTCTTGTACCGTTACATAATCCGCTTGATGGATCCAGCATTCCTCGAGAATTATTGGGCAATTTCGTTTTAGCACCAACTTATGAGGAGGTAAGCTATTTGGAGTTAATGAGTTCAAGAAATCCTCTTCGTAATAGTTGTTTGTGTCATTAATAGCTTCATCAAAGTCGCTAATGTTCTTGCTTCTCCAGAAACATAGAGATCAAATTGTCATTCATTCTATTAACATGCTCGCTTAGCAAACTAATATTGCTCGACTTATCATGTAATGAAATAATGGGCATTTTTATCTAATCTTTGGGAAAATAGGCCTTATAAGTAATCAGTATTGAGTCTTCTTCATTGTTATACTCAATAATCATTTCTTCCTAATTTCTATATTACATTCAAGATCAACTAGTTCCTCACCATTTCCAACTCTTAGCAAGAATTCACTGAAATTCGGATCATTCATTGACCTCATGTTTCTTGTTAAACTTTCCTCATTTAAGGCCACAAATAAGATTTGACCAAACTTGCATATATAGTTTGATGGATTGTTGTTCTAGAGCAAATCGTAATACTTGTCTAAAATCTCCACCAAAAACTATAACTTTTCCACCAAAATCATCTTTATTTCCCATTACGCTTTTAATGGTTTATTAACATTCTCAATATCCCATCGTTTCACCATTGGTTCTTTATCCCATAATATAAGTTGTGCTTTACGCAATAGATCTGCAGCCTCACTTTGCTTCGATATAGTGCATTCACTTGATTCATTTGAATCTATTGGTATTTTAAAGCATGAATGTGATGTTCTCCCTCTAGGCATTATTGCGGCAAAAAAAACTCCGGATATTGCAGGTTTGCAAGTGCTATTAGATTCTTGGATCTAAGATGTGCTAATAATGCACGGTATAAGAATGTTTTTCCATTCTACTTGCCCATCAATAAAAACATTTCTTCCATTTCCTTCTTTATGCAATCTAGATCATCGAAAAGCTTTGTGTTGCTCAATATTCAATTTTCCCTCAGATTCGTAATCTTTAGGAGGTATTTCAATGGGCATTTCATCTTGTACCACTCTATGAAAATCATTCTCCATGTTATTCATATCAATACGGATATCTGGAAGATCAAATGAACTTATGCTTTTTCCCATGCTCGCAAGAAAAATCCAAACTTTTTAAAGTTTTTTTGCAACTTGTAGTTCAAATGAGGTCTTTGAGTCTCTTCTAAAATCATCGAGACATTGCTTCATAGTATGGATCTATTGGACCTCAAGCACTTTACTTTGGATTGACGATCGCCCCCACAAAACCAACACGAGTATTTTCTAGCGCGCTTTGTCCTCACTTATGCGTACACCGAAAAACTTCCTAGGGGGTCACCCATCCCATGTCTACTCCAGGTCAAGCACGCTTAACCTCAAAGTTTTTATGTAGTGGGGACCGAAAAGAAGATACATCTATTGGTATATGTAGTCAATATCAAATCCTTTAAGCTCTCCTTTAATCATGTGCAATCCAAAGACTCACGAGTTTGAATCGCAGCCGCGCCGCGCCTCTTTTAAAGCCCATTATAGGCGAGGATCTTGGACCAAATCCCAACAATCCCCTCCCAAGACTGCCAAAGATCTCACTCCCAATGCTTGGCAACCTCCACTGCCGGCCAAACTTCCTCGCCCTAATGCTAACTTCTTCGCTTTAAGCATCGCGACACGCCTCTCGCTTCGCCACCCAAACCTATACTTTCGGGGCGATTCGTTTTTACACCAGCTTCGCCACCTGAAACCTACTCTTGATTCCGTCCGTTTACCTCCGTTGCGCAAAGATCTTAGTTCCACCGCTCATGGCAACCTCCACTACATCGTGCTTCTAAAGGAATTCGAACCTCGTGACCTACTGCGATACCGCTTATTGGACCTCAAGCGCTTTACTAGATTGACGACGCCCCCACAAACCAACACGAGTCTTTTTCTAGCGTGCTTTGTGATGTGAACCGCAGAATAACTGTGCATACGACCTAACAACAATATGTTGTTAACCCAAGATCTTCACTAGTTCGGTTAAAGATGGTGAAAACATCGATCCGTTGCTTAGAAAAACAAGAACCTCGGTATGTGTAGATGCCACAAACAAATGCGAAATTCATTTAATAAGTCGGAATTCACAACAAGATGAACAATATTGAAGCTCTTCAAAAATCTAAAGGATTGGAGAGAAAAATCACAATTCAATATTCAATATCAAAGTTGTTATGAAAAATAAACAAGTGTTTACACCTTATATAGGCGACTCAAATCAAACCTTAAACAAACTAGAAAGGAAAAGAAGTCCAAACCAAAAACAAAACCCAATCGCAGCTTAATATTCACGTGTAGGCAAAAATACGCATCCGGGATTTTCGAATCTATTCCCGAGTCTTCATAGCCCTTTCTCTTGGCTTTCTAGAGCAACTTGAATCACCTAATACCAATTTTGTAGAGAAAGTTATGGCCCAAATACTAAACCCTACTAGTGCTAACCCGCACAGATGCACGGGCTTCCCGTGTGTCAAGTCGAAAGCCCTATTTTCGTTCACCAAAGCACACGGGCCGTGCGTATAGGCATGGACTCCCCGCGCGTCAAGTCAAAACTCGACTTTGTCTTTGACTTTGACCCCTGCTCTTCCCAAACTCGAAATATAAACTTAAGATGCGACCTTAAAGGTTTATTTGGCCTCCAAAACATCAAAACAACTTAAAACAATGAAAATAAGCACCTAATCTATGATAAACATATACAAGAACTCAAGAACTCAATTACATAGTCTTCAAGAACTCGAGATAACTTGCATTTGGTGTTGCCCGGATCCTTCGTAGATGGATTCTCGTCATTCCCCTCCTCTTGAAAGGGATTCGTCCTCGAATCCTAGCGTTGACCCCAAAGGTTGAACAGCTTATATCAATCCACCTGGATCAAATGTTAAACGACACGCACATTTATCCGGTTGTCCAAATCCACGCACATGAGAAACAATAGAACTAGGCAAAATATTATTAGATATGTTAGAATTCAAACACTCACGCCTAATGTCTCTCATTTTAATCATAAGCACAAATTTTCTCTCTTGTTTTACCTCATTGGTCTTTCCTCCCATATTTTTGGCCCACTCGAAATTTGTACTCTCCTTTTTCTTGGCCATATCTCGAATCGCAGAAAACCCTTGGCCAAACTCTCAAGCTCTCCATTTTTATTTTCACTCAAGCTCTAATTTTTCTCGGCATTTATTTCATTCTTTTGCTCACTTGCCGAACACTCTTTTTCTTTTGACTCACAAATTCTCATTCTCATATGATCATTATAGATTTAGGTAGGTGTAAAAGATGAAAGTATGAACTTTTTCCGCTTATGCTCAATAGTATAGCAAGATTAGTGTATCCATCATGCACAACTCGCCTATCAAACTCACCATGGTCTACCCAACAAAATATGACAAGTTCGCATTGGCACTACATCACATAATATTTCATCCTTATAACCCCCAATATTAAAAGAAACTAACACTCTTTTATTAACACACGCCTCGCCACAATCATTGAACCATTGTAGGGTATACGACTGGATGTTCAAGTGTAGGAATCTCTAACTTCTCCACCAATTTTGCAATAGCTACGTTTATACAACTAACTCCATTTATGATCATACTACACACTTTATCCTTAACTAAGCATCTAGTGTGAAAAATATTTTCTCGCTTGCTCATGATCAACTAACTTTGGCTCAATATTCAAAATTCTCAAGCGTGACACTAGTGATAACACGTTCGATCGCGAATTTCTTACCGCAAGCGTATGGTGTCAAGTTTTTAGTATAGGTTTTTAAAGTAGGGTTATCGTCTCCACAGGGATTGTTATCGAATTTTAGACTAAGTACTATAATTAAAATAGCTTAATTCTATCTAGAAATCGAAAAGAGATGATGATTGCTTAAACTAAAAAAAACTAAAATTAAGCAAATAAATGGTTCAGACAATTTATCAAACACGTAGAAGATGAATTCTAGAGGTTGATTTCACCTAGTTATCCCCTATGTTTTCAATCAAGTTTATTAATCACAAGTTATCAATCTATAAGCCAATATTCCTACCGTTTATCACTTCCTCTCTCGAGTGCCAAGTGATTATAGGTTTCAATTTCTGATTTCGATATCTCTATAAAAATCATAAATTAAACCCTAATGCGCTCAATGAATATTCTATCACAGGCTTCAAAAGATTCATAAATCTCTCGATTCTATGAAACCCTAGGTTGTGCTATTCTATGGCCAGGCTCAATTACCTCTCTCGAGCGTCAAATCAAACACGCCAAACAATCTAAATTATTGATCGATAATCCGTGATGCAATCAAATCAAATAGCACAAATAGATTAATAACTATGCGAATTTCATAAACTAGAAATCAAAACATAGGTTCAAACGTAAGTTACATCAATCCCCTAGAAATATGGGTTTAGCTCATGTTGGATGTACAAAAATTCATGAAGAAATAATTATACATTGATAGGGTTCAACAAAGATGCTAGAAAAATAATTTGGAATGATTAAGGAAGGAATCTTCTCTGTTTCCGCAGAGGTAGATGCCTTGAATCTCGTCCCGAACTCTTTCTCCTTGCTCAAAATCGTCCCTTGTGCTCTCCCAAATATCCAACCCCTGTTTCTCCGTTCCTTGTTCTATTTATAGGCTTAAAACCCTAAAAATCCGTCCAAAAAGGCCCAAAAGAACTCAAAGACACATTCAGGCCCATCGAGCGCCGCATCGCTAGAATGGCGCGTTGCAGCGCTCCTATGTATTGCCCCAGCTTCCGGTCGCGCTGGCCGCAGTGCTAGGATGGCGTGGCTGCAAGCAGCGCGCCCGATGCTCACGTCCTGCTCAGACGATCGCACTCCAGCCCAAGAATTGCTTGCCATTGCTTGCCATTCTTTCTCCGTGCTCTCCGTGTCTCCGTGTCTTTGTTGTTGCCCACCGCGCAAATCCACATGGCGCCACGCCCGTCTCAAACGCGTTGTACCAATTTCGACCCCCGCGCTGCGGCGCTGGGGTTTTGCGCTGCGCTGCGCCGATCATGCTCGATATATTTCCGTTTTTTAGCTCCTAAAATGCGATCTTCACCACCCAAACACGTTTTTAATCGTTTTAATCAATTTCGGCATCCAAGACCTGTCCCGACTCTCAAACGACAACTAATGACACAAACTCGACTCAAACAACGCTAAAATACTTGAAAACCCCGCAAAATCCTAGTCTAGAATACTCAATACATTGGTATAAAAACCAACTTAACAAATACCCCTAAACTTAGGCGTTTGCTTGTCCTCAAGCAATTACAGACTCTAAAAAAAAAAAACGACTAACAAGAAGAACACAAAAATGAAGAGATCGACTCAACAACCCAATCACAAAACTTCACAACCAAACTCATTCGTCAAATTTCGTTTTACTATCACCAAGCACGTATTTTCACAAAGTGATCATGCTGGTGGAATGTTCATGCCAACTCCGTTTTCATTATCCAGATAGACTCACGCAATCAAGTGTTTTCAAAATGATCCACTTTTTGAATATGGAGATGAGATGCTTACCGGACTCCATAGGCTTGTCTTTCACACTAATCTCCACTAATGTAGGCTAATATAACACAAGGATCAATAGGACTTTTAAAGCTTGTAATGTGGGCTTAAGGTAAGGTAGGAAAATATAGGATTAAGTAGCTCAAATCACCCAAACACACAATTATCAATTCGAATCATCAATTAGCAACTACCTTTCACTTTTTGACATCCCCAATGTTTATGAACCTTCAATCCCGCTGATTTTTCTTTCATTTTTTTTTTTTTTCTTTTTTTTTTTTCGGAACCCCCAAACTTATTCTTTTGCGTACATGGGGTTTCATATTTTATTTTCTCGCAACTTCATTCAATTAAATTCACACCCTTCTCATCATACCCTCCTCAACTTCCAATATTTTTCTATACTTTGTGTGTATGAGTGATGGGTAATTAGGATATTCACATTTAGGCTCGGGTATTAGATGGTTTGCCAAAGAAACGGGTTTATAAGGCTCAAAGGGGGACACTAGGAAAATATAATGCAAAGGTAGGCATTTTAGGCTCGGCTTGTTCAAAGATGGCCTAAATCACTTCCTCAATGTTACTTCACCTAGGATTTTGCCTCGACTAGTGATCGACAAGTTCTAGAATCCGGTGGGATCATAAAAGAAACACTCAATCGCATAATTCATCTCCAAATAAATCAACAGAGTTAAGCACATATATGGGATAAAGGGGAGAAGAATAAATCACGTTTAAACACATGCTCTCTTGACTGCTTCAACTCATATTCGACAAATTCACTTAGTCATGCATTTTCACAGCTTTTACAAGCGACTCGACTCGACTCTAGACTATTTTTTTCCTTTTTTTTTTTGTGACTCAAGACCCGACTCGATGAATAAAAATAGACTGCACCCCCAAACTTAAAACGACATTGTCCCCAATAGAGGTGGGAAAAAGGACTTTCCTGTAGCCGAGGAGCGAAGGCTCCTTAAGTCATGTGGTACTATTACGTGTAGGAGATATCTCGTATAAGCTCACAATGCATCCTAGCGCCCAAGCCCGTGGGTGTTGTATGCCTCCGAGGTGTGGTCTTGTTCTTCCCATTCGCCTTAGTCCAGTCCCTTTTGGTTTCACATTTTTGCAACCTAGCAAGGTAGACAAGAAAACAAAACTCGTGGAACTAAGGAATTCGGTTATGGGTGAGAAATCGAAAATCAAAGCCCATACATAATGCACCCAAGTAGAAAATATAATGCCATGTCAAAAGATAAGCATAGAAATGCAATATAGCACTAAACAATGTGAAATTGTCATTGGGGCATTTTATCAAACACCTCATATGCATGAATTTGGGCAAAGATAGTGAATGCAATGGATAACTCAATTCAATCCAAAATCAGCACTAAGCCTAAGTCTAACATGAGCAACCAATCCACAATCCAAAAATCAACAACAATTATCCTATCACTACTACAATCCAATCACACCAAAAATCACAAGATGGGGAAAATGGGGTGGGGTTTGGAAGTTGCAAACTTACCAAATAGTGAATGGATGAGATGAATATGGTGTGTGTAGTGTCATAATGCTCTTTTGTGAAGATGGAATGGGATATGTGGGATTTGCACAAATAAGAGGGGTGGGGTATGATGCAACTTACTACTCCTAAAAATGCAAAAAAATTCAGAAAAAACAAAAACAACTACTAAACTAAATTAAAACTAAGAAAGCAATAAAAGGGGCTTGGGTTGCCTCCCAAGAAGCGCTAAGTTTACAGTCTTCAGCCAGACTATGTCAGATTATCCTCAAGTTGGGGCTCCAATAGGCATGTGATCCACATTTCCCTTAGAAACTTCCCAACCTCCAATGTCTTCAGCAATATTCCCAACCATCTGCTTACCATCCTTTAATTCAAATTTTAGCCTATTGGTTGGATGGATGGTGAATACAACTTTCTCTTGATTTACCCGCAATGTTAGCTCCCCGCTTTCTACATCGATCAAAGCCCTTGCTGTGGGCTAAAAATGGCCGCCCAAAGATTATAGGTATTTTCTTCTCCTCGTTCGCGTCCAACACTACAAAATCCACAGAAAAACAAATTTATTAATTCTTACCAAGACGTCTTCAATGATTCCCCACCGATAGGCGATGGATCGATCAAATCGCAAAGTGATGTTGGGCGGCTTCACCTCACCGAGCCCATACTTCGTCACATCGCCTAGAGATATCGATTCACACTGGACCCAAGATCACCAAGTGGTTTCTCAAAGCAAACTCCTCCAATAGTACAAGGAATAGTGAAACTCCCCGGATCCTTCATTTTCTCGAGGTAGTTTACTCGACTATTGCACTACACTCCTCTATCGATAGACAGTTTCAAATTCTTCCAACTTCATTTTCTTGGATTCCACTGGTTTCGCATAAATAGGTGATTTTTCGGGAGCAGTGAATTTTTGCTTCCTTTTCCGCGTAAATTGCATTGCAAAGCTCTCTCGGATTAACCTCAGTATCACTTGGGAACTTTCCCTTCTCACGCAATGAATTCACTACCAGAGCCAATCGACCCATTTGTGTCTCGACGACCTAATATGCGTCTCCATTGTGCTCATCTTAGTATTCGGACCATCAATCTGCGCCTCACTCCTATTCATTCGATTCCCCGGTCTCTCCGATGAATGAGCCGAGCATCTCCTCTAGTGATCGCTTTTTTTCACCTCCGAGTGCATTGAACCGGATGGGTTTGGATAACCCGGAGGTGGATTCAATACGTTCTGTTGTTGCTATAAGAGAGATTCTCATGATTGCGAAGTCCCGGGTGGTAGTGAGTTGGTAATGAATTACCTCGGTTATTAAAATCCCGGTTATTCACATAATTGACTTGCTCGGCCTCGTGAGTGGCCGCTGCGTGAACGGCAAGGCGGGTGGGAGTGCGACTTGGCTCGTGGTGTACTACCGGATTCATGATTGCCAATTGTTTTGTCGGACTTGAGATTTGAGCCGCCAAAGTTGACATCAGATTCAACTCAAGAACACCGCAACCGGTTCGGTGTTGTCCTCTGAGGGCCATTGATAGTCATTTGTGGCCATTTCTTCAAGTAAAAGTAAGGCCTCGATCGGTGTTTTAGCCATCAATGTACCTCCCGATGCCGCATCTAGTATCGTCCTCGTATGCCCATTCAAATTTATTGTAAAAATATTGAACCCTCTCGCTATCTGCATATCGATGTTTGTGGGCATCTCCTTAACAGATCTTTAAATCGCTCCCAAGCTTCATATAACGGCTCAAAATCAATCTGTTGGAACCGGGCGATCTCGCTCTTCGCTTGGAGTGTCTTGGCCGGAGGGAAGAATTTTGCTAAAAACTTTTGAGTCGATCATCCTGCTCGTAATACTCCCGGGGGCGAACGTCTCAGAACCACCGCCCGGCCTTATCCCAAAGTGAAAACGGGAAAAGCCTCAATCGAATGGCCTCATCGGTCACACCATTCATCTTGATGGTGTCGCAAATTTCCAGGAAAGTGGCCGATGTGTATTCGGATCATCCACCGGACTCTCCCCAAATCGATTCTCACAACCATGCTTATGAGGCCCTTTCAATTCGAAATTATTTGCATTAATGGGTCAAGCGCACAATTCCGAGTAATTCTGTTCACAGAGGCGTAAAGTAATCCCGGATTGCCCTTTCGTGCATTAGGTTGTGGTGGCATATTCGCAACCCGATTTCCGTTATTCTCATTGTCTACAACGCCTGCCATTGCTCGATTCTCGTGCTCGCTTTGCTGCTTTTATTGCTCGTCAGTGTCCGCTTCAATTTCTGATCAAAAGGAAGCAAATTAGTATTTTCAGAATCTCGCATAAACAAATAAATCAATGAGAAATACGAAATTATAACTCCTAAACTAGTCTAGATTAGTATTAAGACTACTTGGTAATAGTATTAGTTTAAAATAGGATAAAACAATCCCCTAAGAATCTGCGCAAAAACTTGATCGCGAATTTCTTACCGCAAGCGTACGGTGTCAAGTTTTAGTATAGGTTTTGAAAGTAGGGTTATCGTCTCCACAGGGATTGTTATCGAATTTTATACTAAGTACTATAATTAAAATAGCTTAATTCTATCTAGAAATCGAAAAGAGATGATGATTGATTAAACTAAAAAAAAAACTAAAATTAAGCAAATAAATGGTTCAGACAATTTATCAAACACGTAGAAGATGAATTCTAGAGGGTTGATTTCACCTAGTTATCCCCTATGTTTTCAATCAAGTTTATTAATCACAAGTTATCAATCTATAAGCCAATATTCCTACCGCTTATCACTTCCTCTCTCGAGTGCCAAGTGATTCTAGGTTTCAATTTCGATTTCGATATCTCTATAAAAATCATAAATTAAACCCTAATGCGCTCAATGAATATTCTATCACAAAGCTTCAAAAGATTCATAAATCTCTCGATTCTATGAAACCCTAGGTTGTGCTATTCTATGGCCGGGCGTCAATTACCTCTCTCGAGCCAAATCAAACACGCCAAACAATCTAAATTATTGATCGATAATCCGGATGCAATCAAATCAAATAGCACAAATAGATTAATAACTATGCGAATTTCATAAACTAGAAATCAAAACATAGGTTCAAACGTAAGTTACATCAATCCCCTAGAAATATGGGTTTAGCTCATGTTGGATGTACAAAAATTCATGAAGAAATAATTATACATCGATAGGGTTCAACAAAGATGCTAGAAAAATAATTTGGAATGATTAAGGAAGGAATCTTCTCTCGTTTCCGGAAGGTAGATGCCTTCGAATCTCGTCCCCAAACTCTTTCTCCTTGATCAAATTCGTCCCTTGTGCTCTCCCAAATGTCCAACCCCTGTTTCTCTGTTCCTTGTTCTATTTATAGGCTTAAAACCCTAAAAAAATCCGTCCAAAAAGGCCCAAAAAGAACTCAGCGCACATTCGGGCCCATCGAAACTGCCAGCTAGAATGGCGTGCGGGCTGCAGTCGCTTCCTATGTATTGCCCTACCGCTCGTCGTCGCTGGCCGCAAAGACTAGGATGGCGCTTGCTGCAGCGCTACCGATGCTCACGTCCGCCGCCTGACTCCATCGCACACAGCCAGCCTGCTTGCCATTCTTATTTGCTGCACGCTTTCTCTCCGTGTCTTTGCTGTGCCTTGTGTTTGCCCACCACCTAAATCCTGCAAAGACGCCGCGCATGGCGCCAGAAAGACGCCCGTCTCAAAACCAATTTTGACCCCCGCTGCGGCGCTGGGGTTTTCAGCCGCTAAGCGCCGATCATGCTCGATATATTTCCGTTTTTAGCTCCTAAAATGCCATCTTCACCACCTAAACATGTTTTTAATCGCTTTTAATCAATTTCGCATCCAAGACCTGTCCCGACTCTCAAACGACAACTAATGACACAAACTCGACTCAAACGACGCTAAAATACTTGAAAACCCCGCAAAATCCTAGTCTAGAATACTCAATACATTGGTATAAAAACCAACTTAACAGCTTACCTTTCACCGCTTAACTACCTCCGTAACCTCCTCCAACTCCGACATATCACTATAATCCGGCTCATTCTCACCTTCGGACTCTATATCACCATTAGCCCGAATCACTATCACTCTTCTATTCGGACATTCACTAGCTCTATGACCCTCCCATAACATTTAATATACTCGATGTCTCTAGTGCGTGAAGGAAGGATCAAATTTACCGATGGTTTTGCCTTGTCCGAGTCTGTCTTGTTCTCCACAACTTTGGGGTCTTGTGAAAAATATGCATCATCCATCGGAGTATTCGAACCCCAAGTATCGGTGCTAGTGTTGGGATTTTTCCATGCAAAACCCTCCTCTTGAGTTGCCGCTCAATTTTGACCGCCATGTGCACCATCTCCTCAAGATCGACACAATGATGTAAGTCGGCGGCATCTCGCTATAGGAGTATTCAATCCCGATAAACCTTGCCAAAGTAACCTCCTGATCCTCTTGGATATTGGCCCTCGCCATAAACATCTCCATCTCTTTATGATAATCCTCTACGCTCTTCGACCCCTATGTCAATCTCTGCAACCTTTGATAGACGCCTATGTAATAATGATTTGGTACAAAACGACGCCGCATCAAACTTCTCATCTCCTCCCATGTGGAAATGAGTCGCTTGCCACTTCTCCTCCTTGAAACCATTAATTGAGCCCACCAAATACTTGCATAATCCGAGAACTCGGTTGATACCATTTTCACCTTTTTCAAATTAGAATAATTTTGGCAATCAAATACATTCTCGATTTTTCTCTCCCAATCCGGATAGGCATTCAGATCACTCTTTCCCCGATGGGATTTGCATTTTGATGTTATTCAAATTGCCATCCTCCCATCCCCTGTCACCCTATTTCCATGCCGGCCTCTCGGATTGTAATTTTGCTCCCTTTCGGAATCAAAATCATCAATCTCATCCATCCATTCCTACAATTCAACCTCCTAGCCTCCGCACCCCAGTAGCGTGCTCCTCGATTCTCGGTGCCTCTCTCGGGATCCCCATATGTCTCAATCATTATTTTCTTTACGATGTTTGCAAATGCCTCCAAATCCAATTTGTTACCTAAATCACGCTTGTCGGTTTTTCTCGGACATGTTTAAATCACTCCCTCACGTGTATATGCTCGTATCACCTGAATTCACAATCTCCAAATACCCGCATTGTCATGATTATAAACCATTAGACAATCGCAAGTACGCCTCAAAACACCAAGACAATTACCAAGCCAACAATGGATCACAATTAGATGAAATTGAAGACTAGGGTTTACAATTGCGAATTTTCCAGAATTTTCGAATTTTTGAATTTGTTTTTCTACACGCGGATTATGATTCTTTACCCGCTGATTTTCTCGTGCAATTCAATTTTTTTGTACCCTTGAAGAATTAGGATTTATAATAAATTCTAGAAAATAACAAAATTAAAGAACAAGGATGGATCAACTTGCTAGATGGCTCACGATCACCAATTGATGTGAACCGCAACAACAATCGTGCATACGACCCAACAACAATATATTGTTAACCCAAGATCTTCACTAGTTCGATTAAAGATGGTGGAAACCTCGACCCATTACTTACAAAAACAAGAACCCGGTATGCGTAGACGCCACAAACAGATTCGAAAGTTTGTTTGATAAGTCGACCGCAACAAGATGAACAATCTTGAAATGAATAAAAACAAACCCTAAATAAACTAGAAAGGAAAAGAAGTCCAAAACCAAAAAGGAAACTCAATCGCAGTCAATATTCACGTGTAGGCAAAAATACGCATCCGGGATTTTCGAATTTGTTCCTAGAGTCTTCATAAATGTTGTTGCCCTTTCTCCTGGCTTTCCATAGCAACTTGAATCAGCCCAATACCAATTTTGCATAGAAAGTTATGGCGCAAATACAAAATCCTATTAGTGCTTGACCCCATAGACGCATGAGCCGTGCGTATAGGCACGGATGACCGTGCGTCAAGTCAAAACTCGATTTGTCTCGACTTTGACCCCTACTCGTTGCAAACTAAAAATATAAACTTAAGACGCAACCTTAAAAGTTTATTTGGCTTCCAAAACATCAAAATGACTCAAAACAACGAAAATAAGCACTTAATCTATGATAAACAAATACAAGAACTGAAGAACTCAATTAAATAGTCTTCAAGAACTCGAGATAACTTGCATTTGTTGTTGCCCGAATCATGCGTAGATGGATTCTCATCACTTTGTCCTCACTCACGCGCACCTCGAAAACTTCCTGGGGGTCACCCATCCCATGTTTACTCCGGCCCAGCACGCTTAACCCTCAAAGTTTTATGTAATGGGAACCAGAAAAGAAGATGCATCTATTGGTATAAGTAGTCAATATCAAATCTCATAAGCTCTCCTTTAACTGTGCAATGTAGTGCTCACGAGTTTGAATCGCACGCCGCGCCTCGTGCCTCTTTTAAAGCCCATTGCAGGGATGTGGACCAAATCCCAACAAAGTGTCCCAAAGAACTCTCACATCCGTTGGTGCACAATATACCAATATGATTGCAAACAATCTTCACGATTCATTTGGCATTTGAGTGACAACTTCATTTAAGCATTCAATTACACTAAAATCAGATTCAAGCATTCCTTTTTTTGTGCCGCTTCCTTGAAGCATGAGTAACGTATACCATTCACCGTTAGCAAATTTTCGAAAGACGTTGAGCCTCCGACATGATCTAAAAGTAACCTTAGATAATATCTTTCACCTTCATTGGGGTTTGCGGTATTTATACGCCAATGACATCTCTTTTCTTTCTTCCCTTCCAACATTTACCTTGTTTGTCCCATACATAATGCTCCGAAATTCCCGATAAAGATATTTTCCTCGCCTCTTCACTTTTGGATCACATTGAAAAGTACTCTGTAAGCATAGTTTTGAAAACATGGTCCTTACCAAAATATTTTATAAATTCAAGTATATCTATAAGTTACACATTGTTGATTTGAGAGGTGAAGTGGCAAGTTAATAACTATTTGGATATATTTCATTCAAATTAAACTCAAAAATTCTCCACTTTGCTTCCCGAGCGGAGACCCACCGAGCATCTTGAAATTGTTTAATTTCATCAACTAAATTCTCATCATTGTTATGGGTAATATGAAATGCCACTCATTATCCGCCTTTTATAGATATACTTGTACACATATTTCACTTCACACTCCTGAACGTATTTCAACATTGATATGACAGTTATATCTTGATAAAAATACGGACTATAAGGTTCTACCTACCGATTGTCAAGTTGTGCATTACTAACTTGAACTTTTAATCCATTTTTCTTCTTCTCAAAACGGATATCCATCCTTAACTTGTATATTGCTTTCACAATATGGTCGTGGATAATATGGTTGTGCAAGAATTATTCATGTTCTTATGTCCACATGGTCCATGCATCATATGCTTGACAATTAGGAAGTTCAACATAGACAAACCTATAAAAATAATCGGGGTTGTAATTTTGTACTCGGACTTCAATATTATCGATATGAGCATGCAATAATCCTCTTTTTGAAATTCTATGACATGAACATGTGCGGAAACATTTCCAAATATTTTCTTCTTAAACAATTGATCTTTTAAATATTGTAATTTTGCTCAAACACTCATGAGGTCAAATCTGTCGGTCTTGAGCTCGTTGTCCCTCATACAATTTATCTTGTATCTATTTCAACTATGGATTGCAAGTCATTGTAATAGACAAATGATTATAATATTAAAAGAATGAAAAAAGTGCTATTAAATATAGAAAGTGGACTATATATTTGAGACATCCCAAAAAGAAATAGTAGACTATATATTTGGGACGGAGGGAGTTCATGATAAATTGTAAATATTGCATGCATTTAGAGGTTTATTTGGGTATATAATTGATATACATTTGCATGGATATTGTCATGCCCCAAACGGGACGCGACGACGATCCACAACTTAAATACAAATTACCAAACGGTCTAGGCAATTATCAACGAGAACCCAATGAAATAGAGTCAAAATAGCAAAAATAAATAAAATAGCATAGGTACAAATTACAATCCACAATCCACAATCCAAATTACATCCTCGAAAACCAACCAACGATAACGACTTAAAAGTCAAAGGGTCCTACGCCCTTCGTTAAAACCTAAATGAAAGGAAAATAAAACAGTCCAACAAAGAATCGAAGAAATGAGTCCATCAATAACAACAAGAAGTAGTGAATCCAACAAGCGGAGTACGGGTTCAATCAAGGCCGGTTCAAAGATCTTCAACGAAGTCCTCATCTAAAGGTTAGAAAATAGGTGGGGATGAGACAAAAATCTCGGTGGATGGGGTGATCGTGTGCAAGTGTGGCGATATATAGTTAATGCGAGAAAACAGATTATATGAAAAACGCGTGAGTATGATGCATGAATTCACACACATCCACAAGCATCGTGATAAATATATTTAAGTAATATACTTATACGATTCAAGAAAATTCGTCATGGTCACACAGTATATGTGATTCGATCAAAGACAGTAGGATTGCATACGGAAATGTAACGCCAATCCCATGCAAGGCGAGATAATGGATACGTCGGTTTGTAGCGCCAACCAATGCAAAACAAGTAGCGGTTGCGTACGGATTTGTAGCGCCAACCAAACGGGTCCGATAACCCTGGAATCATGTGGATCGGGCAAGCGATTCCTTCGTTCTTCCGTGTAACTCCCGAGCAAGATGGTCCAAGACCTTACCTTATCGCTCCATAGGCAAAGACAAATCCACAGAGAGCTAGCTAGGCCCGGATTGTCATAATCATGATTATACCTCAAGTACTACGACCCGCTTCCCTAGGACAAACTCCGTCCCTCACTTGCGGGATTAGGGCGATGGGGCTGGAAGAGTGGAATAACAGTCGAGCCGCCTTGTTCTATCCCCCGACGTATCCATTCCATTTGTGAGCTCGACACACCAAGTTGACTCAGCGGAAAGTAAATACAAGTTCAGGCATCAACCGGTAGTCGAGTATTATTGATTCGATTCAGGGAAGCATTCGGAAAATTTTGAAAAACGCGAGTGGCAATTATGGCGTTGGTGGAGTTTTTGGATGAAGATGATTATAGTAAGGATAAGCAACCTTCGATATCTTGAAAGATTAGGTGGAACATAAGTCCTGTTATAGATTCAAAATCGTAAGGCAAGGAAGTCGCTCATGATCGGGTATTAATCGGTCAAATTGATCCGATAAGTCAAGGTTTTAGGAAAAATAAAATACTTTAATTAAATATCCAAGTCAGAGGGTCCAGGGCTATTTTAGTAAATAGAAAATAATTTGAGTTAGGTCCTTTATAAAAGAAAATTTCAATTTAGCCCGTTTTGTAAAAACCAACACTTTTGGGGTTAAAATTGAATAAATAAATATTCGAACTTGAAAAATTATGAGGTCAGTTCCTAAATCCTACAAATTGTCCAGATATTCAGGTTTTTAAAGTTTGAAGGTCGAGTTTTTATATAATTCTAACATTGGCCCCAAATTTGTAAAAATTGTCATTTCGACCTTAAGTTTAAATATTCGAACTCACAAACCGGAAGGGATTTTAATGTGAGTCCAGTTGGAAAATGTCACTAAGATTGGTAGGATATTGGGACAGAAGCAGTTTTTAAAAGAAATAAGTGTAGGTCCTTTAACTTTTGAAAATATCATTTTTGTCCCATTTTGAAATAATTGCCTTTACGGCTTTTAGGGTCCAATTGTTATGAAATTTGAACCTTGGGTCCAAAATATAATTAAATTATAGTTAAGTTAGTATTTCCAGGTGCATGGGCTGCATAAGTCCTGGAAATTTCATTTGGGTCCTCAAGTTTAGTATTTTACACTTTAGTCCCTCAATTTTAGAAAAATTACTTTCCAAGCCCTAAACACTTGGATTTTTGGAATACATTTAAAATATGTCATTTCCAGTACCTCAAGAATATAATTTTCAAAATTTAAAGTTAAGGTCTGGTACAGTTTTAAAATTTGCAATGTAGCCCTTAAACTTTCAAAATTTTACAATCTAGTCCTTTGGCTTTTAAATGTTGATTTTATTTATCTAAAAACTCTTAAAACTTTATTAAAATGTCCAAAAGTCATTTGTGAACCTGAGTACAGTCCGAAATTTCGAAATTTACAGAGGGTCCTTTAACTTTCATTTTCTTGCAATTTAGTCCACCAACTTTCCATTTTTATATTTTAAAGTCCAAAATTGAAATTTAATCAATTATGCTCGACTTTTCCAGTTTATAAGTCATCCAAAATATGGATTTTAAAGATCATACGCATGCATATCCAATACATACAAGAATTCATTAAATAAAATATTAAATTGCACATGCATGCACCTAAAATTCAATAAATAACAATTTTGAGCAAACTTTTGAGGATGTTCTTGATTTGATACATAAAAATTGATATGCAATACATAGATTATATATCTCAAGGCTCATAATAAAAATTTCTACATGCAATTTAATAAAAACACCTAATAGTTGGAAAGTATTTTTCCACCCACCTTAAAATTGGAAATTATGAAATAAAAGGATAAATTTCACAATTTTTGGATGAGGCCTCTTACGTCAGCCCCTAAGTTAAGAAATATCAAAACTTTGGAGTTAGAAAAATGAGAGAAAGACTACACTTTACCTTGTGTAGTGGGTGATTGGAGACTAGTTGAAGCTTTAAAATTGGAAATTTTGGTTCAACTCCAAAATCACCTAAGGTCAGCCCCTATTTCTCAAAAATGAAAAATGGGTGTTAAAATTTGAAAAAATAGAAAGAAGAGGAAAAGAAGGGTTCTAGTGTCCAATTCTTACCTTGTAGTCCAAATTCTCTACTAGTTCTTCTTCAGGTCTTGAAGTCCTTCTTCAAGATGATGTCAAGCTCTAATCTTCAAATGGTCTTCTAAATATACCTCCAAAACCAAAATTAACTTAAGTCAAGAAGTAAAAGAGGTAGGTAGATGATATCAAGATGAATTGGAGAACAAAATTTCATACCTTGTGAAGGGGGTGTTCGACTTTTTGGTTATAAGGAGGAAAAATCTTGAAATTTTTTCTAAGTGTTGAAGAAGAAGGTAGGAAGAAAGAGTAGAGAGAAGTAGGAAGTTTAGAGAGAAGGAGGAGAAAATTAGCTTTGAAAGTTAGAATGTGTTGGATGAAAAATAAAAATTTTGTGTAAAATTGGCCATTTTGGCCGTCCACCATGGGGGGAAGAGGAATTTTTGTTCAATTTTGTATCTTGCATTTTGCCTCTTTCATGAGGAACATTTTGGAGGTCAAAGGTATGGGCATGAGATGGTTTGAATGGAATGTTGGAAGACTTCCAACATGTTGGCAAAAATAATAATAAAGAAGTAATGTAAGAGATGATATGTATAATGTTTGAATTAATGGTATAATTATACACAAGATGACTAATATAAGGTGTAGGTGTACAAGAGTTGAATGATATTTTTACTCCAAAAATAGCATCATGGCAAATCATACTAAGGGCATTATGGTAATTCCATATATTTTTTTTTTTGTCCCAAATTTGATGATAATAGATAAAATATATCAATCTCCAAAATAATTAGTGATTTCCTTAATCACTTATAAGTCTCATGATCACTTAATCTAAATCAAAATCTTAATTCTATAAGGTAAAAGTCTCTAAAATAAATAGTCCTTTAAAATTCTAAGGTGACTAATAAATACGAAAATAGTAATAATGGTCAATCAAGTGATCATAAATGAGAAATAGAATTAATAAAGATCATGATCACAAGTAATTAAATAAAATGAAATAAAATACAAAATATATATGTTATTAATAATTACCCGTCAAAGTGACGCGGTAAAATAGTCGATCAAATACATGACGACAATAAGAATCAATTATATGCTCGGAAAAATCGGGGCTTCACATCATCCCTCCTTAAAAGAATTTGGTCCCCAAATTCTCTTCGAATAGTTCGGATATTGATTCCTCATGTCTTCTTCCATCTCCCACGTTGCGTCTTCGTCTTGGTTGTGGTTCGCCACACCACTTTCACCATCGAATTTCTCTCTTACGCAACTATCGTGTCTGGCGATCAATGATTCGGATCGGCCTCTCGGTGTAGGATAGATTTTCCATTAGAGGAGGAGTATCTCGAGTGATGATATGCTCGGGATCCGGTTGATACTTCTTGATCTCGACACGTGGAATACGTCATGCATTCCCGCATATGGTCTTTGGTAACTCGAGTCGGTAGGCTAACTTCCCGATCCTTTGTAAAATCTTGTAGGTCCAACATATCTCGGACTCACTTGCCTCCTTTCTTCGGATTGATCAATCCTTTCGTGGGTGAGAGTCTGAGAAATACTTCATCTCCGACTTCAAATTCCAAATCCTTTCTTCTCTTGTCCGCGTAACTCTTTTGGCGGCTCTGAGCTGTGCGAATCCGCTCCTTGATCAACTTGACCTTCTCCATGGCCTCCTGAACTAAGTCGACCTTTGGAATCGAGGGCGACTTTCGTTTCTCTTTCGGAGTCCATTGGTCATCAATCTCCCAATGTAGTGGGGATCTACATTTTCGCCCATATAATGCCTCGTAGGGTGCCATCCCAATCGTGGCCTGATAACTGTTATTGTAGGTGAACTCGGCGAATGGTAAGTGCGAATCCCAACTTCCTTGAAAATCCAATGTGCGTGCAGCTCGCAGATATCCTCAAGGGTTTGGATTGTTCACTCGGTATCCATCGGTTTGTTGATGTCTTTGTTGTCTTTGAAACTTAGCAAGGTACCCAATTCTTCGTTCAAGCACTTCCAAAATCTGAGACAAACCTCGGGTCTCTGTCGGATACTATGTCGATCGGTACTCCATGCGGTCGAATGATTTCTCGGATATAAGTCTCATGCAAGTTTACGCAAGCTATCGAGTTTTCTTTATGGGTAAAAAGTGTGCGATTTCGTGAGTCGGTCTCACGACTACCCAAATAGCATCATGGCCTCCTCTAGTCCTTGGTAGATCCGTCACGAAGTCCATCGTTATGTGTTCCCATTTCCACTGGGAATTCTCAACGGTTGTAGTAAACCAGGCGATCGTTGGTGTTCTCGCTTTTACTCATTGACAAGTCAAACATCTCGCAACGAATTCCGCTACCTGGTTCTTCATGTTTACCCACCAATAACTCCGTTTCAAATCCTTATACATCTTGTTTCCTCCAGGATGTATAGTGTATTTTAAACGGTGTGCCTCTGCTAGATTCTATTCCTAATCGCTCGTCGTTCGGTACACACACTCGATTCGGAATCGATAACTCCATCTTCAAAACCGAGAATTTTGATCTTTCTCCTTTAAGTATCTTTTCCTTGAGTTTTGAAGATGTGCATCTTTCTCTTGTGCTTCTTTGATCTCTTTCACAGGTCGGGTTTAATCGAAATGTTAGCACACGAAATCGAGTATTGGTTCTCGTCGATTCCAATTGCTCAACTCTTCTAATGATTCCCACTCTCGAATCATAAGCTTGGCTAAGCTCGCCTTTCTGCTTAGAGCGTGCCTTTCGACGTTAGCTTTCCCGGGATGGTATTGAATATCAAAGTGATAGTCCTCAATCAACTCCATCCATCTCCGTTGCCTCGTATTGAGGTCTTTCTCGAGAGAATAGATACTTCAAGCTCTTATGATCCGTGAAAACCGTGAATGTTGCTCGTAGAGATAGTGTCTCCATTTCTTTAACGCGAAAATATCGCTGCCAATTCCAAGTCATGCGTTGGATAATTGGCTTCATACGGCTTGAGATTTCGTGATGCGTGGCGATAACTTTTCCTTCCCGCATGAGCACTTTGCTCGTAGTCCTTCTTTTGATGTGTCACTTTGTAGACGACAAAGTTTTCGGTCCCCTTTGGAAGGGCTAAGACGAGTCGTAGTAAGTCGTTTCTTCACTCTTGGAAACTCGCCTCGCATTTGTCATTCCACTCAAACTTGACTTGCTTCCTCGGGTTAGTCGAGTGAGTGGTCCGGCTATCTTAGAAAAATCCTGGATAAATCTTCGATAATATCCAAAGTCCTAGAAACTCCCGATTTCGTTCTGAGACTCGAGTTGTTTCCATTCAACCACCGTCTGCGTACCTTCGAGGGTTCTACTGCAATCCCAAAGTGCGGATACTATGTGTCCCAAGAACGCGACTTCACTAAGCCAAAATTCGCATTTGCTTTTGAATTTGACATACGACTTATGCTCTCGTAGTGTCTCCAAAACGATTTTCGGATGACGTTCATGCTCTTCTCTAGACTTAGAGTATACGAGTATGTCATCAATGAATATCACTACGAATTGATCCAAATAAGGTTGGAAGACTCGATGCATCGAGGTCCATAAATGCTGCAGTGCATTCGTCGGACCGAAAGGCATCACTACAAACTCGTAGTGTCCATGCTCGGAGTTTGAAATGCGGTTTTGGAAATATCTTCTTCGCGGATCTTTAGTTGGTAATATCCTTTGTTGTATATCAAACTTGAGTACACCGTCGCTCCTTGAAGATGTTCAAATAGTTCGTCTATCATCGGGAGGGGATATTTGTTCTTGATGGTCGCGCTATTAAGACCACGATAATCTATACACGACGCTTAATGTGCCATCTTTCTTCTTGACAAACAAAGACAGTGCTCCCCACGAGACGTACTCGGTCGGATAAATCCCACATCCATCAGTTTACGTAATTGCGTTTCAACTCTTGCAACTCAAGAGGAGCCATTCTATACGGTGTTCTAGCGATCGGGCGCCTCCCGGTAACACCTCGATGGTGAACTCGACTTCCCTATCCGGAGGGGCAGTGGTGAGTTCTTGTGGAAATACATCCGTGTGATTCGATACTATAGGTACTTGGTTAATGTGTGTATCAACCGTAGGTTTGTTAATTACAAACGCCAAGTACCCTTGAGCCCCTCTAGTGATTGCCTCCTCGCTTTCATTGCTGAATGATTTGGACAATCTTAACTCGTGCCCTTCCCGAAATTTCCACTTCGGGTTTTCCGGGTTCACATAGCTTAATGGACTTGTTATGGCAGTCCATTTGTGCATGGTGTCGATTAAATCATTCATTCCCAATATCACGTCGTATTCGGATATAGGTAATAGGATCAAATCGGCAGAAAATTTATCTCATCAATCTTAACTTCGCATGCATTATAGATAATATCTCATTTATCGACTTGCACCCATAGAAGTTGACACTTTAGACATATAGGCATATGTTCCATGCATGCATGCATGCGGTTTGTGTACAAAATGCGGTGCAACAAATGAATGCGTTGATCCAGGGTCGAACAATATTTTAGCGTAGTGGTTAGATACTAGAAGCGCCTTCCACCACGTCTTGCCTCCAGTCTCTATCCGGCTAGTGCAAATGCTCGGCGGGCATCTTTGCCCGATTACCGCCATTTCCCGCTTCTACGGCTGCGTCTGTTTGGTTTGGTCCTCGTGCCACTTGCAATCTTTCACCGGTGTTGATTACTAACACAACGCAAACACCTTCCTTGTTTACGCCAACGATCATTGGCGGTATGTCCAGGTTTACGGCAATATGCACACAATTGACCCGGCTTTCAGATCTTAGTCCCTTTCCTTATCTGTCTTATTAATCGTCCTTTCAAAACTTAGCAAAGGTTTAGATGGTGTCCCATACCGTTCTCTCTTAAGATCGACCGATTCGATGGCCTACTCGATGCGGAGAGTTGCCTTTACCATGCTTTGAGTAGGTTGTCGGTTCAACGATCAGCGATTGTTTATGAAGTTCCGAGTTTCAATCCTCGAGTGAACTTGTAAAGCTTATCCTCTTGATCGATTGTCCCCGAGCATACTTGGACAATCGGTGAAATTCCGACTAAATCTTGAGCTACGTCATGTTCCCTTGCCTCAATCTGCGGAATTCATCTCGCGCCTATTTCACAACCTTTGTGGAATGTCTTGTTCATTGAACTCGGCCAAGAAATTTCCCCATGTTCAGCTACCTTATCCTGTTCCCATTTTCTTTCAACTCGCCTTCCACCGTCTCTAGCGGCCCGATTCGGATGAAATACGGCGAGTGTGACTTTACGCTCATCCCGAGTATTGGAGAGCATTGAAGATATTCTCCAATTTCTCCACCCATTCTTCCGCTTTTAAATCGTCCGGCTCTCCTAAGAAGGCCGGTGGGTCGAACCGTAGAAATCGCTCCAACGTGCAATCGTTCGCCTCTGCGGGTTCGGGAGCACGGGGTTGAGGCTCGCATGTTGCCTCATGAAAACCAAAGATTTGTTGTAAGGCTTGTGCGGTCAAATTGTCTCTGCGCAGCAGGTGGAGGAGGCGGTGGTAATCGGGGAGGGTAACCGGTCCCCCGGTACGTCGTCATCCCCTCGTGGAACGCGCGAGGTCTCCCACGTCCTCGATGTTCGGCCATTCGTATCTTGAAGTGTTAGTTGCGATCCACGAGCAAATGGTACAATAATTATTCACATAAAGCAAGTTATATCGTAGGGAAAGTAACAACAAACACAAGACATCAATAAATAAGAAAAGGCATATCCATTAATGTAAAACTTGAATACACCCATAGTACAACAAGAGTAATACTAAGTCGGATACATCGAACCAAAATACAAATCAATCTAGTACAATAAAAGGTAAGGTACAACACTGGAATAGCGTCTACAACAACGAAAGTACAAACGACAATCAAGCTAACTAATCGGTGAGATCGCCATCATCGTCACTCGCAGCTATGTCCATAATCGGGGCGGGTCGGGTGAGGTGGCACCTCAACCTCGGGCCAATCAACGAAATCCAACTCTTTGCTCAATCCCCGAGCCTCATCAAGTGGAGCAGCCTCAAGTGCCTCGGGCTCTCCAATGTCGATCGGGTCCTCCTCGGGATCCTCCACGGGCTCCACCTCGGGTGGTGGCAATGGCCGGGCATTAGCCGCCAGCGACCTCCATGCGGCGTCTCTCGAGCTAGGGCTGTGTAAGGTCCTCTATCACTCATCCGCTTGATGAGGTCTCCTCAAGCGCTCAACAGTGTCGCGGGATAGGCGGGCGTCAATCTCTCATTTACTGGCGGCCGTCACTTGCCCTCTTCATCTTCTCTTGCATGTTATCCAGCGCTTCGGATATTCTCAGACCGGTCCTCCCGCTCTTATGGTATTGTCGCGGTCCTTGATGGTAGTGGTCAACTCGCTATTTTCATCTTGGCTCCTCGCCAAGCGCGTGATCCCTGTACGCCGACGCTCCTCGGATAGCTGCGAGTTTGCTCGATCACTCTCTCGGTGCCGGTGAATCATCGATGCACGGTAGTACTCCCTTCGCCAAAGACAGGGCATGGAAAACATCCCACCAAGAAGGCGGCGCGGCTCCCATCCCCGATCAATCAAAACTAAGGCGGATCACCAAAGGTAGAGGAAAGATACGGAGAGAGTAAGGAAAGAATGAATAAAGGAAATCAGTCAAGAATCAACTAAGTCAAGACAAGTATGACTATGAAATCTCAAAATATGCGTTCTAACTTAGTTCAAACATCAATAAGACGGTTCTATGCCAATTTGAAATCGATTTCACACTTAATTGGTCAAGTCGCGGATTACCCAAAACACGGATCGGGGTCCTATCACGGGTCGCTCGGTGTAAGTTTCCATCTTACTAGCCGAGCTCGATACCACTCTAACCATCACGCCCCAAACGGGGCGTGACGACGATCCACGACTTAAATACAAATAACCAAACGGTCAGGCAATTATCAACGAGAACCCAATGAAACAGAGTCAAAATAGCGGAAATAAAATAGCATAGGTACAAATTACAGTCCACAATCCACAATCCAAATTACATCCTCGAAAACCAACCAACGATAACAACTTAAAAGTCAAAGGGTCCTACGCCCTTCAGTTACAAACTGGAATGAAAGTAAAATAAAACAGTCCAACAAAGAGTCAAAAGAAATGAGTCCATCAATAACAACAAGAAGTAGTGAATCCAACAAGCGGAGTACAAGGGTTCAATCCAAGGCGGTTCAGCATCTTCAACGAAGTCCTCATCTAAAGGTTAGAAAACAGGTGGGGATGAGACAAAAATCTCAGTGGATGGGGTGATCGTGTGCAAGTGTGGCGATATATAGTTAATGCGAGAAAATAGTTACATGAAAACGCGTGAGTATGATGCATGAATTCACACACACGATCTACAAGCGTCGTGATAAATATATTTAAGTAATATACTTATACAGATTCAAGAAAATGTTCATGGTCACACATGCACTATGTGATTGATCAAGACAGGTAGGATTGCGTGCGGAATTGTAACGCCAATCCCATGCAAGCGGAATAATAGTTGCGTCACGGATTTGTAGCGCCAACTAATGCAAAACAAGTAAGCGGTTGTGTACGGATTTGTAGCGCCAACCAAGCGGGTCCAATAACTCGGAATCGTGTGGATCGGAGACAGCGATTCCTTCGCTTCTTCCTTGTAACTCCCGAGCAAGATGGTCCAAGACCTGTCACCTTATCGCTCCATAGGCAAAGACAAATCCACAAAGAGAGCTAGCTAGGGCGGATTGTCATAATCATGATTATACCTCAAGTACTACGACCCGCTTCCCTTGGACAAACTCCGTCCCTCGATTGCGGGATTAGGACAATGGGGCCTAAGAGTGGAATAGTAGCCGAGCTGCCGGTTCCATTACCGACGTATCCATTCCAAGCGTGAGCTCGACACACCAAGTTGACTCAGCGGAAAGTAAATACAAGTTCGCGCATCAACCAGGCATTCGAGTATTATTAATTCAGGGGAAGCAGATTCAGAAAATTTTAAAAAACGCGAGTGGCAATTATGGCGTTGGTGGAGTTTTTGGATGAAGATAATTATCGTAAGGATAAGCAACCTTCGATATCTTGAAAGATTAGGTGGAATATAAGTCCTGTTATAGATTCAAATTCGCAATGAGGAAGTCGCTCGCGATCGGGTATTAATCGGTCAAATTGATCCGATAAGTCAAGGGTTTTAGGGAAAATAAAATAATTTAATTAAATCTCCAAGTCAGAGGGTCCAGGGATATTTTAGTAAAATAGAAAATAATTTGAGTTAGGTCCTTTATAAAAGAAAAATTTCAATTTAGCCCCGTTTTGTAAAAACCAACACTTTTGGGGTTAAAAATTGAATAAATAAATATCCGACCTTGAAAAATTATGAGGTTAGTTCCTAAATCCTCAAAATTGTCCAGATATTCAGGTTTTTAAAGTCTCTAGGTTGAGTGTTTATAAAATTCTCACATTGGCCCCAAATTTGTAAAAATTGTCATTTCGGACCTTAAGTTTAAATATTCGAAACTCACAAACCGGAAGGGCTTTTAATGTGATTCCAGTTGGAAAATGTCATTAAGGTTGGTAGGATATTGGGACAAAAGCAGATTTTAAAAGAAATAAGTGTAGGTCCTTTAACTTTTGAAAATATCATTTTTGTCCCATTTTGAAATAATTGCCTTTAAGGCTTTTAGGGTCCAATTGTTATGAAATTTGAACCTTGGGTCCAAAATATAATTAAATTATAGTTAAGTTAGTATTTCCAGGTGCATGGACTGCATAAGTCCTGGAAATTTCATTTGGGTCCTCAAGTTTAGTATTTTACACTTTAGTCCCTCAATTCTAGAAAAATTACTTTCCAAGCCCTAAACACTTGGATTTTTGGAATACATTTAAAATATGTCATTTCCAGTACCTTAAGAATAAAATTTTCAAAATTTAAAGTTATGGTCTGGTACAGTTTTAAAATTTACAATGTAGCCCTTAAACTTTCAAAATTTTACAATCTAGTCCTTGGGCTTTTAAAGGTTGATTTTATTTATCTAAAAACTCTTAAAACTTTATTAAATTGTCCAAAAGTCATTTTTGAACCTGAGTACAGTCCCAAATTTCGAAATTTGCAGAGGGGTCCTTTAACTTTCATTTTCTTGCAATTTAGTCCACCAACTTTCCATTTTTATATTTTAAAGTCCAAAATTGAAATTTAATCAATTATGCTCGACTTGTACAGGTTATAAGTCATCCAAAACATGGATTTTAAAGATCATACACATGCATATCCAATACATACAAGAATTCATTAAATAAAACATTAAATTGCACATGCATGCACCTAGAATTCAATAAATAGCAATTTTGAGCAACTTTTGAGGATTTCCATGATTTGATACATAAAATTGACATGCAATACATAAATTATATATCTCAAGGCTCATAATAAAAATTTCTACATGCAATTTAATAAAAACACCTAATAGTTGGAAAGTATTTTTCCACCCACCTTAAAATTGGAAATTGAGAAATAAAAGGATAAATTTCACAATTTTTGGATGAGGCCTCTTAGGTCAGCCCCTAAGTTAAGAAATATAAAAAATTTGGAGTTAGAAAAATGAGAGAAAAATTAAGGAGAAAAAGAAGGAGATAAGAAAATGAGAAAGACTACACTTTACCTTGTGTAGTGGGTAATTGGAGACTAGTTGAAGCTTTAAAATTGGAAATTTTGGTTCAACTCCAAAATCACCTAAGGTCAGCCCCTGTTCTCAAAAATGAAAAAGGGGTGTTAAAATTTGAAAAAAATAGAAAGAAGAGGAAAGAAGGGTTCTAGTGTCCAATTCTTACCTTGTAGTCCAAATTCTCTACTAGTTCTTCTTCTCAGTCTTGAAGTCCTTCTTCAAGATGATGTCAAGCTCTAATCTTCAAATGGTCTTCTAAATATACCTCCAAAACCAAAATTAACTTAAGTCAAGAAGTGAAAAGAGGTAGGTAGATGATATCAAGATGAATTGGAGAACAAAATTTCATGCCTTGTGAAGGGGGTGTTCGGCGTTTTTGGTTATAAGGAGGAAAAATCTTGAAAATTTTTCTAAGTGTTGAAGAAGAAGGTAAGAAGAAAGAGTAGAGAGAAGTAGGAAGTTTAGAGAGAAGGAGGAGAAAATTAGGTTTGAGAGTTAGAATGTGTTGGATGAAAAATGAAAATTTTGTGTAAAATTGGCCATTTTGGCCGTCCACCATGGGGGGAGAGAGAGAGAGGAATTTTTGTTCAATTTTGTGTCTTGCATTTTGCCTCTTGCATGGGGAACATTTTGGAGGTCAAAGGTATGGGCATGAGATGGTTTGAATGGAATGTTGGAAGACTTCCAACAAGTTGGCAAAAATAATAATAAAGAAGTAATGTAAGAGATGATGTGTATAATGTTTGAATTAATGGTATAATTATACACAAGATGACTAATATAAGGTGTAGGTGTACAAGAGTTGGATGATATTTTTACTCCAAAAATATCATCATGGCAAATCCATACTAAGGGCATTATGGTAATTCCATATATTTTTTTGTCCCAAATTTGATGATAATAGATGAAATATATCAATCTCGAAATAATTAGTGATTTCCTTGATCACTTATAAGTCTCATGATCACTTAATCTAAATCAAAATCTTAATTCTATAAGGTAAAAGTCTTCAAAATAAATAGTCCCTTAAAATTCTAAGTTGACTAATAAATACGAAAATAGTAATAATGCTCAATCAAGTGATCATAAATGAGAAATAGAATTAATAAAGATCATGATCACAAGTAATTAAATAAAATGAAATGAAATACAAAATATATATTATTAATAATTACCCGTCAAAGTGATGCGGTAAAATAGTCGATCAAATACATAGATGACAATAAGAATCAATTATATGCTCGAAAAAATCGGGGCTTCACGGATATTGAGTGTGTTTAGGTTAGTTTCCATTATTGGGCATGATATCTGCGTATTCTTGTATACTTTTGCAGGAAATGGAGCTTTAGTTAAATATGAGAAAATTGCACTTTTAGTCCCATCGAGATTACATGAGTTGCGGTTTTGGTCCCATAGTTGCATTTTTGGTCCCAAACGATTTTTTTTAAGCGCATTTAGTCCCATAATTGCATTTTTGGTCCCAAAAGTTGCAATTTTAGTCCCAACACTAACGGAAAACTTAACTGACCGTTAACTCTATTCTTACGGGACCAAAAGTGCATTTTTTTTCGAAAATTAATTAAAAAAAAAAAAAATCTGAAAATTTATCAAACAATTTTATAAATTATAAACAAAAATTTAAAATTATTTTCAATTTATTAAAAAAGAAATAAAAAAAGTCCAAAAATAATTTCCATTTTCTTCTACATCTTTTCAAATACAAAAAATATTTTTAAATCCAAAAATTAAAATCTAGAAATATGATAATTTATTTAAAATAACAAAAAATAGTAAAAAAATGGAATTTATATTAAAATCCAAAAATTATAAAAATAAAATGTGGAAATTATTGAAAATAATTATAAATCTTATTTTTTTAAATTGACATTTACTTTAAATTTTTAAAATATTTTAAATTCCAAAATAAAAAAAAAAAAAACACTTTTTAAAACTTCAAAAAATGTTTTAGAAAATTCTGAAGTTTTTTAAAAGCTATCGATTTTAATATACTGATTTTGAAATAATGTGAAGACTTTTGAACAAATTTTGGATTTTTAAAAACAAAATTCAGTATTTTCGTTAATTTTTATATTTTTTAAATAATTTTAGTTTTGTAAAAATCAATGTTTTTACCCTTCATTAAATAATTTTAGTTTTGTAAAAATCAATGTTTTTAAAATTCAAGATTTTCCAGTTTTAATCCATTTTTGATTTTTGAAAATTTTCCAGTTTTAGATTTTTGAAACATCATTTATTTTTAAAAGAAACTTTTTGAAAATAATATTGAGTTTTTATTTTAGTTTAGAATTTTAAAATATTTTAAATAAATTTCGATGTTTAAAACAATGTATAATTTTTTTAAACAATTTTCACATTTCTTGTTTTTGTAATTTTTGGGATTTGAAAATAATTTCAACTATTTTAAACAAATCATCATATTTTATATATTTTATTTTTTAGATTTTAATTTTTTTTGGACTTTTTTATATCTTTTTTAATAAATTGAAAATAATTTTAAAATTTTGTTATAATTTTTAAAATTGTTTGATAGTTTTTCAGATTTTTTTTTCTTATTTTAGTTAATTTTCGGAAAAAAATGCACTTTTGGTCCCGTAAGAATAGAGTTAACGGCCAGTTAACTTTTCCGTTAGTGTTGGGACTAAAATTGCAACTTTTGAATCATATGGGACTAATTGTGCTTAAAAAATCGTTTGGGACCAAAAATGCAAATTGTGGGACCAAAAGTGCAACTCCTATAATCCGTGGGACCAAAAGTGCAATTTTCTCGATTAAATATATTAGTGGAACCACCCTACCGAATACCAAAAGCCAAATGGACGATCAAAGATGCGAAAAAATGGAAGTACGAATCGCACGACCTGCCCTTGTTATTTCACACGGGTGTGTGAATTGATCGTGTGAATTGGACACGAGCATGCGACTTGTATAAGGATGAATTTTCAGAGAACCAATCACATGATTTTATCATGTTAATTCACGCTGATCGTGTGATTTGCTTGAGCAATTATAGAGATTGAAGGCGCTTTACATAATTTGGCCGTGTGAATGGCACATGGTCGCGAATGGTCCATTGAGCAGATTTTTGTTTCCTAATTTCTCAAGGACTCTATAAGGGATCCCGAAAGGCAACTAAAAGGAAGACTTAACTCTAAAGGAGAACACATTCGAAAGAGGAAATACACATCAAAGAGAGAGAAAAACAACACAACGAAGAACAACACAAGTTTTCTACCAACCACGAAGGCATGAATGTTCGAGATTGTGAAGACGAACCCATCTACTCGGAGACGGAGCCACACTCCCCACTATGGGGGCATGTGCCCCCATAACTTTTATTTTTTTAATTTTTCCTTAAAGCTTTTCCTTTTTAATAGCTTTACTAAATTTCAATTTTAAGAAATATATATTAATTAGGTTAAAAGAAAAGAAAATGTGCCCCAATAATTATTTTTGATATAGATTATTATCGTATTAATTTTTTGCCCCCTCATAAAAATTTCTCGGATCCGTCATTGCATCTACTCAAGAGGGTTTCATCATCTAGTCTAGAGCTTTTGCTCTATTCTTAATTCCATGTTTAACTCTTTGTTTTCAAGTTTGTCTATGAATTTGCAAACAAGTATGTTAAAGCTAAATCCCTTGATTCTAGGACATGATCGATTCATTAATTCTGGTTTAATTGTTCTATCTTAATTGGTTTCTTGTGATCTATTTAAGAATTCATGTGCTTAATTTTTGTGGCCAATAATTTGAATGCTTATTTTGTTAGTTCATAATTCGGAGAAGAGATCTAACATTAGATAAATGGATTTATAACATAAACAAGTGTAGAGTCGGAGATTTACAATGTTTGTGGGGATTTACTTTAATTCTCTATGATTTTGAGAGTTGGTATTAATTTTGGAGTACATATATTATCAATTCTTATTAATTTACTTTCGCTCACTTAGGGATAAGGGATAAACTACCATAGGAATTAAATCCATAGATACACGAACTAGTTTTGTAAAACGCCTAACGAGAATTAATATTGATGAAGCATGTTAAGATCATACTCCTAGGATTGCTTTTTGTGATTGCTTGAATCTTGTGAATTAAGTTTGGTGATTTATAATACTTAGACAATTTTTAGTTTAATAATTTTAGAATTAATTCGATACAATTCTTGTTTTACAATAGCTTCATTAAAATTGGAATACCAAATTTACTATACTTTATGTGCTTCATATCAATCCTGTGGAATATGACCTTACTCATCATACTCTATAAACTACACCGTACACTTGTGGTTTACCGAAAAGATTTTTACGATCTGTACTATTTATTTACAATCAAAGCATCCGGAGTTAACTTTTTTTTTGTTTTTATTTCTTATTTCTACTGTAAATTTATCATATTGTTGTCTCTAAAAATACAATAGAGATATATCATTTGTTTATAAAGTATTGCAAATTAAATATACGATTTTGTATTGTATTCATATTTTAATGGCTATAGTCTTCCATATAAATTCCATATATATGCTTATGATATATGTTTGTAAAGCTATTGAATCATATTTTTAATGAATTTAATTTTATCTAAATATTCTAATTACTCAAAGAGTTATGAAAGAAAAAATAGACTTCTAGTATTTGGAAAAAGAATTTGGTATATTAATGGGCACTTGAATTATAGCTAAATTATGTTATTAAAGGTAAGTTCAATTATACACTCTTCTCATAATATGTAATACCTACTAATTAGGGTTATAATAGGTATATCAAAAATTTCAATAAACATTTTAAATGATTCACACTTTTATAAGTAAAAAAAAAAAATAGTATATAGTATAGATATAGATTAAAACACTTGCCATTCACCCATATAAAGATTGAGACACTTGTTAGTCATCCATGCACCATGTGTACTATACCTCGTACAATATGGATAATACCCAAGTAGACAATGTGTCAAAATTATGTGCCATGGTGCATTCTTGAGTCAACTTCATCGCAAGTCTTGTTGGTGTGGTTAGACTGAGTCTGTTGGAATATAAACTTGAAATAGGTCCAAATATTATTGGGCTTGAAAATATATTTTTGAGTTAGAAGATAAAATAAGTGTCAAGCCCAAAATGCTCAAGCTCTAGAATTTGTCTCGAAATGCTTTAAGAAAATAGTTAAAATATTATTTGAAGAAAGCTTGTAGAAACTTCTAGGTAGCTAGATATGTTTGAAGATGATTCTAGTGGATGAATAATATCCACTTGATCAAATAAATCATAGCCATTGGTTAGGAAGTTGTCTTAGTATAAATATGAGTGTCTTGTTCATTTTGTAACAAGCCAAAACTTGAGAAGAATCAATAGAAACAAATATTCTTCCACCAAAAACTCTCTTATATTTCTTAGCCTAAATAGCCTCCTCTTCGTATAAAGAAAAATAACGTCTCTTCCAATTTCCAATTTATAAATAATCCCATTTTATCTATATTGAGATAACCCTCTCCTCCAGAGTCTTCTTTGGAGGCGCGTCGTTGGATCTATTTTGTAGGCTTGATTTCGTATTTCCTAATTTGAACTATGGAATGTAATAAGACAACTACGCATTACATTTGTACTTGTTGCCATTTGATATACAATTTTATTTGGTTTGTGATAAAATATTTCCAGGCTTAGTATGACATAGTAGGTTTAGATAAATGGTAACCTAAACTCTTAAGTTGAACTATTTTATACAAGCTCACAACTAAAAATTCGATTTCAAATGCGTGCACAAAGTGACCTAAATGTTTGGGCTGTCACCACCACCGAAATATTGTCCTCATCTCTCGAGTCGGAGGAATTCTCCCACGGATGGCGGAAATAGCAAGTAGGGATAGCTAACTCCCCACCCCATCATAATAAAATCCAATCACATCAACGCCAACCATGTTGCCGTGCGACAACATGTGGATCGAGTGGCTCCCTAAACTTCCATCCACACCACCCGGCGTGCACCACAACCTTTCTAATAGTAGTGGCAAACCCCTCCCATGGCATCTCCATGGGATCCAACTCAAGTTGTGTCGTCCAAAGTCGGAGGTTGCATATCCTGGCCAATGATAGGGAACGTCGGGTTTAATGCACAAAGTCCTACAACAAATGAACGGTAACCAAAGATATCGACAACAATGCAATTCTCTTCCATCCTCCCCTTTCTCAAATATTGGAATCAAAGGTGGACCCATATTTGCCATCATTATCATCTTCTTCGCGTCATCTACAATCTCCTCATCAAGCCCCAATGTGTGGGACTGCTAGTAGGGAAAAATGCTCAATCCTCTCATGAACTATTAATGTTAAATATTAATATTAAATGGATCCTCCGATGAACTAGAAGAATTTGGTATCGTTCACACTTCATTTGCAATATTACTTCCTATAGTATTAAAAATTAGATTAAATAATCTAAAGACACATGAAAAATTAACCAAATTTTGGTATCACTCTTACCTATATAAAGATGCAACATTGGAATACCAATTGCCCTTTCGTAGTTCCTATCTATCGAACCAATGATATGAATCTATAAGAAAATACTATCAATTGAATGCTCAAAACATCTTATGTGCAAGAACGTATTATGATACTCGGATAAAAAAATTCCCATTTTTCAACATGTCGAGTGAACATACATACCATCATAATTTAGATTTTTCAACTAAGAGATATGATATTACCCTAACACGAAATTCATATATGAACATAAATTGATAGCACTTTGAATGCATTATGTAATTAGAGATGTTTGAACCAATACATCCTTCCCACTTACTCGATCAAATTATTCCATACTTCCTCAAAAACTATAATAAAAATTATGATTATCACATGATACAATTCTTAATACGACACGACCATCCTTGCACATTCATCACATAATTCGATACAAATCGAAACAAAGTAAGAGGTCCTGCTATATCCCAATAATCCTAGTCGCTTTTGCATGTTCTTCGCTCATTGAGAAAGTTGGTTCACGGTTGGGTTGGGTTGGTGAGAAATGCATATTTTCCCCACAAACTTTAGAGAGTAAATACTAAAACCCTTAAGGAACCATGTGCATCGCACATGAGAGAATTGAAGGGGAATTTGCTATAGTCGGTTCGGAGGTTACATATTTTAAACCCGTGTAGTTTAGATTGCAATTTAAAAAAATAAAATATTTAGGTTGCTAAGTCCAAAAAGGGATCAAAGTTCGATTGGTAATAATTTTTTCCATATAATTAAGAAGGCCAAAAGAGATTAGGAAAGGGCAATCAAGTGACATTGGACTCCTTGTAAAGTGTTAGGGTTTATTCGGAAGCGCGTCTAATTGAGACAAATCCTGTGATTCTCATTCCTCCGGGATCTAGGGACGAGGATTCTAGGGGGCCAGGATTACTTGTGGTAAATTCGTAAACCCGAGACATAAAAAAAAATAAAAAATGAAGGCAATTAAACATGTTCCTCATGGGGCGAGACAGAGATTTCATGGTCCACATTTCTATTTCATGTCTTATTCCATTATTTTGGATGAATGTCACGTGCATAAAATGATGTCATAAATGACTAAGTTTTAGGAGGGATTTAAAATCCGTTGAAAATGAACTAAAACTTAAAGATACATTTGCAATCCATTGATTTGGATTTATAAGCCAAACAAGGGTGTAGATTTAGCTAAGGATTTCAAATCCCTCATCCCAAATCCTCACATCCAAGTGCATCCTAAGGGTCCATTTGGATGGAGGAGTGATTGCAAATCCAATGTATTTCAAAATGAATAATCAAATACCTTGAAGGAAAATTAGAAATTTCATCCGCTAACTTTAGCCATTCAGACATTTAGCCCGCTAATTAGGCAAATTTTGATTTATACCATTAATTTTTGATTTTTCAGACATTTAGTCCGAATTTCTCCAGAAAAACTAATCTCGTCGAAAATTACTGAGGTGGGCTAGTTTGTGCTGACATGGACAAAGAAATTAGGGTTTACCCATGTGTCAACATCCACGTAAGTTATTTAAATTTTAAATAAATAAAAAATTAAACAAAAATAATACAAAATAGCAATATTCGTAGAATTAAAATATTTATGAAAATACAAAAATAACAAAAATAAAAATAATACAAAAATTTAAAATATAAAATTAGAAAATATGAATTTGATAAAAAAATATAACATTAATTAGATGGAGCAGTTTAAGAAAAAAAGGAATATGAAAAATTGTTAAACTCTTTTATCTCATTATCTCCCATCTTACGAAAAGTTATAATTAAAAAGATTAAATCTTTTATTCATCTTCTTTAGTTATAATTAAATCTACCTTTTATTTTATAAATTTTAATTTTCTCTTATTAAATTAAGCAAGAGAGAATGTAGTATTGGGAATATCTAATTTCATCGAAAAATTTGGAAGAAAAAAACAAAATTAAGTTAAATTTTGGTTATTAAGCAACATTAAAGTAAAATTAAGCATAGATTAAGCAAAATTAAACACATAATCATTGGTTATCAAGCATATTTTTCAAGGAAAAAATCGAAAAAATAAGGCAAATACTAGAACAAATTAAGTAAAGATTAAACAACATTAGCCAAAATTAAGTAAAGATCAATGATTAAGCAAATTTTGATTAAGAAAGAAAAAAAAAAAAATGGAAAAAGGAAAACGTTTCACCAAACCCAACCCCACCTCCGCCTCCAAGGCCATCATCACCTCCACCACCTACTCCACCTCCACCACCAAGCCCACATCCATCCACCTTTGCCACCACCACCAAGACCAGCCCACAAAATACCTCCATTTCTTTTAATTTTTGAAGAGAAAGACCTCGATTTCTTGGTTTGCTTCTCAGATATAAATGGGCGGTTGGGCAAAAAGACGAAGAAGCTGGGAGGGGTGGGCGCGAGGGTAAAGGGGAGGGTTTGGCGTGAGGTGAGGGGATGGCGGCGGACCGACGGTTGAGTTCTTCATCTTAGGTGAAAAGACAATAGCTTTCATTTAGGGTTTTTTTGATTTTTTTTGTTCGTTCGAATATTTAGAAATTAGAAGAAGATTTAGATTTACTTTATTTTCATCCTTTAATTGCCAACATGATATTTTTAAATTTTTTCATTTTAAATTTTATCATTTTTTCTTTCCACTTGTCAAGAAATGCCTAATTTTATGTACATATCATCAATATTTCACTATCAATTTAGGCACCTCAGCAATTTCCGCGCGATTAGCTTTTCCGACGAAATTCGAACTAAATATATGAAAAATCAAAAGTTAATGGTTTAAATCAAAATTTGACTAATTAGCGGGCTAAATGTCTAAATGACTAATGTTAGCGGACAAAATCTCTAATTTTCCCTACCTTAAATTTGAAATCCAAACCTTGTTTGGATGATGTGGATTTGTGTAGTAATTTCAAATCCATCGTAAAATTTTGATTGAATAATTTAAAAGCTCTATTCAATTTCTTAATTGAAATTTAATAAATATGTAAAGTGTGCGTGGATGTATGTGTATATAAATTTGTGCAAATGTGTGTAGTTTGTGTGTGCAATGTGTGTAAATATGTGCGAGTATGTGTAGATGTCTATAAATGTGTAGTGTATGTAATTGTGTGTAAATGTGTGTAGTGTGTGTGAGAATGTGTGCACTGTGTGTGCGATGTGTATAAGTATATACAGTGTGTTTGTGTGAATATGCAAGTGTGCATAAAGAAAAAAAAGAATGAATTTCAAATGACTATGTTTTGGGAGGGGTTTAAAATACTTTGAAAATGAGTAAAACTTAAAGATGTATTTAAAATCCACTGATTTGGATTTGTATGCCAAAATGGGTGTGGGTTTAGCTATGGATTTCAAATCCCTAATCCTAATCCCCCTATCCAAATGCACCATAAGGAAATGTATGGTAAATTGTGCAAAGAACACTTGTGCACTACTTAAAGCTAAAAATGCACACCTCGTATCGTATACGTTGTTCTTGTTTGTGTATATTCGACTCTCTCTTGCTGGCTCTATTTTGGCAGCTCATTGTTTAAACAAACCAAGATCAAATTCTTGAAAGTTTGACTCTGACTAGGTTCGATTACAAGCTAGATGCAAGTTTGAAATTTACCAACAAGCATATATATTTTATTCATATAAGCATATCACATTTTAGTTGGCAGTCTCAACTCTCATGTCACTATCATTTTTTTCCCAGTTAAAATTCATATATTTCCAATAGAATGACTTAGTCTGCTACTGAGTCAAAAATAAATGACCAAAATTACTAGTTGAATACAAAAAGGTTTTTTTTTTTTAACCAAGAACGATATAGGTATATTGATAAACCAAACCGAGAGAACTTACATGAGATGACCAAGAGGCCGCAAAGCCTCTCCCAAGTCGACATTTGAAATCGGGAGAGGATAAAGACACCTTCAAAGTGGTGAAAGATAGCAAAAACATGGGACACGGCCTAAAAAAAAAGAAAACAGACAAAACCGTAGTATCAAGAAGACTAGTGTATTATGATGTTTACAAATATAAGAATCAAAAATAAAAAATAAGAGTATATCCATAAAAATCAAGAGCTAAAACAGCCTTCCAAAAATCTATGTCCAACGAGCAGAAGAAGCACTCGTCCAGAAGCAGGATTAACCACTGGACCCTGAGGTCCCTAGTATTGATCTACACCAGTTCAAACAAAACAGCTGCAACAAACAATCCCAGACGCTACGAGTTCTGTTGAGGGCTTCAAAAATCCAACAGTTCCTAGTCTTCCAGAGCCACGAAAGCAGGTAGGTGGTGAGTTGGAGTCTTTCTTGCCAGAATTCTTTCTTACGGGTGGAGGAGATAGAGCACCAGCAATCTTGAAAGGAATCAACCTTTTGAGGAAGAAAATCCTAATAGACAGGGGCCATTTTCCAGAATAATTCAGTCCTCGACACATCGAAAGAAGATATGCTCCATAGATTCATTAGCTTCTTTTCAATTCAAGTGCCCCCTTGATGTCCGCGTGCTTTCTAGGCCAAAGAAAGCATTGTTGTGTCGGTGAGGTATAAAGCGGCGTCTTGACCTTGGTTGTCTCGGTGTCGATAAATGCTAAAGCTTCTACGGTGCCCCCAAACGACATTTAGAAGGGGAATGGGAAATCCCATCACTCCCTTTCTTCACCGCCGCCCTCGAGTCCACCGAAAGGAAAGAATGGAAAAAGTAAAGTGGTTTGGTTGTTCCGTTGGGACGAGCTGGTCGAGATGTGGTGTTTATTTACTCACATCGAGGAGGTCCGCACTTGCAAAGATTCATTTTAGTAGGGAGAATATTATGAAAAATCTCCAAATAAAATTCTTCAATTTCCCTTGATAATGAGCTTCCAAGTCCCTTTCCATATTTTAATCAAAGAAGGCGCATTTTTACTATTTCGGGGATATCGTAGGCTTTTTAGAGTCACAAATGTAGGCTTTATAAGAAGAATTCACAATGAACTTCCCTGAGGGGGTAAGATGCCAGAGAATCCTATCTCTTTCCCCAGGGGAATGAATGGGGGTGCTGAGTATTTTATCAGCAAAATGACCGTTGAAAATAAGTCCCGATCGATTTTCATTCCACCTTAAGCCGAAGGACTTAAAAGATCACTAACCCGCGTAACTTGAGAGAGAAATTGGGGAGACACAAGGATGAGGGATTTAAATCCAAGAATCCAGGAGAGTCCCACACACGAATAGTTTTTCCATTCCCAATTTTAAAGCTCACGCCCGCAAAAGGCGATGATCTAGCTTGTAACCAACTTTTCCAAATCCAGAGTCACATTTGAGCAACTTGCGAAGACCAACCTTGGGGAAATATTTATCTTTTAAAAGTTTACTCAAGAGAATATTAGGTTGAATTAAGAGTTTCCACAAATTTTTAGCCAAAAAGAATCATTAAAAATTCTAAAATCTTTGAAACCAAGCCCACCTTCATTTTTGCAATTAAACAAATTAGACCAACTTAACCAATGGATTTTGTGAGGACCATCAACTCGGTGATGTCGTAGGCAAAATCGAAAGAACGATTTGATAAGGATTTCCCTACCCCTTGATTAAGAAATTTATGCTTCCAATTATTGACTCTCCTTTTTGTTGCTTCAACCACATAAGAGAAAACCTCTCTTTTAGATCTTCCAAGGAGAAGGGAAGACCTAGATGTTTGATCTTTGACTCAATCAATCCCATTAAGAGATTGCGAGATAAAATTTCTATCGAGGCTAAGACATTATGACTAAAAAAAATGGATGATTTATCCAAATTTATCAGTTGACCAGTTGCTGAACAATATTTCTCCACCAGTTGCTGAACAGTATTTCTCCAGAAGAGTTTTGACATTTTGAGCTTGGGAGGGAGAAGCTTCACGAAGAGAAGGGAATCATTTGCAAAAAGAGGTGGGAAATGATGGGCGCATTCCTATAGATTTTAGATTAGATCCTAGCTTGGGCAATGAGGTTAGAGAAAGCCACTCATAAGGGTCCATTGAGTTTTGTCTTTTAGCTAGGGTTTCTTGTTCATTATGTTGTTGAGTTGTTGGGTAGCTTCTCTTGAAGATTTACTTCTCCTTTACGTTTGCCTCTCATATAGCTTGAACTCATGTTCTCTCTCTCTCTCTCTCTCTATATATATATATATATATATATATTTATTATCTGTTAGTTTGTCTTGTTCTTGTTTGTCCTAACCCCTTTTGTTGTCTAAAAAATAACTCATGTTCTCCTCTCTATTTATTATATACTTCACAAATAAGCCACTTTGTCTCATAAAGTGGTTTATTTGTGAAGTATATAATAATCTGTCTTCACGTGCTCAGCCGAGGTTGAGGCCGGGCCGGGGGCGAGTGCACCGCGCTTGGGCTCACTTGTGATTATCCACTTATGATATAGTATATCCAACTAATAACATCTTCTAGTATTTATATTAGGATAAACTATGCTTTATAATCAATGTGGACAAGGCTAAAACCTTTCAACTCCCTTTACGTAATGCCCATTTGTGTGGCTAACTTCGTGTATTAACTTCTCACTCACCGAAATTTAGTTTTGAGAAATAAATAATACTACAAACATCTACTCGTAAATGTAGATTAATAATTTACAATTTAATTTCTCCAAAATTAAATACTTAGCAAACGAAAATTTGGTGAAAGTCGGGTTGACGCTCACTTTATCAAAACCAAATTTCCAACAATCCCTACATGAGTGAAAATTAATGCATGTATGAATGCGAGCACGCAAACCAGTCCTCAAGAGATAATATTGCATCTAAAAAGGTAGGTTGTGGCTTTGAACCTTCCATAGTCAATACCATCGGACACTAACGACTTAGTGGATGCAATTCCTTGAACAATTCCTCCATGGTGCACATCGAGTCAGTCAACAGTATTAAGATAATAACATCTTAATACCTTATGTTCTCATGTTTTGGGTCCGTTTCACCATGGACATCCTTTGATTCATAAATGTTACTTTGAAGTGTCCCGCATTTCTCACTTACATAGGTGATCTCCTATCCGAGTATCCTGCCATATTCAACCTCAACGAGGTGTAGGAATCATTAAAAGCCAAATGACTTAGCCTCATCACAACTTTGTTGGTGTATCAACACTTGGTATTTCTCTCTAGGGATGGGTTAAAATATTGTTTCAAGTGTTACATTATAACCTTCATAGTTTAATTTTTCCATTGAACCAAGTTCTTGGGATATCCAAATCATCATGGTTGGATTACCACTATAATGGTTATTTTATTTTTGGACTTTAAGCCCATTCCCTCTAGTAATTTACTCAATTGATCTCGATTCAGCCCTCTTGTCAAACGATATGTCAAATCGTCTTTTGACTTTACATAGTCAATTGACATCACACCATTTGAGATAAACTGCCTAAATGGTATTGTGTCTCCGACGAATATGTTGAGACTTATCGTTATACATATTGCTCTGTGCCCTTCCTATAGCCGCTGACTATCACATTGAATCATCACCGAAAGCACATGCTTTTTCTAACATGTAATATTTTCCAAAACTTTCAAGCCACTCTGCTTCTTCATCGCCTTTATCCAAAGCCATAAACTCGATTCCATGGTGAACCGAGCTATTATGTTTTCTTTGTGGATTTCCACGATACATCACCACCTCCAATGGTGAATATGTATCCCTAGTGGAATAAGAATCTTTCGAATCCGAAATCCAACTAGCATCACTATACCCTTAAAGTACAATCGGATATCTTGAGTAGTATATCCCATAATCCAGGGTATACATCAAGTATTTTAACACCATGGTTAACGCTTTCCAATGCTCATGGATTGGATTACTCATGAACCTACTCAACATATTTACATGATAGGCTAAGTCCGGACATGTACAGGTTTGTAATGTACATCGATCGCTTTATTATACATGAGTATTCAATTTGAGCCATTGGTTTTGCTTATTAGCAACCAGATTTACACTTAAATAAATGGGCATTTTTAAAGGTGAACTATGCAGCAGCATTGAATTTCTTGAGGACTTTCTCCACATAGTGGGATTATGACAAAATTATTCCATCAAGAGTCCTACCGATTTTTATCCCTAGGATTAGATCAAAAATCCCCATATCCTTCATGTAAAAATTTCTCTTCAACATTCTTTTAGTGTCCATGATAGCATCATGACTCATCCATGATTAACAAATCGTCTACGTATAGACAAACTATGACAAATGCTATCAATGTCCCTTTGACATAAATGCATTTATCACACTCGTTGACTTTAGATCCATTGACAACATCGTATTGTCAAATTTAAATGCCATTGTTTTGGAGCATGTTTCAGTCCTTACAAGGATCTTATTAACTTGCACACCTTTTTTGTTGATTTGGGTGCAACAAACCCTTCAGGTTGTTCTATGTATATTTCCGCATTTATTTCTCCATTTAAAATGTCGTCCTAAAATCCATCGGATGAATCTCAAGATTGTACAAATCAACAATCACAAGAAGCACCCGAATAGATGCAATCCTCGTTCCTGTAGAATAGGTGTCAAAGAAATCATATCCTTATTTATGTTTAAAGCCTTTGGCCACAAGCCGTGCTTTATACTTATCAATAGTTTCCATCTGTTTTATACTTTTTCTTTAGGATCCACTTACATCCTAAAGGTTTATGACCAAAGCATGGAAATCAACCAAATCCCACATATAATTTTTCAGAATGGACTCGATTTCACTATTGATAGCTTCTTGCCAGAGTAGAGCATCCGGACTACTTAGAGCCTCTTTAATCGAGTTCGACTCACCATCTAACATCAATATTATGAAGTTATGTCCAAAAGAATTATCAATCATAGGACTCTTACTTCGTCCTTAATTCTTCACCATTTGGTGTTGAACTAACTGCCCTGCTAAGTGTGATTACGCTTTGTTGTACCAGGTGTTGTTCCGGATGTTATAACACCCGGTAACACCTTCAACAACATCCGAATACATCCATTTCTTGAAACTTACATCTATCCTTTCTTTTCAATGATAAATATTCCTAAATAATATATCATTTCTTGATTCGATTATGGTACCGATCATCATTTCAATTTTCGACTTATGTACCATAAAACGATATGCACTCTCAAGTTAAGTGCATAACCTATAAACACACAATCGACCATTTTAGTACTGATTTTAACTTGCTTTGGTTCAAGTATTGCAACCTTAGCCAAACACCCCCACACTTTAAGGTATTTATAAGAAGGCTTGCGATTTTTCCACAATTCATAAGGAGTCTTATCTTTCCCTTTAAGTGGTATTTCATTCAATATGTGGTTGGTCATTAAAACAACTTTCCCCACATATTATGAGTATATTTGTTCAACACCGGATTACCCCGAACTTACACATCTCATGGTTGTTTCATTAGCATTAGAATGTTTTTGTTGTTCTATTACTATTAGAACCTTTTTCCAACAATTCCATTAGAACCATGTTCAAACAAATTTTAGAACCTTGTTCCAATAATTATGTTCGAACCTTTTACAAAAAGTGTGACCTTAGATGTTGCCACACCTTCAACAACATTTCGGACCTCACTTGGTTCTGAAACTGCTTTCGGTGTTACAACACCCTTGGCATCACCTCAAACCTTACTTGGTAGTGTGTTTGCCTCTGATGTTACAACACTTTTGACAACACCTCCTACAAGTGTCTTTCAAATCTCGCTTTGGTGTTATAACACCTCGTGAAACACCTTCGCAACTATGGTTCAAATGTCTCTCTTTGGTGTTACAAGACCTCGATAACACCTTCAGTAACACTTAAATTTGCAATTGAATCTCGAGAAACAAAAGTGAGACAAAAATATGATCATACCCCTATAGTCACGAATCCATTAGAATTTCAACACGTTTTTCGATTCTCAACCGATATTTTCTTGGATTAGATTCGGATCTTCAATAGTTATCTTCGATTCATCAATCGAACAATCGTGTCACTAATCAAATTTTCTTTGAGCCATGCATTTAGGAGTTTATGAAATTTTTCCAAACTAGTAACGACATCTAAACGATGCAAACCATTCGGAAATTTTCATTTAAACGACATCCCTTTAGCACGAATATCATGCGAGATCCGTTGAAACTTTTAGACTATTTTTAACACATTTTTGGATTTTTGGAATCATCTATTTTACAATGCAAAACTTAGGAATAACGAACCTTTTGGAAAAAATATCCTCATTTCGTATTTCTTTCAAAACCATGAACCTTTTGGAAAAACATCCTCGATTCATATCAAACCACACAATACATACAATAAATTGCTTCATTAAGCCCGTTTATTACATAATCACGGCATGAAAATCATCATCCTAGCCCCATGCTTCAAACGCAACACGTTTTCGAAAGAATAAATACAATTTCAAAGAACCACTAGAAGGTCTTATGTCGGGTTCATCTCGAGCTATGGTTATGTTTCTTCTTTCCATCGTGAAGGTACAATATTTGTCTTGCGATTGTTGATTACATAATCGCTACATTGGGAAGCCTTCAACAATAACCTTTACAAAAAAGTAATGTAAACTTACAACAAAAAGTAGAATCATACCAATACAACTTGTATGGACAAGACGAGTCGAGATGGAACTCTTTCCATAAGATAAATACATCTCGGCTAGTGCTCAATGTACGACGTAATGTCCCAAAATATAAAATGACTTAACATTTTTTGTGCGGAGCACCACCGACACAAAAGCATCTTTCGAACTTGAAGGAGTGAGAAGTGGTTCTTGGACATGAATGCAAAATGAGGTGTTCTTAGAAATGTTACATCACTTTTAACAACACTTTCAAAATATATAGAGAAATATGTGATTTTTAGTGTAACTTCTGCAATGGAAATCCGACTATTTATAGGCGTAATAAGAGAAGAAAAAATGAAAAATTTCCGTGTGTTTTTCATTCAACTATGTGTAGGGTATTTATATACATAAGAAATCTTATACTAGGAAAGAATATAATCACATTCCTATAGTTACGCACTCAATCATCTACACTAACTAAGCATATAATCTTGTAACACTAATTAAAATCTTGTATCACTCCCCTCAAGTCGGGAGCATAGATATTCATCATGCCCAACTTATTACAAAGGTAATCAACCTTAACTCCATTAAGTGCCTTCGTGAAAATATCTCCCAATTGTTCTCTGGTTTTCATATAACTTGTAAAAACTAAGCCTTCTTGTATCTTTTCACGAACGAAGTGACAATCAATCTCAATATGTTTCGTTCACTCATGAAACTGGATTGGATACAATGTGAAGTGCAACTTAGTTGTCACACCAAAACTTAGTTGGCATTGAAACCTTAAAACCCACTTCGCGGAGAAGTTGATATATCTACATTATTTCACATACGATTTGGCCATAACTCTTTATTCGATTCGCACTTGATCTTGAAACTACATTATCTTTCTTGCTCTTCCACGAAACTAAGTTATTGCCAACAAAAACACAATATCTTGAAGTTGATCTTCTATCTTCCTTAGACCCCGACTAATCAACATCTCAAAAAACATTCAATCCTAGTGTGACTATGATTGGCATATATAATCCCTCACCTAGGTGCCCCTTTTAAATAGCACAAAATTTATTCTACTCGCCCCTATGATAAATAGTCGGAGATGACATATACTAACTTATCACACTAACTAAAGAGGCAATATATGGACGAGTTATAGTGAGGTAATTCAATTTTCCAACCAATTTTCTATATCTTTCAGGGTCTACAAATAAATCACCATCTTTTGTAAGTCAGTATATCCGATCGCAAAATTCTTACATAAGCGTACGGTGTCAAGTCTTACTATAGATTTTGAAAATAGGGTTATCGTCTCCAGAGGGATTGTTATCAAATTTTATACTAAGTACTATAATTAAAATAACTTAATTCTATCTAGAAATCAAAAAGAGATGAAGATTTATTAAACTAAAAATAAAACTAAAAATAAGCAAGTAAATTGGTTCAGACAATTAATCAAACACGTAGAATATGAATTCTAGAGGGTTGATTTCACCTAGTTATCCCCTATGTTTTCAATCCAGTTTATTAATCACAAGTTATTAATCTATAAGCCAATATTCCTACCGTTTATCACTTCCTCTCTCGAGTGCCAAGTGATTCTAGGTTCCAATTTCTGATTTCGATATCTCTATAAAAATCATAAATTAAACCCTAATACGCTCAATGAATATTCTATCACAGGCTTCAAAAGATTCATAAATCTCTCGATTCTATGAAACCCTAGGTTGTGCTATTCTATGGCCAGACGTTCAATTACCTCTCTCGAGCGTCAAATCAAACATGCCAAACAATCTAAACTATTGATCGATAATCCGTGATGCAATCAAATCAAATAGCACAAATAGATAAATAAACATACGAATTTCATAAATTGGAAATCAAAACATATGTTCAAACGTAAGTTACATCAATCCCCTAGAAAAATGGGTTTAGCTCATAATTGATGTATAAAAACTCATGAAGAAATAATTATACATCTCAAGAATCGACAAAGAAAAGCAAAGAAAGAATTGAGAAGAAAAGAGAAGGAATTCTCTCTGTGTCTAGACGAGAAGTGCCTTCAATTGCCATCCCGAACCCTCGCTTTGTGTCTCTTGCCTTGCGTTGTGCTCAAAATAATGTCCGACCCTTGTCCCGTACGCCTCCATGGTGTATTTATAAGCCGAGCCCCGAAAATGCGTCAAAAGCCTAAGAAATAATATCAGCCCATGTCCCGACCGGTGTCCGTGCTGCATGATAGGTGTGAGTTTTGCATGTATTTTGAGGCGTATTTCTAGCTATAATGATGGGTAAACATGCACATACTCGCGTTAAATGTTACATATTCACTCCTTGTGGAAAAATATTACACTTTGCTTATTTTGTAGGAATTTCATGATATTTGAAGCAAATTGAATACGAATACGAGGATAGCAAAGTGGAAACACGGAGAATTGAGTGGGTATACGAAAAGTGAAGCCTAAAAGAGCGAAAATTGAGCGTCTAAAAGACAAGGGGCACACGGGTTGGGCGTGCCTCGGACACCACCCGTGCACCCCAGTATAAAGATAATCGAGCTGCAAAGACATGGCGCACGGGTAGCCCATGCATCGACGCATGACCCGTGCGTCCTCTGAGGATGACCGATTTCACCGGGTTGGCGCACGGTAGGCCGTGCTCCGACGCACCACCCGTGCGCCCTATAGAGAGTTGGATTATTTCATCGGGGGGCGCACGAGTAACCCGTGCTCCGACGCACCACCCGTGCGTGTCTCGCTGAATCCCATAATCTGCAGATTATGCCTTAAACTTGATGGTGGGTATAAAAAGGCTTTTTGGGGGGCGCACACAAGGATATTCTGGCATTTTTGGGATCTACAACACAAGACAAGGGTCAACTCTTGGAAGGAGATATCAAGGAGACAATCGGGTTGCATCGGAGCTTGAAGAACGGAGATATATCGAGAGATTGTCGACGTTCCTAAGTTTTTCTTGCTTCTCTTTTAGTTTCAATCTTTCATTTTCATTTGTAATGGCTTTGAACACTTTGTTTATAAGTTGTTTAATCATGTGTAGCTAAACTCTAGAGATTTCCGGTTTTGGAAGTAGATTAATGAACTCTTGTTGGATGTTTTAATCTTAGTTGAAGTTATTATCTTGAAGCCTATTTGAGTATTTTGAGTTTATTCTTGTTTTATCACTTGATAAATGATTTAACTTGTTCGATATATTGATTCATAATTCGAGAGATGAGTTTCAATATTAGATCTTGAATACTCGACACAAATATTTGCATGAATCGAGAGGTTTGTAAATATTTGTGAGGACATTTGATCTTTTAAACTTTTGGGAGTTGAATGCTTCATGTTGAGTAGAGATGCTAGCATAAGTATTTCAATCTACGTTTTATATGCATCTCGAGAGGAGGATAAAATAGCTTTGTGATCGTCTTATAGGAATATTGATAATAACGTGGCTTGATTAAACCGACAACAAGAGGATTATTAATCGAAACCTTAACCCGGAAATCCATTTCATTATCTTGATACTTCTATCATTTGTAATATCTTAATCTTGTGTTTTAGTGATTTAAATTGTCTTGATCTCAATACAACAATCATCAAATTTCGATCGTCTAAATAAAAAATAAGACTATCTTAGATCAATACTTAGCGCATAAATTTATTAGTCTCCGTGGATACGACCTTGCTTACCCTATTCTATAAACTACACCGTACACTTGCGGTGAAGCTAAAAATAAGGCGAACTAGTTTTTGGCGCGTTCGGGATTAATATAATTTTTGGTGCTAATATTGCGATAGATAGAATTAATTTTAATTTATACAATTTTATTTTTACATTTTGGATTCACTTTAATTCTTCATTATTTGACTTGTTTCTTTTAGTTCGGTCCGGTAGTGCATGAACACGCGCTCGAGGCATCGGCGCCAAAAAATTGTTCGCCTTTTTTTTTTAGCTTCACCGCAAGTGTACGGTGTAGTTTATAGAATAGGAGTAAGCAAGGTCGTATCCACGGAGACTAATAAATAAGTATGCTAAGTATTGATCCAAGATTGTCTTAATCTCAATACAACAATCATCAAATTTCGATCGCTAAATAAAAAATAAGACTATCTTGGATCAATACTTAGCATATTAATTTATTAGTCTCCGTGGATACGACCTTGCTTACCCTATTCTATAAACTACACCGTACACTTGCGGTGAAGCTAAAAATAAGGCGAACAAGTTTTTGAACGAGTTATACCAAGTCGAGGCCTTCGCGAGAAGAATCGGTGCTACCACTAGACGGGCGAAAGACAACACAATCCGATAATGGCGGATTTGAACGAGTTACCAATACCGTCAAACAATGGTGGAAATGAGTTACCGATACCGTGCAACAACAAGCCATTCGTGATTACTTTCGACCACAAACGAATCGTAATTACGGTGGTATTGCCCATATTCCAATCAATGCCAATAACTTCGAGCTCAAACCGCACGATCAATATGGTGCAACAGAATCGGTTGGGGTTCGAATCGAAGATCCTAACTCTCACCTTGCGCATTTTATCCAAATATGCAATACGATCAAAATGAATGGAGTCTCGGATGACGCCATAAGATTGCGCCTGTTCCCATTCTCTTTACGGGATAAGGTGAGAAATTGGTTGGGTACTTTGACTCAAGGCAAGTGTAAGCACTTGGGACGAACCGAGCCAAAAGTTCTTGTTTAAATTCTTTCCACCGAGCAAAACATTGCGGCTCAAAAGCGAGATTACTCAATTCGACGGTTTGACTCGAGCCTTTGTATGAGGCTTGGGAAAGGTTTCGGGATTTGTTACGTAGATGTCCACAACATGGGTTTCCGGAGGATCAACAGATTATGTTTCTTCTACAATGGTTTAATGGGACAGACGAGGGCATTTGTGGATGCCGCAATGGGAGAAGCATTGTTGGCAAGGTTTCCATAAGATGCCTTGAACCTTCTTGAGAAAATGGCCATGAACAGTTACGGTGGCCATCCGAAAGATCTAATGTATAACGAGTAGCCGAAATCTCGGATTGAGAACCAATTAAAACATTGATGGCACAAGTAGCGGCTTTGACAACTCAATTGAGTGTATTTGAAGGGGCCGGAAGCGTGAGTGCACGAGCATGGGTAGTGAAGCTCTTCTATATCCGATGGAAGAGGTAAATTATGTGGATAACCGGAATTTCAACAATTTTCTAATAATTCAAACCCAACGCACTACCATCCGGGGGTTGAGAAATCATGAAAATTTTTCCTACGCAAATACAAAGAATGTGTTACAACCTCCGTCGGGGATTTAATGCTTCAAGTGGAGACGGAAATGGGGAAGGCAAATCGTCGTTGGAAGATGCACTCACCTCCTTCATAAATCAATCTAATGCTTTCATGAATGATACGAGAAGCCGCCTCGCTAAGCAAGACTCTCGGATGGATAAGATAGAACAACAAGTGACAAGCTCGATAAAGAACTGAAACTCAAATGGGTCAATTGGCTACAATTGTGGGTGGTCAACATCAAAAGGGTCAATTTCCAAGTAATACGGAAGTGAATCCTAAGGAACAATGCAAGGCGATTCGTTTACGAAGCGGTGCGAAAATATGAGGGGCCTAAAGAAAAATGAATCAAACTTTCGGATGAAGCATCTAGCCGAAGCGGGAGAATCCGTGATGAAGGATGATATTGAAGAAAATAGGAAAGAAGAGAACAAAGAGGCGGAACAAACAGGGGGAGAAGCTAAAATCATCATCTAACTCGAACATATCTAAGTTGCCTATATCTCTTCCTTTCTCAAAGATTTCAAAAGAAAAAGCTTGATGATCAATTTGCCAAATTCCTTGATATGTTTAAGAAATTGCACATTAACATTCCTTTTGCACGCACTAGAACAGATGCGAACTATGCGAAAATTTTTAAGGATGTTATGTCAAAAAGCGGAAGATGACAAACTTTGAAACGGTGAATTTGACGGAAGAATGTAGTGCAATTATTCAAGGAAGCTACCACCAAAATCGAAAGATCCGGGAGTTTCACTATCCCTTGTGCTATTGGTGGTAATTTCTTTAATAAAGCGTTATGTAATTTAGGGGCAAGTATTAATTTGATGCCTTTGTCCATTTTCGAAACTTGGATTAGGCGGCGTGAAACCAACTACGGTGACATTGCAACTAGCGGACCGATCACTTACGTATCCAAGGGAATTATTGAAGACGTATTGGTAAAAGTTGATAAATTTATATTCCCCGTGGATTTCTTGGTTCTCGATATGGAAGAAGATCGAGACGTTCCACCGATACTTGGACGCCCTTTCCTAGCCACGGGTAAAGCCTTAATAGATGTGCAAAAGGGAACTCACATTACGTGTTAATGATGAGCATGTTTTATTTTCTATATATAAGGCAATGAAATTTCATGATTCGGTGGAGAATTGTAATTTTTGGATATAGTTAGTTCATGCATTGAGGATTATGTTGATCATACATTGTCTACGATGATTTGGAATTTGGTCTAACCCACTCGTGTTCAATGTCGAGTGTTGTACTTGATTTTGATAACCAAGATTTGTACGACTATGTTTGTGCCTTAGATCATATGCGAACTACCTAAGAGCGCAAGAGGCGAGAACGCAAAGCGGAAATAATGGAGCCAAACTTGCAGAACGCACCACCCATGCGTCCCACGCACGGTGCGTCCACGCGACGTGCGTCCCGCACGCACGGCAACCCGTGCGTGGTCTTTGAGGAACGAGCCGAGCTCTCAAGAGCACACGGGGCCGTCTTGCGCCGCGCATGGGCTGCCCGTGCGTGACCACGAAATAGCAACACTCGACCTTAACTCAAGCAATTACCTCGAACACCTCAAATATGCATTCCTTGGGGCAAATAATGCAAATCCGGTAATTGTTTCATCTCTTCTCACTCCTACTCAACTTGATAAATCATTAAGGGTTTTACGAAAACATAAGTCGGCACTAGGATGGTCTATAACGATTAAAAGGCATAAGTACATCCATTGTGATGCATAAAATTCGGATGGAAGATGTTTATAAACCATCGATGCAAAATCAAAGACGACTAAACCCTATCACAAGATGTGGTTAGGAAGGAAGTGTTGAAATGGTTGGATGCCGGGATCATTTATGCGATATCGATAGTTCATGGGTGAGTCCGGTACAAGTGGTGCCGAAAAAAAGGGGGTAACAAAGGTGAAAAATGAAAATGAGGAACAAATTGCTACTAGAATTGTTACCGGTGGCGAATATGTATTGATTATAGAAAACTTAATGATGCCACTCGAAAAGATCACTTCCCCCTCCCCTTTATCGATATGATGTTGGATCCTCTTGCAGTTATGATTATTATTGCTTTTTAGATGGTTATTCCGGTACAATCAAATCATGATTGCGCCTTTAAGACCAAGAGAAAACAACATTTACATGTCCGTATGGCACATTTGCATTTAAATCGCATGCCATTTGGTCTATGTAATGCGCCCGCCACTTTCCAACATTGTATGATGGCTATATTTCATGATCTTATTGAAAAAGTTATGGAGGTGTTTATGGATGATTTCTCTGTGTTTGGTGATTCTTTTGATAATTGTCTTCACAATCTTTCCCTAGTTTTGCGGCGATGTGAAGAGACCAATCTAGTACTAAATTGGGAAAAGTGCCATTTTATGGTACGCGATGGCATTATACTTGGTCATCGAGTCTCTTCTCGCGAGTTTGGAAGTTGATCGAGCAAAGATTGTAGCAATTGAGAAGTTACCACCTCCTACAAACGAAAGCCATTCGGAGCTTCTTGGGCCATGCCGGATTTTTTCTAAGGTTTATCCATGACTTTTCTAAAATTTCTAAGCCCTTAAGCCAATTGCTAGAAAAAGATCTTTGCTTTCATTTTTTCCAATGAATGTTTGCGGCGTTCGAAACGTTGAAGACAAAGATTGGTGACCGCACCTATACTCGTCGCCCATTGAGTCAACCATTTGAGCTTTTGTGTGATGCAAGTGACTTTGCGGTTGGAGTTTTCTCGGCCAAAAGAAGGAAAAATTGTTCCGATCCATCTACTATGCAAGTCGAACGTTGGGCCGGTGCTCGACAAAATTATACCACAACCGAGAAAGAGATGTTGGCGATTGTTTTCGCATTCGATAAATTCGATCTTACTTGATCGGGGAAAACGATTGTGCATACCGACCATGCGGCTATCAAATACCTCTTTGACTAGAAGGATGCGAAACCGAGGTTGATTCGATGGATCTTATTGTTGCAAGAGTTTGATGTGGAAATCAAGGCCCAGGAAAGGATGCGAGAACGTGGTAGCGGACCATTTGTCTCGATTAGAAAATCAAGAGGGAGCAAAAGGAAGTACGGGATTAATAAAAGAGAGTTTCCCGATGAGCGACTACTCATGCTTGAGGCAAAGTTCCCGTGGTATGCGGACTTTGTCAACAACTTGTCACGGAGTTCTACCTCCGGATCTATCACCGTATCAAAAGTAGAAATTCTTACATGATGTAAAGTTTTACATGTGGGACGATCCTCTACTCTTTAAGAGGTGTCTTGACAAAATAATAAGGAGATGCATACCTCAAGAAGAATGGGAGGGAGTCCTACAACAAGATGTCACTCTTCACCCGGCGGACATTTTTTGCCCAACCCACACCGCTGCGAAGGTATTGCAGAGTGGGCTATACTGCCCACTCTATTTAATGATTGCTATTTGTTTGTGCAACAATGTGACAGTGTCAACGAATGGGCAACATTTCCGGAAGGCACGAGATGCCGATGACAAACGTGTCGAAGTTGAATTGTTCGATGTTTGGGGGATTGACTTCATGGGCCCGTTTCCATCATCTTCGGGCTATCAATATATTCTACTTGCAGTGGAGTATGTATCCTGTTGGGTAGAGGCGATTCCTTCCAAAACAAATGATGCTCAAGTTGTAATACGATTCCTTAAGAAAAACATCTTTACTAGATTCGGCACTCCAAGAGCTTTAATTAGTGATGGAGGGTCGCATTTTGTAAACAAATTGATGAGCAACTTGTTGGCAAAATATGGGTCAAACATAAGGTTGCATTGGCATATCATCCACAAGCCAATGGACAAGCGAGAAGTGGCTAATAGGAAATCAAACAAATCCTTGAAAAGACGGTGAACATTAACCGAAAAGATTGGGCGTTAAAATTGGATGACGCTTTGTGGGCATACCGGACTGCATATAAGGCACCGTTGGGCACATCTCCATATCAACTCGTCTTTGGGAAGTCGTGCCATTTGCCGTAGAATTGGAGCACAAAGCATTTTGGGCGGTCAAGAAACTAAATCTGGATTTTCGAAAGCCGGCGAGGAAAGGTTGCTCCATTTGAATCGGATGGAAGAGTTTTGGGATGAAGCTTACGAAAACTCCTGAATTTATAAGGAAAAAACCAAGAGGTGGCACGATAAGATGATCAAGAAAAGAGAGTTTTTACCGGAGAACCGGTGCTCTATACAATTCACGTCTTAAATTTTTCCTCGGGAAAACTCAAGTCTAAGTGGTCGGGGCCATTCGTGATAAAGAAAGTATTGAATCCACCTGGGATTGTAGAATTGTTGACAAAAGAAGGCGAGACTTTCATGGTAAACGGCCAACGGATTAAGCACTACTTCCACCGAGGAAATCAAGAGGAGGTGACATCCACCACCTTGCGCGACCCGTAATTTAACAAAACAGGCCAAGCTAAAAACCTTAAATATAGCGCTTGTTGGGAGGCAACCCAACGGTTTTTCGTGTGACTTTCATTTTTGTGTGTGTTTAGTTTCAATTTTGTGTGATTTGAGTGATTTGATATGCGTGTTTCTATTAATGAGTGTGATTTGTGTGTTTTTGTTTCATTTTTGTGTGTTTTTATTTTAAAAAAAAAAAATTCATGCATTTTGTGTTTTCATATAGTTGCATTAGAGCATTCTAGGTTGCATTTGCATTAGAGCACGTTTATAACTTTAGCACGTCTATTGTTTTCGTAGTGGTCAAAGAGTGAGTTGACCGAGCATGTTGCAACTTGTTGTTGTGTGTTGATTGAAAATTCATATTGTTGGGATTGGATGTTGGTTATGAGTTGATTGAGCCTTGAATAGATGACATTGAGCATGTTGATATGGAAAACTTGGTTTGATGCTTTGAATTACATAATTGCAAGCCTGTGAGCTTTTGAGCCTTTCTTGCTTGTATCTTGTGCGATCTTGTTGTAATTTGAGTGTATCATTCATGTTGTTAAAATTCTAGAACTTGCTTGGGTATCTCTGTCGAGGCCACATGTTGTATGCGAATGTGAATGTGATTAAAGGCCATCTTTGCTAGCCTTTCAAGGTCTATATACTCGAGTTCGAGTCACTTTATCCAAAAAAATTCCTACTCAAACCAAAGAGCCTTCATTACAACCAAATGAGAAAGTCCTTTTTGATTCACAAATTGCATACACTCTAGTGGCGGAGATATGAGATGAATTGCAAGCCTATGGTAATTTTGCGACATCGAATTGATTTGAGCGTAAACACGTCCTATATCCTCGTGAGATGAGAGTATACACTTAACTTTGAGAGTTGGAATTCAGAGCATTTCACTTTGTTTTACTTGAGGCGTGTTCTTTGATCAGATATTTGAGGCTTGATTGGTTTGTTGCTTGACATTCATGATGAACAATATGAATTTCTTTTTGGATCCGTTGTGTGCGCTTTTATTCTTATCTCCCCTGTTGTGCTTTATCGTGTTTTCAAAAAAAAAAAATTGTTGATCGGGACGGTCAACGGTGTAAGTTTGGGGGATTTTGATAGGTGTGAGTTTTGCATGTATTTTGAGGCGTATTTCTAGCTATAATGATGGGTAAACATGCACATACTCGCGTTAAATGTTACATATTCACTCCTTGTGGAAAAGATATTACACTTTGCTTATTTTGTAGGAATTTCATGATATTTGAAGCAAATTGAATACGAATACGAGGATAGCAAAGTGGAAACACGGAGAATTGAGTGGGTATACGAAAAGTGAAGCCTAAAAGAGCGAAAATTGAGCGTCTACGGAAAAGACAAGGGGCACACGGGTTGGGCGTGCCTCAGACACCACCCGTGCACCCCTGTATAAAGATAATCGAGCTACTGACATGGCGCACGGGTAGCCCATGCATCGACGCATGACCCGTGCGTCCCTACTGAGAGGATGACCGATTTCACCGGTTGGCGCACGGGTAGGTCGTGCTCGACGCACCACCCGTGCGCCCTACAGAGTTGGATTATTTCATCGGGGTGGCGCACGGGTAACCCGTGCTCCGATGCACCACCCGTGCGTCCTGACTGAATCCCATAATCTATGACATTATGCCCTAAACTTGATGGTGGGTATAAAAGGCTTTTGGGGCGCACACAAGGATATTCGGCATTTTTGGGATCTACAACACAAGACAAGGGTCAACTCTTGGAAGGAGATATCAAGGAGACAATCGGGTTGCATCGGAGCTTGAAGAACGGAGATATATCGAGAGATTGTCGACGTTCTAAGTTTTTCTTGCTTCTCTTTTTTTAGTTTCAATCTTTCATTTTCATTTGTAATGGCTTTGAACACTTTGTTTATAAGTTGTTTAATCATGTGTAGCTAAACTCTAGAGATTTCCGGGTTTTGGAAGTAGATTAATGAACTCTTGTTGGATGTTTTAATCTTAGTTGAAGTTATTATCTTGAAGCCTATTTGAGTATTTTGAGTTTATTCTTGTTTTATCACTTGATCAATGATTTAACTTGTTCGATATATTGATTCATAATTCGAGAGATGAGTTTCAATATTAGATCTTGAATACTCAACACAAATATTTGCATGAATCGAGAGGTTTGTAAATATTTGTGAGGACATTTGATCTTTTAAACTTTTGGGAGTTGAATGCTTCATGTTGAGTAGAGATGCTAGCATAAGTATTTCAATCTACGTTTTATATGCATCTCGAGAGGAGGATAAAATAGCTTTGTGATCGTCTTATAGGAATATTGATAATAACGTGGCTTGATTAAACCGGACAACAAGAGGATTATTAATCGAAACCTTAACCCGAAATCCATTTCATTATCTTGATACTTCTATCATTTGTAATATCTTAATATTGTGTTTTAGTGATTTAAATTGTCTTGATCTCAATACAACAATCATCAAATTTCGATCGTCTAAATAAAAAATAAGACTATCTTAGATCAATACTTAGCGCATAAATTTATTAGTCTCCGTGGATACGACCTTGCTTACCCTATTCTATAAACTACACCGTACACTTGCGGTGAAGCTAAAAATAAAGGCGAACAACTGCAGCACGCGCCTAAGAACGTCCTGCGCGCCGCTCGTCACACACGCCGGGCGCTGCAGCTCAAAGACACCTTGCTTCCAGCCTTGCCTTGCGGGTTGTGGCCCCTGGCTTGGCTGCAGCGCGCTGAACGTCGTCCTTCTTTGCTTGGTTGATCGGGCACTCGTAGCCCGCTTGAGCTTGAGCGCTGCAACGCCCCGCACGTCGTCCCCCAATCCATGTACCATTTTTCGACCCTCGCACAAGGGGCGCTGGGGTTTTAGCCAGGCCGCTCGTCCTCGATATTTTTCCGTTTTTACGCTTCTAAAATGCAATCCTTACTTTGTCTAAACACGTTTTTCATCATTCTTGATCAATTTCGGCTACCAAAATTAGTCCCGACTCATAAACGACAACTAATTACATGAATTCGACTCAAATGACGCTAAAATACTTTGAAAACACCGCAAAATCCTAGTCTAGAATATTCAATAAATTGGTATAAAATCCAACTTAACAAATACCCCCAAACTTGGACGTTTCCTTGTCCTCGGGCAATTACTGAGACTCTAAAAATAAAAAAAAAAACATGAGGGAAATAAAAATAACGACGACTAACTCAACAAACCAATGCGTAACTTCACAACCAAACTCATTCGTCAAATTTCGTTTCACTATCAATCAAGCACCTATTTTCACAAAGTGATCATGAAGGTGGAATGTTCATGCCAACCCCATTTTCATTATCCGAGATAGATTCACGCAATCAAGTGTTTTCAAAATGATCCACTTTTTGAATATAGAGATGAGATGCTTACGGGACTCCATAGGCTTGTCTTTCACACTAATCTCCACTAATGTAGGCTAATGTAACACAAGGATCAATAGGACTTTTAAAGCTTGTAATGTGGGCTTAGGGTAATGTAGGAAAATATGGGATTAAGTGGCTCAAATCACCCAACACACACAATTATAACTTCAAATCACCAATTAGCAACTACCCTTCACTTTTTGACCTCCCCAATGTTTATGAACCTTCAATCCGCTGATTTTTCTCATTTTTTTTTCACATTTTTTTCAAACCCCCAAACTTATTCTTTTGCATACATGGGGTTAAATTCATACCCTTCTCATCATATCCTCCTCAACCTTCAACATTTTTCTATACTATGTGTGTATGAGTGATGGGTAATTAGGATATTCACATTTTGGCTCGGGTATTAGATTGGTTACGGAAGAAACGGGTTTATAAGGCTCAAAGGGGGACACTAGGGAAAATATAATACAAAAGTAGGCATTTTAGGCTCTGGCTTGTTCAAAGATGGCCTACATCACTTCCTTAATGTTACTTCACCTAAAATTTCGCCTCGACAAGTGATCAGACAAGTTCTAGAATCCGGTGGGATCATAAAGGAACCACTCAATTGCATAATTCATCCCCAAATAAATCAACAGAGTTAAACACATAGATGGAATTAATGGAAAGAAGAATAGATCACATTTTAAACACATGCTCTCTTGGCCGTTCAACTCATATTCAACAAATTCACTTAGTCATGCGGTTTCACGCTTTACAAATGATACGACTCGATTCTAGACTCTTTTTCGTTTTTTTACTCAAGACACGACTCGATGAATAAAATAGACTGCACCCCCAAACTTAAAACGACATTATCCCCAATGGAGAGGTGGGAAAAAGGACTTTCCTGGTAGCCGAGGAGCGAAGGCTCCTTAAGTCATGTGGTACTACTACGTGTAGGAGGTGTCTCGTATAAGCGCACAATGCATCCTAGTGCACAAGCTCGTGGGTGTTGTATGCCTCCGAGGTGTGGTCTTGTTCTTCCCATTTGCCTTGGCCTGGGTCCTCTTTGGTTTCGCATCTTTGTAACCTAGCAAGGTAGACAAGAAAACAAAACTCGTGGAACCATGGAATTCGGTTATGGGTGAGAAATCGACAATCAAAGCCCATACATAATGCACCCAAGTAGAAAATATAGTGCCATGTCAAAAAGATAAGCATAGATATGCAAGATAGCACTAAACAATATGAAATTGTCATTGGGGCATTTTATCAAACACCTCATATGCATGAATTTGTGCAAAGATAGTGAATGCAATTGATAACTCAATTCAATCCCAAAAATCAACACCCAACCCTAAGTCTAGCATGGGCAACCAATCCACAATCCACAAATCTACAACAATTATCCTAGCACTACTACAATCCAACCACACAACAATCACAAGATGGGAAAACCATGGGGTGGAGTTTGGAAATTGCAAACTTACCAAATAGTGAATGGATGAGATGAATATGGTGTGTGTGGTGTTATAATGCTCCTCTGTGAAGATGGAGTAGGATATGTGGGAGTTGCACAAATAAGAGGGGTGGGGTATGATGCAACTTACTACACCTAAAATGCAAAATTTCGAAAAAACAAAAACAACTACTAAACTATGTTAAAACTAAGAAAGCAATAAAAGGGGCTTGGGTTGCCTCCCAAGAAGTGCTAAGTTTACGCCTTGACCATACTATGTCGATTATCCTCAAGTTGGGGCTCCAATAGGCATGTTATCCACATTTCCCTTAGAAACTTCCCAACCTCCAATGTTTTCGGCTATATTCCCAACCATCCGCTTACCATCCTTGAATTCAAATTTTAGCCTCGTTGGTTGGATGGATGGTGAATACAACTTTCTCCCGATTTTGCCCGCAATGTTAGCTCCCCGTTTTTACATCGATCAAAGCTCATGTAGCTAAAACGGTCACCCAAAGATGATAGGTATTTTCTTCTCCTCGTTTGCGTCCAACACTACAAAAATCCACAGAAAAACAAATTTATTAATTCTTACCAATACGTCTTCAATGATTCCCCATGGATAGGCGATGGATCGATCAAATTGCAAAGTGATATTGGACGGCTTCACCTCCCGAGCCCAAACTTTGTCACATCGAGAAAGGGATATAAGATTCACACCGGACCCAAGATCACAAAGTGGTTTCTCAAAGAAAACTCCTCCAATAGAACAAGGACTAGTGAAACTCCCCCGGTCCTTTATTTCTCGAGGTAGTTTACTGCGGACTATTGCACTACACTCCCCTCCCTCCGGATAGACAGTCTCGAAATCCTCCACTTCATTTTCTTGGATTCCACTGGTTTCGCATAAATAGGTGATTCTTCTGGCCAAGCTAAATTTTTGCTTCCTTTTTCACGTAAATCGCGTTGCGTGCTCTCTCGGATTAACCTATGTATCACTTGGGAACTTTCCCTTCTGCGCAATGAATTCGGTTGTAGCCAACGACCTATATGTGTCTCGATCGACCTAATATGCATCTCCATTGTGCTCATCTTAGTATTCGGACCATCAATCGCACCTCACTCCTATTCATTCGATTCTGGTCTCTCCGATGAATGAGCCGAGCATCTCTTCAAGCGATCGCTTTTTTCACCTCCGAGTGCATTGAACCGGATGGGTTTGGATAAGTGGAGGTGGATTCAATATGTTCCTGTTGTTGCTATAAGAGAGATTCTCATGATTGCGAAGTCCTGGGTGGTAGTGAATTGGTAATGAATTACCTCTTATTAAAATCCCGATTATTCACATAATTGACTTGCTCGGCCTCGTGAGTGGCGGCCGCATGAATGGTCATGCGGGTGGGAGTGCGGCTTCTTTGTGGTGTGCCGCCAATATTCATGATTGCCAATTGCTTTGTCGGACTCGAGATTTGAGTCCGCCAAAGTGACATTGTATCAAGCTCAAGAACACCGCAACTGATTCGGCGATCTCTCGGAAGGCCATTAATAGCTTTTTTTGGCCATTTCTTCAAGTAAAGTAAGATTCGATCGGTGTTTTAGCCATCAATGTACCTCATGATGCCGCATCTAGTATCGTCCTTGTATGCCCATTCACCCATTGTAAAAATCTACAACCCTTTGCCACCTGCATAGCCATGTTGTGCGCATCTACGCAATGAGATCTTTAAATCGCTCCCAAGCTTTGTATAATGGCTCAAAATCAATCTGTTGGAACCGGGCTATCTCGCTCTTTAGTTGGAGTGTCTTGCTAGGAGGAAGTCCTGGGTGGTAGTGAATTATAAGAGAGATTCTCATGATTGCGAAGTCCTGGGTGGTAGTGAATTGGTAATGAATTACCTCTGTTATTAAAATCGATTATTCACATAATTGACTTGCTCGACCTCGTGAGTGGCGGCTGCATGAATGGTCATGGGAGTGCGGCTTCTTGTGGTGTGCCGCCAATATTCATGATTGCCAATTGCTTTGTCGACTTGAGATTTGAGCGCCAAAGTGACATTGTATCAAGCTCAAGAACACCGGCAAATCGGATTCGGCGCTCTCGGAAGGCCATTAATAGCTGTTTTTGGCCATTTCTTCAAGTAGAAGTAAGGATTCAGTCGGTGTTTTAGCCATCAATGTACGTCCTGATGCCGCATCTAGTATCGTCCTTGTATGCCCATTCACCCATTGTAAAAATATCAACCTCTGCCCGGTCTGCATAGCCATGTTGTGCGCATCTCTCGCAATGAGATCTTTAAATCGCTCCCAAGCTTTGTATAATGGCTCAAAATCAATCTGTTGGAACTGGGCTATCTCGCTCTTTAGTTGGAGTGTATTGCTGAGAGGGAAAATTTTGGCTAAGAATTTTTGAGTCAGATCATCCTGCTCGTAATACTCCCAGGGAGAACGTCAGTAACCACTGCTGGCCTTATCCCTGAGTGAAAACGGGAAAAGCCTCAATCGAATGACCTCATCGATCACACCATTAATTTTAATGGTGTTGCAAATCTCAAGAACGTGGCCAAATGTGTATTCGGATCATCCACTGGACTCCCCAAATCGATTCTTGAACCATGCTTATGAGGCCCGCTTTCAATTCAAATTATTTGCATTTATGGGTTGGCGCACAATTAGGAGTAGTTCTCAGTTCACGCGTCGTAGTAATCTCGGATTGTCCTTTCGTGCCTCAGTCAAAGTGGCATATTCACGACCCGATTTCCATTATTATCATTATCCCCGCCTTCCGCCATTGCTCGATTCTCTACTCTCTTTGCTTTGCTCGGATTGCTCGAAGTGTCCTTTCAATCTCTCGGATCAAAAGGAAGCAAATCAATATCTTTGGAATCTCGCATAAACAGACAAGTCAAATGAGAAAAACAAAATTATAATCCCTATACTAGTCTAGATTAGGATTAAGACTACGTGGTAATAGTATTAGTTTAAAATAGGATAAAACAATCCCCGACAACGGCGCCAAAACTTGATCGCAAAATTCTTACATAGCGTCGGTGTGAAGTTTTAGTATAGGTTTTGAAAGTAGGGTTATCGTCTCCACGTGGATTGTTATCAAATTTTATACTAAGTACTATAATTAAAATAGCTTAATTCTATATAGAAATCGAAAAGAGATGAAGATTTATTAAACTAAAAATAAAACTAAAAACAAGCAAGTAAATTAGTTCGGACAATTAATCAAACACGTAGAATATGAATTCTAGAGGTTCATTTCACCTAGTTATCCCCTATATTTTCAATCCAGTTTATTAATCAAAGTTATTAATCTATAAGCCAATATTCCTACCATTTATCACTTCCTCTCTCCGAGTGCCAAGTGATTCTAGGTTCCAATTTACGATTTCGATATCTCTATAAAAATCATAAATTAAACTCTAATACGCTCAATGAATATTCTATCACAAGCTTGAATGATTCATAAATCCCTCAATTCTATGAAACCCTAGGTTGTGCTATTCTATGGCCATGTGTTCAATTACCTTTCTCGGTGTCAAATCAAACACGCCAAACAATATAAACTATTGATCGATAATCCGGATGCAATCAAATCAAATAGCACAAATAGATAAATAAACATGCGAATTTCATAAATGAAATCAAAACATAGGTTCAAACGTAAGTTACATCAATCCCCTCAAAAAATGGGTTTAGCTCATAATGGATGTATAAAAACTCATGAAGAAATAATTATACATCTCAAGAATCGACAAAGAAAAGCAAAGAAAGAACTCGAGAAGAAAAAGAGAAGGAATTCTCTCTGTGTCCGGATGAGAAGTGCCTCCAATTGCCGCCCGAACCTCGCTTTGTGTCTCTTGCCTTGCATTGTGCTCAAAATAATGTCCGACCCCGTCCCCGTACGCCTCCGTGGTATATTTATAAGTCGAGCCCCAAAAATGCGTCAAAAGCCCAAGAAATAATATCAGCCCACGTCCTCGGTGCGGTGCAAGCCAACTGCAATGGGCTAGAATGGCACACAACTGCCGCCTTAAGAACGCCTGCTGCTGCGGCTAAAATGACGCTAAAATACTCGAAAACATCGCAAAATCCTAGTCTAGAATATTCAATACATTGGTATAAAAACCAACTTGACAATATCAGGAATCATTGAGTCTTGCATGGTTTATCTCCAAACTTCCTTGTTTGAGATAGTAAGTCGAGCACATACTTTCTTTGAGACAAGAGGATTCCCTTCTTGCTGTGAGTTACTTCAACACCCAAAAATATCGTAACAATCCCAAGTCTTTGGTATGAAACGAGTGTGGAAGAAGGATTTAAGAGATGAAATCCCCGTAGAGTCACCGCCGTGATGACAATATCATCCACATACACAACTAATAGAATGATACCACTATCGAGTGTTTGTTGAAAACAGAGTGATCGGAATTATATGCATAACAAAATTCTCAACTACTTGACTAAACTTACCAAACCATGCACGAGGACTATATTCAAGCCATATAGAGATTTACGAAGGTGACATACTTTCCCATACTCCCCGAGCAACAAAAACCGGATGGTTGCTCCATGTATACTTCCTCCGAAGGTCATCATGAAGAAATTCATTTTTAATGTCCAATTGATACAGGGGCCAATCATGAGTGACAACCATGGAAATGAAAAGACTCACGCGAAGACGTTTAGCAAATGGAGAGAACGTATCAAAGTAGTCCACTCCATATGTTTGAAAATATCCCTTAGCAAAAAAACGGGCTTTCAATATAGCGATAGAGTCATCGGGATTAACTTTAATCGCAAACACCCATTTACACCCAATAGTTTGTTTTCCTGCGGCAGGTAAGGCTTCCACGGTCCAAGTACCATTAGCATCCAATGCATTCATCTCCTCAATCATAGCATTACGCTAGCCAGATGAGCTAATGCTTCATTAATAGTCTTAGGAACAGTGATAGCATGAAGAGAAGCAATAAAAGAACAAGAAGAGGAGGACAAATTATTATATGAAACAAAGGAGGATCTTTGGATAGGTGCATATACATTTACCTTTACAAAGGCCAATGGGATGATCATCACCGGACGTGGGATCGGATGGCAAAGAATCGGCTCATCAAGATATAAACTAGACGATCCGGAAAAAAGTGCGACAATAGGTTGAGCAGGAGCAGAAGGTTTTGTCTGTCGAGCATATATTTTTACTATGGGGAGGTCTCACTGAAACTGGTGGAGGTGGGTTCAGGGAAGATGTAACAGTGTAAATTAGTAAACCATCATTCCCCCCTGAGGAATAGAATCTGTAAATGAGGAAAAAAGGGTATTCTCCCAAAAGATAACATTCGCTGACACAAGGTACCAATTATGTTTGGGACAATAACATTTCTATCCCTTTTGTACACGAGAATATCCCCAAAAAGTTACACTTCAAAGATTTGTGATCAAGTTTTGTGACATGGGGAAGAACATCTCTAACAAAACAGGTACATCCAAATATCCTAAGTTCAATAAGAAATACTGCTTTATTGGGAAAAGAAACGGAATAAGGGGTTTTACCAGACAAAACTGAGGAGGGCATTCTATTGATTAGAAACAAGTCTGGAGACAAAGATCAACCCAAAATGTTTAGGAACTTGCATCCGAAATAACAAAGCTCTAGCTTTCAAGGAGATGTATGTTCTTTCTTTAAGAAACATTATTTTGAGATGGTGTATCACAAGATGTTTGATGAAGAATACAATTTTGGATCATATACTTTTGAAAAATATCTGACAAATATTCCTTCGCATTATCACTTCTCAAAGTTTGAACATGCACATCAAATTGAGTTCGAATTTCAAAGACAAAATGTAGAAAAATGAGTGAATAATTCAATGATTTTTCATCAAATATAACCATCATCCGAGAATAATCATCAACAAAAGTAACAAAGTAACGAAACCCAGGTTTGGATGCAATTGGACACAGACCCCAAACATCGAATGTACTAATTCAAATGGAGCATTAGCTCATTTATTGACTCTTGGACTAGAACTAAGACGATGGTTTTTAGCAAACTGGCAAGACTGACAATCTAAATGCGATATATTAGAAAAATGAGGACAAAGTTTCTTTAACAATGGAAAAGAAGGATCACCTAGCCTGAGTGTGCTTCAAAAGGGGTGATAACTCTAGTATAGACTGTAGGTTTTGGTATTTGTGTATCAAGGACGTATAGGCCTCCCATTTCATGTCCCTTACCAATAATCTTCTTCGTCATAAGATCGGAAATAAACAATAATCGGAAAATGAGACATAATAATTGAGATCACGAGTGATTTCTTGATAGACAACAAATTGAATGATAATTGAGGAAAATTAAGAACTGATGACAAAGAAAGTGATGGTGTAGGATTAATTATTCCAAATCCAACATCATATAATGTTGAACCGTAAGCTAAAGTAACGAGGTTGGTGGATTTTTGTGATGACAAATACGAAAAAAAAGTTTGGAGTTACCTCATATGATCTATTGCACCAAAATCAACGACCCATTTTAACAAGGACGAAACAAGACATGTTTTGGGGTTACTGACTCAACAATGGCGGAATGGAATGTGATTGGATTGATGAATGTTCAGTTAATCGAGCATATTCCTCTGCAGAAATTGTAACAGAGACTTATCGAGTCTTTAGTGGTAGTTGCGATATGGGCGGCTTGTGCTTTATTGTATTACAACTTCCAAAAATCTCGTTTGGGATGTCCCGACTTATGACAATAGTGACAAACTACTTCCCCAGGCTCTGGTCCATGAGTGTCATAATTGTTGGAACCCATGCTCTTATTACCAGCACTTTTGAATTGTTGTTTCCCGAATTCAGTTGTGGTATGACAACTTATAAGAGCATTATTAGACTGACCAAGGTGAACTGGTGGTGAACTCTCTATATGAAGAACCCTACGAAAGCATCATGAAGAGAAGATATCTCTGACCTGGAAAGAATCTATGACTTAGTTGTCTCATACTCAGATGGAAGACCCGCTAAAAAACTCATAACAGTCATTTGCTCCTGCTGAGATTGATGTATAGTTACATCGGTACTAAATGGAAGAAGCATATTGAGTTCTTCATAGGTCTTCTTGAAGTCCACAAAATAATTGGTGAGGGTTTTATCACCTTTATACGCCTTACTGTAGAATGATTGACACATATCATAGATACGAGATATATTCCCTTTTCCAGAATACAAAAAATCTAAATAGTTCATCAAATCTTTGACTGTCCGATAATGAGTAACCATAACCACTACCTCACTATCAATGGAGTTGCGATTCAAGAAATAGGAGGATCATCTGTGAGATGGCTATCCATAGAGATACTTAACAAATATAATTCAAAAGTTTGACGCCAATCGAGGTAATTCATAATATTAAGTTTATGGTCCGTGATTTTTGATATTACAGAAATAACATCCGAGACAACAATCTTTTTCTCCCATCATAAACCAACAAACCCTAGAAATATGAAAAGGCTAAAATCTATCACAAAAATAGCACTAGGAAATTCCTAGAACTAAAAATCCTCAAGACGAACAACTCAAAACATGAAATCGGTGGTTGAAACGGATAGCCCAGAGGATTCCGATAAAGACGACGGCAATGAAAATTTTTCAATGGGCGTCGCCCTCACGCGCCGGCGCTTGAATCTAGAGCGAGAAAATGGAGACGGCGCGTGTGGTCCACACGCGTGGGTTTCCGGTGATCGACGGGCAGAGAGCGTTTGGCGATGACACTACTCCTTGGGATGGTGGTGTTGGCCGGAAGACTTCCGATGATGGTGAACTGTGGTAGTCTTTCCTTTACTCACACCCAACTAATAACATCTTCTAGTATTTATACTAGGATAAACTATGCTTTATAATATATGTGGGACAAGGTTAAAACCTTTCAACTCCCTTTACATAATGCCCATTCGTGTGGCCAACTTCGTGTATTAATTTCTCACTTCTTTGAAAATTCGATTTTGAGAAATAAAAATACTACGAATATCTACTCGAACGTAGATTAATAATTTATAATTCAATTTTTCTAGAATTAAATGCTTAGCCACCAAAAATTGGTCAAAGTCGGGTCGAGGCCCACTTTATCAAAACCAAATTTCCAACAAAAAGCAATAGAGTTTATCTTTCCGTCGCACCCTCTCACACAACGCCCAAAACCACCTCCACTTTCGGCAATGAAAAAATTAAGTCTGAAAACCCGCACCGAGAAATCATTTCTCGACACCAAAAGATTATTTCTCGTGACGGGTAAATTATTTCATGGTACCAACCATTTCTTGGTACCAATAATTCATTTCGAGATGTGTAATCATTCTCGTGCCGAAAACAATTTCTCCGTACCAAAAATCATTTCTCAATATGTTTCTTTAAACATGCATACCCAACATTGTAAGCTTGAATCCCAGTGTAAATTTATATCTCAATATATTTGTTTACACCAATCCCGAGCTATATGAGAAAAATAGTTTTTCAACAACCACTCATTTAAGCCAATTGCCATTATAAATTTTGAATCCTCTTCTTTCATGGCAATTCGGAAGATAAATTTATCGAGAATTAAAGTGACTAGAGGTAGGGTGGCTATTTGGGTCATCAAGTCGGGTTTTGTTTGGTTTTAGGTTGATTTCGAGTTATGCTTAAAATAAATCTAATATTAATTAAAATATCAAATATTTATGTTTTAGATAAAATAGTAACATCGTGTAAGATTCTTATCACCGTGTTCGTGTTCGGATTTCTCTTAGTAACTTCGCGTATGGTTCATATCGGGTTATCATATCGCATACCAGGACTTCTACCCCTAACTAGAGGGATGGAGGGAGAAATAACCGCATTGCAAAACTCGTCAACAAACTTTTAGAGAGAGAGAGATCTGTTTGGAATTTTGGAGTAAGAGTCGCCAAGTAACTCACCAAGAATACAAGGAGGGTATGACTATCAATTTTCGATCAAAATAACTAACTAACTTTTTTTTTGAAAATATGATTAATTTTCATTTTTAGAAACATAAATGACCAATTTGGTATATTTATGCTAAAGGATTTTCTATGATACATACTTGACTATGATTTTGAACAGAGCTTTTTTGTCATTTCCCGGTCCCGGCCACCCCTTCATGGGACTATTATGCAATTAACCTCTTTCTCATTGGTACAAGGGCGGATGTAGGGGGCACTCGGGCCCTCCCCTCCCCCAATTTTTTTTTAAAAAAATTTACACTACAAATTTTTGAGAAAAAAATTTAATTTATAATTAAAATGATTTTTGTGTATCGACCCATCCTTTTTCGTGTATTGGCTCATTATATTATTATTCCTGGCTCCGTCCTTGCATGGATACATAATATTACAAGGATTAGTATATGTTGTGATAATTCTAATCAGAAATTGTAAAAATAAACTAGTAAGGCACTCACTAATAGACTAGAATTCTCTAACACAATTTATGTTAGAAGTTATTGTTTCTTATTTAATATTAAAATTCATGAGTACATGTCTGCATGACTATAATTGAGTTGTTTTAAAAAGACAAAAGCCGCAATTGATCATGTATATTAAATTTCAAAGAACATATTGAAGGCTTGCGGGCTTGTAGCAATCAAAAAATCAAGCAAAAATTAGATTTGACCAAGAATAGAGAGTTCTTGTAAATCTAGTGAGTCGTTTTGTGAGTGAGAGGAATGAGATAGTAAAAGCCAATAATTGATTCCGGAGTAAAATCTAATTTGCGTAATTAATAAAAATAAATTTAATTAAATAAATTGACTATATATATACGGGGAGGATCCGGGCGGGTCCACCTGGACCCGTTACCCGCCCCCGGACCCGGTGGGGTTTTCGGATGTGGGTTCGTAACCAGCCCCGGGACGCATTTGCCCGAGTTTAGACCCGCCCTAGCTGGGCGGGTTTAATACTGAGCCAGTTTCAACCCGTCCCATTGACATCCCTAGTCAAGACATGGTGATTGTTAGTATTGGAGACTCAGAACAACTCCATTAATTGCTTTGAGAAGAGGTTATATACATTAATTACATGTATCCACACCAAACGCGTCAATTTCATAAATTTTATTACTATGATCCGACATGTATCTTTGATGCAATAAGATAAAATTTTATGTGAAGATAATCTAAAATCTATGTAATGATTATGCCAAATTTAATACTCGTCTTCTCTCTGTCTTTTAAAATGTTTATAAACTCTTCGTGTTTATATAGACTATTTATATGTTCATACTCCATTTGTACTCTGTTTATTACGTTGGAAATGATCAATCACAAGGAAAAAAACATCATGGATTTCAATCGGTCAATGCGCTCTCATCTAGACCACCTCTAGAATCGCATGATCTTATGTCGATCCGAACCTCTACAAGACATGATAACCATCGGGTAATCATTTAAAATATAGTTTGTTGTTTATTTTGGATTTGGAATTTATATTAACACAAACCTTCAATTAGTGGTAATTAACCATTAAAAAATCATGAAATATTTTTAAATTGATGTGAAGTTTATCTTTGATGCCATAGTTATATATGTTGGCCATTGATAATTCCTATGATAAACGAAAACCTAACTATAAAAACGAAAAAATCATTTTATGTTTTTACTATGTTTTTCTTATATCATAATTTACAAATACGTGACAGATCGAAGAGGTCGAAAATTCATGTTTTATGAATCAATTGTAGCAAAACATGGAAGGTTTTGGAAAGAATGATTGATCAGTATCATGCGAGACTCAAGTGGTATATAAATTTCCGATTCCTATTTGATGTCTTCTTGGTTTCTTTTATTGAATCAATTTTCCTTATTTAAAACCTGCAACAAATGAAATTGCTTTTAATTTGCACTTAATTTTCATTTTTGTCTTTATGTCTACAAGTAATTACGAGCCAACATTTGCGCACAAGTAGAATCGTTGACATTGTTCTTAGTTTTCATATGATCTTTATTCTTGCCCTTGTGAGCCAACAATTGCTCACACACTCATGTTCGTTAAAATCTTATGTTTTGTTAGTATAGATAAATAACATATCAAGATTTGGTCTTTGTGCTTTAAGACTTAAATTTAAATTCACTTTATTCTTACAAATTAATTTTAAGTCGGATATAAACTTTGTTATAATTTATGCAGATAGTAATAAAATTACATATGTAGATTTTCTATTGAAATAGTTGCCTATTTGGTAATACCGTATGAGGAAAAAAAAGTTTTCTCTTTTAGATAATTCATAAAAACGATGACTTAGCTTTATAAGAAAAAGTGAAAAATCTTGTTTCTATCTATTCTTTTTCATTTGTTTGGATAAGAAAACAAAACGATGCTTTATTTTATGATTGAACAAACAAGTGACATTTTGTCTTAACATATATCATCACCATTATCTATAGATACTAATTAATTCGAGCTTGCCATTATTTTGTAGATGTTCGTGGTCCACACACGCTTCCATTAGCACGCACAAAAAAAGTAATGAAATCGATAAACAAGTTAAGGTATGTTTATATTTGTTGCATTTTTATATGTATAGAAATATTATGTAGTTAATTCACGACCGAGCATATGTATATTACTCAAAAATTTCAATGTAATGTTTGAATTTGCAATTAAACATGAAAATTATGTTATACTCTACAAATGTTTGAATTCAAGCAAATGGAATTTATCTTATTCTTTCTTGTTAATGTAAGTGATATTTCGATTAGGTAAAATAACTCTTGATTGACATTTGATGTTTACTTGGAAATGTAAATTATGTGAGAAAGGTGAAATTAGTTAGTATCATATTGAACCCAATTTTACTATTCTCATGGAGTATGCTTGCAAATTCTTAATGGTACTTTGGGTTCTTGAAATTTACTAAGAAAAAAATAAAAATAAAGCAAAAGCTCGAATGTTAAACCCAAAGTCATATCATATAAAGTCGAAAAATATTTCCATACTATTTTCTTCATTATATACAAAGGACCATAAATAGCCTAAAGAACTAACATTTGTATAATCCAAACTTAAATACAATACCCAATCCATGAGAATTTTAGCTTTTTCAAATAATTCTAATAGAAATAATTATTCAAAAATCACGGATACAATTTTCTCAATGCTTTTTCAAAGTTTTTGGTCAACCTAATGCAACTTATGATGTGAACCGTAGCAACAACAATCGTGCATATGACCCAACAACAATATGTTGTTAACCCAAGATCTTCACTAGTTCGGTTAAAGATTGGTGGAAATCTCGACCCATTGCTTAGCAAAGACGCATACAAGCAATTATGGATTATTGTCGATAGGTCAATAATTGCAACAAGAAACGTAAATCTTGAAGCACTTGGAGAAACACTCAATTTTAGAGTAAAAACTTAATTCAATTGATAATCATTTGAAAAATAATAAGTGTTCACCCTTATAAGGGATCCAAACCCTAACCTACTAGGAAACAACTTAAAACTGAAAATGAAACAAAAATAGATCAAAAACTTCGTATTCCGGTGATGCACGGGACGTGCATCAAGTCGGCTGCGACGCACGTACACGCACGAGCCGCGTCGTTGGTCATGCATCAAGTCGAAGGCTCCCAAATTATAAGGCATCACACACGAGATTCACACACGGGCATGCATTCGGCCGTGCGTCCAACGCATGGGTCGTGCGCCCGGTCACGAATGTTTTATTGCGACTTCGCCTTGAATTCGATCCTGCTCGACCCAAACTCAAAATAACAACTTAAAATGCGGCCTCAAAGGTTTACTTGGCCTCTAAACATCAAAACTACTTAAACATAATGAAAATTACAACTAAATAAGATAGACAAATACAAGACACTAATGAGGACTTGATTACAATGTCTTTAAAACGCAAAGTGACTCGTATTCTTGGAATCCTTCACTTGCTCAGTCTAAGGTGGACTGGGATCATTAATGACGCTAATCACCGTACCACCCGAACCTCTTTCTCCATCGACAATGCACTCTAGGTCTCATTCTCGCATGACTTGAATCAACACATTGAGCGTGTCCTTGAACTTCTTTGCTCGAGCCCTCGTCACCGGACCAACTGGCACCGTCACTGGATCTTTAGTCCATGGATTCTCATCATCCCCTTCTCTTGAGAAGGATTTGTCCTCAAATCCGAATTGACATCAAATGGACTAAGATCAGTAACATTGAAAGAAACACTAATCCCATAGTCGCCCGACAAATCAATCTTGTAAGCATTGTCATTGATGCGCTCAAGCACTTGAAATGGACCATCTCCGCGCGGCTGCAGCTTAGATTTTCGATGGGCCGGGAATCATTCGGGCCGCATATATGGCCAAACCCAATCACCCAGCTCAAACACTATCTTCTTACGATGCTTGTTAGCCTGCACCGTGTACTGCTCTGTTCGCCGTCAATGTTGAGTCTCGCCTTCTCATGTAACTGTTTCACAAAATCAGCTTTCTTCTGCCCATCTAAGTTAACAAGATCGAAACAGGCAAAGGTTATAAATCTAATGGGGTTAGCGGATTAAAACCATAAACAAGTTCAAATGGTGAAAATTTTGTTGCGGGAATGCACAAAGACGATTATAAGCAAACTCAACATGCGGTAAACACTCTTCCCAAGTTTTAATGTTTTTGTTAATGATAACCCTTAATAACATAGACAAAGTCCTATTCACTACTTGATTTGACATCTGTTTGGGGTGACATGTAGAAAATAACAATTTAATTCTCAATTTTCCCCACAAGGTCATCCAAAAGTAACTTAAGAACTTAGCGTCCCAATCCGAAATAATAGTTCTAGGCATACCATGCAATCTCACAACCTCTTTAAAGAACAAATTGGCAATCAAAGATGCATTATCGGTTTTATGACATGGAATAAAATGTGCCATATTTGAAAAATGATCTACGACAATAAATATAGAATTGGACCCATGTTTAGTTCTCGAGTCCTAAAATAATGTCCATAGAAATATCCATCCAAGGTGTCGTCAAAATGGGTAAGGGCGTGTAAAGACCTTGATTTTGAACACGAGATTTAGCTTTCCTACAAGTAACACATCTACTACAAGTACGCTCAACATCACGCTTCATATATGGCCAATAGAAATGCTATTGCAAGACCGCTAATGTTTTGGCTACCCCAAAAATGTCCCATAAGACCCCACCATGTGATTCTCTCACTAGTAAGTCTCTTAATGAACATTCAGGAATGCACAATTTATCCTCCCGAAATAGAAAACCATCATGCCGATAAAATTTACCCTCTGCCCCCTTTTTGCATGTAACAAACGACTCAGAGAAATCAAGATCATGCAAGTACAACTATTTAATATGTTCAAACCCAAGGATTTTAGCATCTAATGTAGAGATAAGAGTGTACCTTCGAGACAGTCGTCGCTACAATATTAGTCTTACCTTGCTTGTACCGAATGATGTAAGGGAAGGTCTCGATGAACTCGAGCCATCGCGCGTGTCACTTGTTCAACTTTTGCTGCCCTTTAAGATACTTTAGGGACTCGTGATCAGTGTGGAGTATGAACTCCTCCGGCCACAAAAAGTGCTGCCACGTTTTCAAGGCCTGGACCAATGCATACAACTCCTTGTCGTACATTGGATACAACTCCCAATGCATCACACTCGATCCCGAAGACCTTGCTAAAATTTGACAACAGTGCTAGCAAAGGTGCATGTGTTAGCCTTTCCTTTAACAACTCGAACGCCTTGTCTTGGGCTTAACCCCACTAAAATGCGACACTCTTTTTAATCGTCTCTGTCAATGCAGCTGCGATAGTGCTAAAGTCTCGTACAAAGCTGCCATAAAAACTTGCAAGGCAATGAAAACTACATACTTGGCTGGCCGATGTGGGTTTAGGCCAGTCTTGAATAGCCTTAATTTTCTCCTCGTCCACCGCAATTCCCCTCGAGCTCACTAAAAACCCCAAGAATATCAACTGCTGAGAACAAAATGTGCACTTCTTGATTTTTGCATGTGATTGCTCTTTCCTCAACATTTCTAAGACGACTGCGCAAACGATCCAAGTGTTCGTGCAATGATTTACTATAGATGAGGATATCATCGAAGTAAACCACGACAAACTTCCCAATAAAAGCCCTCAAAACATAGTTCATCGAGTCTCATAAACGCGTGCTTTGGCGCATTGGTTAGCCCAAACGGCATAACTAACCACTCATATTAACCATGTTTGGTCTTGAAAGCCGCTTTCCACTCATCCCCTTCTTGCATCCAAATCGATGGTACCCGCTCCTCAAATATATTCGGAGAAAATGCTAGACCCATGGAGCTCATCTTACATATCATCCAAGTGAGGTATGGGATGTCGGTATTTGATAATGATGTTATTAATAGCCCGAAAATTCACACACATCCTCCAAGACCTCTCTTTCTTTGGAACCAATAACACCAGAACTACAAACAGACTCATGCTCTCCCAAATAAGGTTCTTGCTTAGCAATTTGTCCACCTGCCGCTGCAATTCCTTAGTTTCTTCCGGATTAGTCCTGTACGCCGGTCTGTTCGGCAGTGATGCTCCCAGAATGAAATCAATCTGATGCTCAATTCCCGAATAGGCGAAATCCATCCGACATCTCATCTCGGAAACACATCCTCGAATTCTGTGACAAAGACAAGAGAGAACTAGGCAAATCGGGGTTAAGATCACAAGAGATAAATAAGCGCCCTTGTAAACCAAGAGAATCATCGAACAACCACTCGTGGTGGCTTTTCTAAGGTCACTCATTTTTGCCATCAAGCTTATTTTTCCCTGGTTTCTTACCTCAAGGCCATTTTCCCCCTTTTTTTATTTTTGGCACTCTCATTAATATTGCTCTCCTTTTTCTCGGTTATCTCTCGAACCTCACTTCTACCCTTAGTTGGACCCTCACTCTTGTTTTCCCTCAAACTCTCTTTTTCTCGGCCTTATTTTGATTTTTATTCTCGCTAGCCGAACTCTCTTTTTCTTTTGCCTCTCGAACTCTCAATTTTATCTGATCCTCATAAATTTCATTTGGAGTCAAAGGAACAAGCACAAAATGTTTTTGATTATGAACAAGAGTATACTAATTGGTGTAATCAGCTGTCATGTTGTACCCTCTATCAAACGACAAGGTCTACCCAATAGGAATGTGCCCCGCCCGCATCGACACAACATTGCACAACACCTCATCCTTATATCCCCCTATTTGAAATGCTACTTTCGCCTGCCTACTGATCTGCATCCCCCCACAGCCACTCAACCACTGCAATTTATAAGGCTGTGGGTGTTTTATCGTCGGAATTCCCAATCTCTGCACCATATTTGTACTCGCTACATTAGTGCAACTCCCACCATCTATGATAACACTACACACCTTTCCATTGACAAAACACCTTGTATGAAAGATGTTTTCTCGCTGGACTCCCTCATCTGACTTGGGTTGAATACTCAGCGCCCTCCGAGATACTAAGGACAACGCCTCCCCCTTGGCCACCTCTAATACCTCGACATATCCTCTAACTCGGGCATATCACTATAATTCGACTCTCCCTCACTTTTAGACTCCATTTCCCTATTCTCACGCAACACCAACACCCTCTTATTTGGACATTGACCATTACATGCCCAAACTCACGACATTTATCCTCGTTCGAGCAAAGAGAGGGTTTGAATTTTCGTGCGGGTTTAGGCTCGCCGCCTTCCCCCTTTGGTCTCTACCTTCGAATTATGCTCCTCTTTTTGTTGGTGTTCGACTTCCATGCATTAGAGTTAGAACTCACGTGCTGTCGGTTGAAACCCCTTCTCTTGAGCTTTGCTCAACTTTCACCGCCATGTGCACCATCTCCTCAAGGTCGACACAATGATGCAAATCGATGGCATCCGCTATAGGAGTATTCGATCTCTCTAGATATTGGCCTTTGCCATCACATCTCCATCTCCTTGTGATAATCCTCTACGCTCTTCGACCCATGAGTTAACCTCTGTAACCTTTCATTGACGCCCTTTATAATAATGATTTGGAACAAATCAACGCCGCATCAAACTCCTCATCTCCTCCCATGTGGAAAATGGTCACTCGCCGCTCCTTCTCCTTGGAACCATTAATTGATCCCACAACACACTTGCGTAATCCGAGAATTCGGTTGATGCCAATTTCACCCTTTTCAACTTAGAATAGTTTCAATAATCAAACACGTTCTCAATTTTTGTCTCCCAATACAAATAGGCATCCGAAACACTCTTTCTCCCGAACGATGGGATTTGTATTTTAATGTTACTCAAATTGCCATCCTCGCATCCCCTATCACCCCTATTTCCCCGTCCGATCTCTGCCCGAATTGTAATTTTGCTCCCTTTCGGAATCAAATCATCAATATCATCTGCCCACTCCTCCAATTTGAACTTCCTAGGCCTCCGCGCCCTAGTAGCATGTTCCTCTATTTTCGGTGCCTCCCTGGATCCCCGTATGTTTCGATCATCACTTTCTTCATAAGGCTTGCAAGTGCCTCCATATCAAACTTCTCAATGGTTATCGATTTTCTTCGGTCATGGTTGTTCACTCCCTCACATGTATACGCTCATGTATCGGTCAACTCAAAATCTCCAAGTACCCGCACTTGTCACGATTATAAACTAATCAAACAATTGCAAGTACATCTCAACACACCCAACCAATCGTCCTAGCAAACAACAGATCTCAATAAGATGAAATTTGAAGACTAGGGTTTATAATTCCTATTTTCGAATTTTCGATTTTTTTATGCACACGGATTACGATTCTTTACCCACTGATTTTTCAGTGCAATTTTGATTTTTTTGAAGAACTAGGGTTTATCGAAATTCGAAAATGACAAGAATTAAAGAATAAGGATAGACTTAACCTTGCTAGATGGCTCGATACCAACCGATATGAACCATAGCAACAACAAGCATACGACCCAACAACAATATGTTGTTAACCCAAGATCTTCACTAGTTCGATTAAATATTGGTGGAAACCTCAACTTTGCTTAGCAAAGAAAGAACCTCGGTATGCGAAGACACCACAAGCAATTATGGATTATTGCGTGATAAGTCGATAATTGCAACAAGAAACGTAAATCTTGAAGCACTTGGAGAAACACTCAATTTGAGAGTAAAAAGCTTAAATCAATTGATAACTGATGAAAAACAATAATTGTTCACCCTTTTATGGGATCCAAACCCTAACCTACTAGGAAACAACTTAAAACTGAAAACAAAACAAAAACAGAGCAAAAACTCGTATTCCCGGACTCACGCACGGGCCGTGCGCTGAGGTCGTGCGTCAAATTGACGCCATGCATGGGCACACGCACGGGCCGTGTGTTGGTCCGTGCGTTACGTCGAAGGCTCCCAAATCATACAGCATCACACACGGGCTTCACGCACGGGCGTGCATTCTGGTCGTGCATCAACGCACGGGTTGTTCGTCTGGTCGTGCACCATCACGAATGTTTCTTGTGACTCCGCCCTTGAATTCAATCCTGCTCAACCCGGACTCGAAATAACAACTTAAAACGCGACCTTAAAGGTTTACTTGGCCTCTAAACATCAAAATGACTCAAACATAATGAAAATTACAACTAACTAAGATAGACGAATACAAGACACTAATGAGAACTTGATTACAATGTATTCAAGACGCAAAGTGACTCATATTCTTGGCATTCTTTGCTTGCTCGTCTAAGGTGGACTCTGGATCATTGATGACGCTAATCAACTAGACCACCTGAACTTCTTCCTCCGTCGGCGGTGCACTCGGTCTCATTTTGCATGATTTGAATCAACCCATTGAGCGCGTCCTTGAACTTCTTTGATCGAGCCCTCATCACCAGAACAATTGGCACCGTCATATGATCTTTAGTCCATGGGTTCTCATCAACTTATATTTAAATTTTTACCTTCCAACCTATTTAATTATTGGCAATATCACATGTTTGGCTTAGTTTCTCCGTTTACTTTTTGGCATGCACTAAACATGCCCGACACTATTACTCCACATGAGATTCTCAATTCCATTTTATATTCCAACTTGTATTGGATCGGTACCACGTGTACAAGATGATATCATAATTGTACACATGATATTTATCTAGTGTAATGAAACATCAAATGAAATAAACATTAATAGAATACAAGATCCTTTGCTATTACTCAAAGGTACACACTTCTTTAACTATACAAGCTCCTTTTCAAAAAATTATTTCAATGTACACACTTATTTCTCTCATTGAAAATATTGTTCTTCTTGGTTCCATTACACCGACGAATTACAATATATATACAATTCTTTATATTAAACTTCATAAACAAATATCTCATTTTGTGATTCATCGTTTACTTATTATTGGTTGCGAATTTTTATATATACATGTAGATGATTAGCTTGTGAGATGCGATTATGGAATTATCGTTGCGTGCATGGATGCACACTCGAAAAATAATCGTAGAACCCTACAACGCAATGATGTTCTTTGATGCGATGCAATCGGGATGAATACCTCTTTGGCTTCCTCAAAGATATCGTCCCCATGGAAACATATGAGGTAATTATTTTTAAGCCCCACTATTTTTTAAAGTATTATTAATTATATGTCGTTTCACTTCACAAAGCAAGCAAATTTTTGTTTCAATTTAGTTCTATCTTTCATATCGTATATCAAAGATACATGCCAAATACATAAGTCATGAAAAATGCATGTGTATTATAGAAATATTTTCATTATTGTAACACGAAATGCAATATTAATTGAAATATGAGATATCTTCCAATTGCAAATTTCTTAGCCTACGTATTATTAATCCTTTTAAATTCTTGATATGTTTGTGTGCATAATTAATTGTTAATCACATGAAATTTAGGTGGATCTATCTTCACTAGATAACCATCGTGGAGTGTATGTTCCAGTTCACACTACAAGGAACGCCTTGTCTATCCATACTATTCGGTGATTGATATGCAAAGCTCGAGATCAAGTTGTGAGTACATATAAAGTAACCTAAATTAATGAGAATTTTCAACAAGAAACTTCTTCATTTTTAATTAAGTTTTGTTAATTATCTACTTGCAATGATATTAGGAGGTAACATTGGAATGTCGTCCGACAACAACTCGATCATTGCTCGTCTCTATGACATGAATAATGCAAGTCAAATAAACCTCATTAAAAATTGGGGTAACAACATTTTGGCATCCAAGTTATGACGATATTTGCGTTTTGGGAGCCGAACGTTTTTTGTTACACTTTGCCACACTGAACGCGCACAGGTTACGCATTGCTCGTCTCGATTGTGAAACTTTTTCCCGTGATTCTGTCACATGCATAATACACTTCTAGTTAGTGCACTTTTTGGTCAATTCAATGTTGTTTTATGTGGACAAAATAATTATATAACTATTCAAATATTAGCTAAACAGTTGAAATTGAGTATATAAAACAACTTGAAATTGACTAAAACCGCACAAAAAAGATGAGTGTTATGCGGTGACAAAATCCCAAAATATTTGACAATCAAGGTGTTTAAAATGTCAAATGGCAAACCCTGTGTCCTTCAGATGACGAAGTGTAAGAAAAAAAAGGTTTATCTCTCAAAATACCTAAAACGTCATAGTTTTGTTGGCAAAATAATTTTTCTCCTAAAAAATTACATATGTCGTATGCTTTGTTATTGATATTGGTCTTATTAACTAATTGAAATATACCTGAATACATGCCATTTATTTTTCCTATTGAATGATTTGTGTTATTTATTCTTCTTTTTGATAGACATTTTCACCGGAGATCAAGAAATGCAACAGGATCCTCCACCACCATCAAAGACCTACTTGTGGAGCCAATCCATACAATAGTTTAAGGTTTGTTAACTCCTACCATAGAGCTTAACTCCATTAATATACATGTTCACCATTCCTCATTCAACATTATCCAAAGAGTAATAAATAATGGGATTAGAATTTCTCTTTCTCCCGCCCAAAATGCTAGTGCAACTTTAATTTGCGGTAAAATAGTGCAACTTTTGCACAAAATTTAAAAATCCATCTACAACCCATCTATTTCATATTTTTCAATAAAATGAATTTTCTTTGTTGTTCAATCTACAAAAACTAATTTATTTCATCAAATATTTATTAACATAATAATATATATTCATATTTAATTAATTATGTAATATAATTTATTATTATAATCTTGAGGCAATATTAATATATTGAAATTCTAACATTTACTTGTATTTAATATTTAAAACTTATTAGTTAAAACTAATTTTAGTAATATAAATAACTATTTTAATAATTAAATAAATATAAATAACTAAACTTTATAATTTTTATATAAATATATAACATAAATATATCAAATTTATTAAAATATACAATTAGAACAAAAAAATAAAAATTCAATTATATTTTCGAAATGTAAAAAGTCCGATAAATCTATTAAAAAAAGGAAAAGATAGTGCATGAACAAGGTTGCATCGAAATTGGTGTAACATGATAGACAAAAACATTGGTGAACAAGGGAGGTTCTTTGCCCCAAAAATTTCGATACCTTTTTTTTGTCTTACTATGGATTTTTTTAAATTTTAATATTATTTATAACGATATTTAGTATCCAAACTTCCCTATTATTATATTTTCTTTAGTTTTCCCCAATTGTAAAATCCTTTTGTCCACCAAAGGATCTTGAGAATCTCGAAAATAGCGCATGAGATGAGCAGCCTTAGAGTTAGCACTATTTTAGCGTTTGGGTGGGGATAGAGCTCCGGCTGTAGATGCTCTTAGGATCTGCAATTGGTTTATATCTTATTATTCCTTTGTATGTTTTTTGTGTATATTTATATGTGGTGTTATGAAGCGTATACAACATTAAGTTATCTAATTTTAAATATTTTCAGGATTGTTTGCAATGAAAGAGTACAGATGGGTTGGTGGTAAGAACTAGGGAGAAGAGTTCGAGCTGATTCTATTTATTTCGTCCTTTACAAACCAAATGACAATAAACTTTGCTTCCTTTATTGGTGGGATAAGCATCCTAGTTGATTATAAGTATTTTGTCTGGAACAAGAACTTTTGATCTGTTTTGAGCTATTTGGTTTCTGCTGTCATCAGGTATTTTACATTGATTAATGCATATATTGAGACCTTGTTTTATTGTCATTAAATTATTCTCCACCTTGAAGCTCTACAATCTTTATATTCATGAAGTATCATGAAAGTGTTTTCAAACTCTAAAAATAGTTTTTCTTCCATCTTTAAGCTGCACCTTTTTTTTATTTTAAGTTTGCAAACACTCCCTATATTCCCAATGGTATAAAGGATTGGTGATAAATACCCGAAGTCATTACCCGGATATGATCCATTGGATTAACATTGAGCATGGTCAAACCCTTTGTCCCTTGCCACAAGACCCACTAGTCGAATGTCATTTTTTTAGTCACTAGGCCCGTCTTTTTAGATGTTATACTCGATGGATAATACTTATAAAAGTGCTCACCTTTTTCTTCAATCACCCATACACATCTTGTGAATGAAACACTTAACTATAAGAGTGTTTGCAATTTCTAAAAAACGCTTCTCTGCTTTTAGCTGGAAAAAAAAAACTTTTTAGTGTTTACAATTGTCAACTTATGCTTATGGTTCTGCTTCATTCTGCTTTTGGTTTGACTTTTTATAAACAAAGACATTTTTATATTTTTTCACAAACACTCTCAACTTCTAATTATATTTGCAAACACTACCAATTTTTATTATATTTGCAATCTTTATCTAAAGGGCCTCGTTTCCAAGATCCTATCATTTCCCAACTTGACCCTCTACTAGCTTGCAAAGGATCACTTGGAAAGAACTCGGCGTTAGCACTCCAACGATCAAGTTAGTAGTATGAAGAAAAAGAGTGTAATGATGTGAGAAACTAAATATATTATGTATGGAAAAAGATGTCCTAAAAACTACATTCCTCTCCATTTTATACCTATTCTGTGACTCTTCTTCGGACATGTGGCGAGTCGATTGGACGCTAGTTCTACGCCCGGACCGTAGTGAGCCGACGTGGTGTATCGGAATCGCTTGTCGATGGCCCCGACAATAGTTATTCTCTGTCAAGTCAACTTCCTAGGATAATTAATGTTCACCACGCCTATCTTGGAAGATAATTAATGAATGTCGTCGAACTCGACACCACCACTTCGCATCAAGTCGCCCCTTTATGATACATATTTTTGCAAGATTTGCATTTCGATAGTTAATCGTTGTCGGCGACCACGACATCATCTGTTTATGTTAGGTTGACCACTGCATTTTTCCCGCCAAGAAAAGTGACTCCCAAAAAAATATTCTGCCTTTTCCCTACAAGGTCGACTCAGAAAGCTTATCCCCGGAGACCTAGAAATTGAGTCACTGCTTTGTATTTTGTAGACATGCCACCACTCACATCATACTATCTATATGATTGTGAAAATATTTTCACTAAACCGCAAGTATACAACGAGCCAACGGCTAATGGCAAGCAAGGTCGTATTCTCGGGGTTTGAATACTGAAACATATAGGCTATAGTAATTATCGCATTCCAACTTTATTGAAGCGTTTGAAAATCAAGAAATCATTTATTATCTAATCTAATCCTAAATTACCAAGAAAAATAAAATATGTAAATTTGTAAAAGTCCGAACTCCACAAGTCTTTTCAACAAATATGAAAGCAACCCTAGACACATAATCTCAACATGATTCTCCATTATTAAATCCAATTAGTGTTTATCAAGACCAGGTTTATGTATTTCTATGGGTTCAATTCCTAAATTAGTTTATTCCCTCTCCCCGTGTGGCGCATAAACAATTGATTAATAACAATTGTAGATCTTCCGATACATTACGATTATTATAAAATCCCAAAAGCTCTTTGAATTGAAGTACTCCCAAAAACAATTGTAGGTCTCCGACATATTACACTCATTTATGCCTGAATCGATTTTCATTCGTTAGAACTCACCTCCCGGATTATAGACTAACAAATACGACATGCAAATTATTGGCCAAATAATCTACAAAAAATAAGCATTCAAATTCATATAATAGAACACATAAATCAATTAAGAAAACAATCAATATAAATTTAACATAAATCCACAATTTTGATTATGCCCTAGGATCAGAATGATTAGCCCAACATATTTGATAACAAATTCATAGATAAAGTTGAAATCAAATAGTTTGACATCATTTAAGTACAAACAAGAGATCTAAACTAAGAAAGAAAGAACACTTCTTGTTAGGATGGATCTTCCCCTCTAAGCCTTCTAACCCTTGTGCTTCCATAGATTCGAAAAGGTTTGTGGTGTTCATCGTAGAATTGCCCTCCTCTCGAGAATACTATAGATTTGTGTAATCCTAGTGTAATTTTATGTACTTGATGTGTTATAATCTGATATTTTCGTCCATGGCCTTAGTCTTCTTTATATAGATGCTTCGAGAGATCACTTTGGTAGAGTTCGATGGGAATAGAAATCGAAAATCAATCACAAACAAACCACAAGGATGTGTGAAATCACACGGTCCTACCGTGTGAATGGTTTCGCTCTCTATTTTTGCTCCAAACATTTCACACGGTCGTGTGAAATGACACGGTTTAAGTCGTGTGTATTGTTTCAAATTTTTCTCTAAAATAAGTCGCATGAACATGTGAAAATCCCATGGGAAAAGTTCACACGGTCGTGTGAAACTACACGTCAGACCGTGTGACTTATTTATCTTCATTTTTTCGTATTCGATCATCTTTTCGCATTATTCAATCTTGTCCGAGTCTTCTAACTTATATATTTTTGTTTTATCTTCGTTTCCTATAACAATTACAAGAATACACAGATCATGCCTTTTTAAGGAAATCAAGTAAAATACACTAAATATGTGTGCAAATGCATCGAATATATATCAATTTAAGCCCCTAAATGCACGTATATTTTACATGTGTCAAAATCTCCCAAATTTGAAACATTGCTCGCACCTCCCCCTTCTTCTAGGGGCTCCACCTCAAGAAGTTCGCTTGATCGAGAAGCCCTCCAAACCCCGCCGAAGAAGCTTTTCGAGCTTCTCTGGAGCCAGGCCATGGTAGAAGGCATAGTGCGATCTCCCTAATCTTAAGCCAAATGATGAAGACTCCAACTTTGGGTAAGATGATGAAAGAAATGAAGAACTTGGAGAAGATCAAAGAGACTAGAGCGCTCCCGGAAGAGAAGTTGAGAATGGAGCCCATGTCCGGATGTGCATGCACAGAAGAGTCGCATGTGGTAAACATTAGCTAAGATTACTACACATGATAAATAAATCATTTACATATAGACAAACTATGACAAATACTTGATGATGTCTCCGTGGCATATACACATTTATCACACTAATTGATTTTAAATCCATTTAACAACATTATAATGTAAAATTTAAGTGTCATTGTTTGAACTTTCTTAAGTCCAGCACAATGATCTTATCCACTTGCACACATTTTTTCTCAGAACCAGTGCAACAAACCCTTCAAAGTTGTTCCATTTATATTTTAACATCTATCTCTCCATTTAAAAAGGTCTTCTTAATATCCATCTGGTGAATCTCTAGATTGTGCGAAACGCGAGAAACATCGAATGGATGCAATCCTCGTTATTGGAGAATATGTGTCAATGAAATCGCACCCTTCTTTTGTTGAAAGCCTTTGGCCACAAGCCATGCCTTATACTTATGAATAGTTACATATGATTTATACTTATGCTTAGGATTGACTTACATCCTAAAGGTATATGACCAACAGAGAGATCAACCAACGTATGATTTTGCGAGAATAGACTCGATTTCACTATTGATAGCTTTTTGAGCAGAGAATTTAGACTACTTAAATCTTCTTTCAAGTTCGGCTCACCATCTAACATAAAATATTGGGGATAAAGACAAAAACCTCCCCGAGGTTCCGTTAGGAAAATATTTTTATGAAGATTTTGATGATTTTGTTTAAATGTGTTTTTACACCAAAACAATATTTTTAAATGTTGTCCAAATACTCCCAATTGATTTAAAATGTTTTTACTAATTTTTGGAGTATTTCTTGAAGTTTATTTTTGACAAAACATAGGACAACACTTACATTTTGAGGCCAACCATCGCCCTATAGGGCATCCCGTATCTAAAGATGTTTTTGAAACAGAAATGAGACGTTTGAAAAAACTTCAGGAGGTCGACCGGTCAAACAAGAGGTCGACCGGTATCTTAAAGATTGCAAAAATAGAAACATAACACTCGGACTTTGTAAAATGAGGGAGGGGACCGGTCAACCTTGGGCGGACCGGTCGACCCAGGTCGACCAGGCGGAAATCCTGGACCTGGTCGATCCCCTCCATCCGTATCTGAATCTTGATTTACTTTATATCGTTCAAATTTCTACATAGTGACCGGTCGCTATGTTATTTTTGGATGAGATTCCAACCGTTGAACATCTATTATAGCCGTGTTTACTTTAACAATTTTGTACTTTATTTCTACATCTTGTGGTCTTCTTTTTGTAGATAAAAGTGAAGATGGAGGAGCCTATGTTTATGAAGACTCTACTATAAATAAAAGATGATTTTGAAGACACAAAAACAACACACAAGCAAACACACAACAAGAAATCTGCAAATTTCTCTAAGCTTTCACATTCAAGATTCTTGTTGTATTTATAGACTAAGTATTTCACTTTCACATCTTGAGATTTAGGCTTGATTCTTGATTACACTTGAACTTCAATTGTATAATTCACTATCAAGTTGTAATCTTGAATTTGTGTTTGTCATTCAACACAAGATATCCTTGTGAGTGTTCTTGTGGTAAGAACACACTTGGGTGATCTTAGGTGTTAGGTGTAAGAAGATTTTGGTAATCTTCTTGTGGAAAAGTTTGATGCTCTTCAAGGTGAAGATTGTTGTAATCTTCACAAGGTGCCGTAGCTAGAAGATTGTGGTAATCTTCAAAGATGTGGTGTTGGAAGATTGTGGTAATCTTCAAAGAGGTGGTGTTGGAAGATTGTGGTAATCTTCAAAGGTGATGTTGTAATAATTTTGGTAATTATTAATAAATTTTTTTCTTTTTGAAATCTATCCGAAGAAGATCTTTGGGGTGGTAGAGGATTAGGCCCTAGGTGGTTTGAACCTCTATAAATTGACGTGTGTTGTTTATTTCTTGCACCTTCATTCTTGTCATTGCTTATTCATTCGAAAAAGAGGGCATAATTCAGAAAATCGGCATAATCTATTCACCCCCTCTAGATTATCGTAGCCACTTGGACTTACAAGTGGTATCGGATCCAAACTCTTTGGCTAGCTCATTCCGAGTAAAGTGGAAAGATCCATGGCTACGAACGAAGCATATCTCACCACCGGCGCCTCCACCAACAAGCCACCGTTATTTGATGCCAACAACTACGCATTTTGGAAAGACCGAACGGAGTGCTTTTCTACAAGGGTGCGGATTTGATATTTGGAATGTGGTTATTGAAGGAATTGATCAACCAACCAATAAATTGGAGGATGACACATCGGTTCTCAAAACTTTCAAGGAGTTCAATGACAATGACAAGAAGGCTTTCTCTCTAAACGGTAAAGCCTTAAATATTTTATATTGCTCTCTTACCGCCACCGAGTATAATCGCATAAGAGGCATAGGGTCAACACATGAAGTTTGGGAAAATTGGAGACAATCTATGAAGGAACAAAGAAGGTCAAACAAGCAAGAAAAACCATTCTTGTTAAAAACTTTGAAAACTTCAATATGCATGATGGTGAAAGCATATCAAAAATGGTGGAAAGACTTGACAACATTGTCAATCATTTATGGGCACTCGGAAAGTCATTTTGGAAGAAGACAAAGTTACCAAAATTTTAAATGCTCTTCCCGATTCTTGGTCCGAAAAGGTGACGACTATCATGGAAGCTCAAAATTTAGAAACTCTAAATTTTGATGAGCTTATTGGAAATCTTCTCATCCATGAAGTATACATAAATAAAAGGAGTAATTCAAAAGCATCTACTTTGAAACCGGATACAATATCAAATCCAACGACATGGGATGAGCTCTTACAACTTCCGATAATGAAAAAGCCGAGCAATGTCTAATGGGCATCAAAGAAGACAATGAGGTACGCTCTAACTCTTCTATTTCTTTTGGTAATGAATTGATTGATGATTATGATGAATTACAAAATGATTTTGATGAGCTTCAAAATGAATTCCAAAAATTGCTCTTTAAATACAAAAACTTGAAAAAGAAAAAAAGTACTCATGTTAAAGATATTGATTGCATGAAAAAGGATATGATGAAGTTTAACTTGAGTACCGATAAAATGACCAAAATTCTTGATGTTCAACGTTGTGATCATTTGAAACTAGGACTTGGTTATAAGCCTTAATGTTATTAATTTTAAGAAAAAGAACCAAGTCTATATGCATGTTGGTCATTATGCTTCTAGAACTATTACATGTTTCTATTGTGGTAAAATTGGTCACACGACTAATACTTGTCGGGTTAAAAATAGTTCTAAGTGTTATTGGAGACCTGAAAGTCTCAATGCTAATCCCAAAGGACCCAAACACTTGAGGGTATCACAAGAAAAGTTTATGTTAGGTACTAGCGCGACAAAAATTAAAGGAATTTTAAATTGTCAAATAGACAACAAATGATTGCGCCATATGATCGAACGAGGATATATTACCAACAAAGTTGTATTTCAAGAAGAAAGTATAATCAACAATGGGAAAGGTACAACCGTTGGTAATGGAAAAATTGGTAACTCGTATTCTCTTCTTGAATTATGCATTTTTGTTATGTTTGCACAGATTCATGTCTTTATTCTTGATTGATTGTCAAATGTTTTTAAAAAAATATCTATTAAAAATCAAGGTCTCAAATATATACTCGATTTTTCAAAATTCAAAAAGAGACCTTGAATAGATTTTCAATTAGCACTTGTTTTATCAAACTTCATTGATTTTTACAAAAGCATTGTATGTGCTACTTGTCCAAATTCTATGATAGTTTATATCAATATTGTGTATATTACTTGATATTATTATGCTCTTGTGCAAGATATTTTGTCAAGTTTTTGCAGGAAATATTTTTGTATTAAGGAACAAATGATCGTAGACTTATCAATGGCCATTTACGTCATAAGGTGTCAAGATTGTGAAAGGCATATTGGTCGACAATTAAATTCGAGGTATGTTTATCTACTTTCATTATTCTTATAGACTCAAAATTCTTCATGCCTTATGACTATGTTCTCAATTTCAAAACAATCTCAAACAATCTCATATAAGTGCCATTAAAAGAATTTTTCAATATCTAAAAGGCACTATCCCTTATGGCTTGACTTATCCATTTGTTTTAAATTGTTCCTATTAATTTTAGGATAACAAGTCCGGTATAAAATATTTCTCAAAATACGGTTCTTCATAACCGAACCAAACATATTGAGATTCGACATTTTTTACTGGGATTGAATTTCTTAACAAATTTGAGATGTGTTTAATTCCGTCTCAAGATTAACTCGCGGATTTTTAAACTTTTAACCGCCGAGTATTTTACCTCAATTCGAGCTTGTTAAGGCATAATGTGTATTGAATGAGGTCTATGTTTGTATTTCATACGTTTTAAAAAACTTAGGGGTGAAAAATCGGATGTTTGGTGCACAATTCGGACAAAAACTCAACAAGTGTTGTTCGACACACGATCACCATAGAGGCTCGACCGGGCCGACAGGTGCGAGGACCGGTTGCCCTAAGCAATTTCGTGGATTAAAATTGCTTTTGTCCTTCATTTCGGTATTTTTGATCATTTTCTTCAAAACTCAAATCCCTTTACAAATTTTACACACAATTCACTCAAAATGATTTTATACTTATAAATTCAATATTTTTGAGTGTATATTTCTCATATTTCATCATTATCATCCGACTTCTCCGATTAATTGATAAGAATTCTTCTTTTAATCTCAATTGGGTTGGACCCTTGAGAAAGGTTTGATATTTTGATGAAATTCTTGTATTAATATGATGTATATGATGATGGATGATATTTGTAAAATTGTATTTGGTGATGAAACCTTTGGCTTGATTGAATTACAAAGGCGTTATATATCTCTTGTTTTATTCGACGCATGCCAAGTGTTCGATAAAATGTTTCTATGAAAAATTCATCACCGCATGATTTTCTCGATTTCAAAAGTCTTATATATTTATAGAGATCATATTTTGTCAATCAAATGAGCTTTTGCAAATCAAATGATAAACGTTTCCCTTTTATTTGGAATTTAAGCTTCATTGTTCAAAACGCTCGATAAATTGATTAAATTGCGCACTTTGATATGATTATATGATATTTTTATCGTGCTAACATTCTTTTTGATGATTCCAAAGGGGAGAAATAGAAAAACTCTCATACGCTCTAAGAAGCAAAAATAAGCTCGCAAAAAGCTATAAGCTATGGTTCTTAAAAGCCAAAAGTCATGAATGACACTTAGTCCATTTGATGTATTATGGACTTTTATGCTTGACTAATGATGTCTTTGTGACAGGGGGAGCTTCTAAGCTCATGAAATTCAAGCTTATATTGTAAAAGCTAAGCTTTTAGCTTTTGGTTGTTTGCTTTTATACATAATCAATTTATGCATGTTGATAGGGGAGCTTGTGCAAAATGTCTTTGAAAAATCTTTGCTCCTATCCTTTTGCTTTTACTTATGATAAATGTTGTTTGTAATGGATTAATGTTTTAGACCGGAAAAATGTGTTTTGTTTTAAAATCGATCTCCTAAAAATTGTTTTGGTTTCTAATCATCAAAACGGGGAGTTTGTTAGAAAAATATTTTTATCAAGATTTTGATGATTTTGTTTAAATGTGTTTTTACACCAAAACAATGTTTTTAAATGTTGTCCAAATACTCCTAATTGATTTAAAATGTTTTTACTAATTTTTAGAGTATTTCTTGAAGTTTATTTTTGACAAAAATTCGACAACACTTCTTTTTTGAGGCCAACCTACGCCCTATAGGGCATCCGTATCTCAAGATGTTTTTGAAATAGAAATGAGACGTTTGAAAAACTTTAGGAGGTCGACCAGTCGAACAAGAGGTCGACCGATATCTAAAAGATTGCAAAAATAGAAACAAAACACTCGGACTTTGTAAAATGAGGGAGGGGGACCGGTCCAAACTTGGGCCGACTGGTCGACCACTAGGGCGACCAGTCGGACCCCCTTGACCGCCGACCCCTCCATCCGGTATCTGAATCTTCAGATTTACTTTATAACGTTAAAATATCTACATAGCGATCGGGTCGCGCTATGTCATTTTTGACAAGAGATTCCAACCGTTGAACATCCATTACAACAAGATTTACTTTAACAATTTTGTACTTTATTTCTACATCTTGTGATCTTCTTTTGTAGAAAAAGTGAAGAAGGAGGAGCCTATGTTTGTGAAGACTCTCCTATAAATAGAAGATGATTTTGAAGACACAAAAGACAACACACAAGCAAACACACAACAAGAAATCACCAAATTTCTCTAAGATTTCACTTTCAACATTCTTGTTGTATCTATAGACTAAGTATTTCACTTTCACATCTTGAGATCTAGGCTTGATTCTTGATTACACTTGAACTTCAATTGTATAATTCACTATCAAGTTGTAATCTTGAATTTGTGTTCGTCATTCAACACAAGATATCCTTGTGAGTGTTCTTGTGGTAAGAACACACTTGGGTGATCTTAGGTGTTAGGTGTAAGAAGATTGTGGTAATCTTCTTGTGGAAGAGTTTGATGCTCTTCAAGGTGAAGATTGTGGTAATCTTCACAAGGTGTCAGTAGCTAGAAGATTGTGGCAATCTTCAAAGAGGTGGTGTTAGACGATTGTGGTAATCTTCAAAGGTGATGTTGTAATAATTTTGGTAATTATTAATAAAATCTTTTTCTTTTTGAAATCCATCCCGAGATATTGGGGTGGAATAAAATCTTACACGTTCGGATAAATTACAAAAGAATCCAAATTTTTGAAAATTACAAAAAGCCCCTTGAGTATTGATTCATATAATATTTTTCTCCGTCATAAACAAAAAAAAATTTCAAAAAGCCCCTGATATTTCTAAAAATATTATACCCCTTAATTTTAAGACAGAACCAAACTTGAGAGAGTTTTTTTATAATTTTAAAACATATCCTGGTTTTTCTCTAATTAGCCATACCTTAGGGGTCTTTTGTAATTATTCCTAAATGTTATAAAGTCAAGTCCAAATGAGTTAACATTATTTGACCCCTTACATCGTCTTAATTCTTCACCACTTGGTGTTGAACTAATTGTCCTGCCAAATGTGATTGCAAATGTTATAGCGTAAGTGACATTGAAGCAACATCTCCTACGACATATCTCATTGTTCCGGATGTAATTCATTTGCAAAAGAACATCTAAATACATCTATTTCTTAAAACATACATCTATAATTTCACTATAAGGATAAATATTTTCAAAGAATATAGAATTCCTCTTCAATTATGGTACCAACCGTCATTTCCAGATTTTCCGACTTATGCACCATAATGTGATATGCACTCTTGTTAAATGCATAACCCGTAAACACACAATCGATCGTTTTATGGATAATATTAACTTATTTTGGTTCAGGTATTTTAACTTTTGCCAAACATCCCCACACTTTAATGTACTTATAAGAAGGCTTATGATTTTTCCATAATTTGTAAGGAGTTTTATCTCTTCCTTAAGTTGTATTTTATGCAATATGTTGTTGGTTGTTAAACATTTTCTGTTAGGAAATTTATTGTATGATTTTGATGATGCTTAGAAAACTTAGAATTAGAAAGTTAACACCCCAAATTTTGTATGTTATTTCAACTTGTAATTGTTAGAATTTTAGCCGAGTCATCAAGTAGCTAAGTTGAAGATGCGAGAAGACTTGTCAAGAAGAAGTACAAAAGACTCAAATTTGAGTCACAACCGAGTAGCCAAGAAGATATTCGAGAGATGTTTCTTTCAAGACTTACAACAGAATCATACAAGAATCAAGGAGAAGATTCGACTTATGGGGTAAAGCTGAAGGACTTAGAGAAAGTTGAAGAAGTCCGTTGTGAAGAAAAGTCAAGACTTACCCATTTCGCTAATCGATAGACCTTCAACCTTAAAAAGGTTGACTTGATGAAATAGTGTTATAGGTCTCGAAGGGTGTCGCTTAAGCCTAGAAGGGGGAGGGGGTTGAATAGACTTAACAAATTCTTGAATTTAAATCAAATCATAATTTCCACAAGAAAACAAATAAGTCTCTTGAGAGATAGCTCGGTCAAACCTCGACAGAGAGTTAACCACTCAACAGTCTCATGAGAGTCAGATGATGGAGTAACTCAAAATTGAGTGAAGTTAGTTTTTTATAAAATCGGTTTTCTTGGTTTTAATCAATGAAAGTCTTACACCTTTTTTTAAGATTGGTTATCAATACTTATTTTAGACTTAGTTTTTATCGAGTTGGGTAAGCGGGTATATCATCAAGTAATAAATATGCATAAATGAAATTATTGAAAGCAAATGACACAAATAATTTTATAGTGGTTTGAGGATGGGGTAATTCCTCTACTCCACTCTTCTCCTACTCCATGAGGAATATACTAACGCAACTTGGCTTGTTACAAGAGTACAAATACAGTCCGAGTAAGCAATGATCACACAAATTGGCTTCACTCCTTGGACTCGGCTCTTCGTAGGGCAACTAACTCACTACTTGAGCTCTCCAAACCATTTGAACTTGATCACGTAGCCTGCGATGGATGCGAACTAGGTTCTAACTTTGAACCTCACTGCACTTCCTTCACTTCGTGGATGTGCATACCGCCCATTGTTCACTTGAAATGGTTTTCCTCTTCAACTTTTGAAGTTTGCTTTCTTCCTTCACTAGTTGTGTTGGATAGAGTCATTTTGAATGTTAGGCCCGAGGATATTAGAATTTTGGATTGAGAGAGAGTATTGCGATTTGTTTGATTGCTCAAATTTTTCATGTATGTGTCATGTACTACTCTCTGAAAGATTCGCCACCTTTTATAGTGAGAGTTTGAAATTTGTCCATTGAAGAGATAGACAAATTCAAACTTCACTTCTTGTTTGTTGGTTTCTCTTGTTGTGCAAATTTTGATGTTGACCCAACCTTAGCATTATTCCCTGCAAGTACCGTGTTATACCATGTTTCGCAAGCATCCCATTGGCTCATTTTACTTGCACTATTTCAAGAATGCAACTTTTTGGATGTAGGTCCTGTCTCTTACCAATTTGAGTAAGTCTTGACTTTTTTGCAATGGACTTCTTCACTTTCTCTAAGTTCTTCGTTGTTTACCCCTTTAGTTGAGTCTTCTCCTTGATCTTAGACAACTCTCATTGTAAGTCTACTTTGAAAGACACAACTTCTTTACTTGATCAAGGTCTTCTTTGATACTCACCGCGACACGGTTGGTCAATCTTCTCTCGCACTTCTTCAAAAGTCTCGCATCTTCAACTTGGCTGCTCGATAACTCATCTTACATTTTAATTATTACAAAGTTGAAATACATAAAGAAAATGGGGTGCCAACTTTCTAATCTAAGTTTTCTATGCATCATCAAAATCTATACAAATAAATTTCCTAACAATTTCCCCCTTTTTGATGATGCCAAAACTTAAATATATTATTAAGTGATGAAATAAAAATAATTGAAAAGAATGTATCATTTTATTAAATGATTCATTCAACACTTACATTATTTTTGTGTATTTACAAGAAATTTTATGAATACAACAAAATTTTCAAGACAGCTACCTTCTAGCGTCTCTGCTGTCTTCTCCTTCTTTCCTCCTCATCTTCTCGCCTGTGGCAATCTTCTTCACCTCTCTTTCTCCTTTCTTCTTCTTTTTTTCTTTTCTTAACTATTTAAACCACCAACATCACAAAACTTAACTAACTCGTTTGCCTCTGTTTCTTGCCTTTCATTGTTAAGGGTGACTTTTGGCCATTTTTAATGTAAATCACCTCATCCACATCTTTTTATTAAATAAGTGGTTTTTCCACTTAAGACCTGGTTGTTTGTTTCTTTTCTTGATTGTGATTTTGCGGCTGTGCGGTGTTTGGTTTGTTGTCGTGTTGGTGCAGTATTTTTCTTGTGCGGGTGATTCGCACAAGTGAGTTTTCTGGTTGACAGATAAATCGATTGTTGCCTTCACATGTTACGTATATGCAATCATAAATATTCTAGGTATTATAGGTTTTTCAAAATTGTAGGCTTTAAGCCGATTGTTGTTATTAATCTAGATGTTATGAATCTTTTCATAGTTTTATCTTTTATGGTTTTTAACAGATTTTTTATCCCTTTATCGACGTATTGCTTGTTTGAATTAAATAATAAAATTTCTTTTCTTGTCAAAAAAAAAACTTGACTAACTTTTATACTATACACAATTAACTCATAACAACATTGATCTATACTTATTATAAAAGTGTGAATGAGTGTGAAGGTGTCTTGAAAAATTTGATTTGCCAAAAATATCCTTATAATAATGTTAGTTTTAAGGGCAATTAAGCATTTTTCTATATTGATTTTGTTTTATTTTTTATTAATATGATTAGTGTCTATTTGTATTCCAAAAATTCTTCTTATATGCTTTCATTAAATTGTAATTCTTAGAATATTTTGAATTTTTAAATAATATTAATTTCATATTAAACTAGATATCGAGAACTTTCTAACTCGTATGTCATAAGCATATATAAAAGACTTCATATGAGATAATTTTAGCCATTTAAAGTTGAGTGTTATGTAAAATGTACATTTATAATATTTTTCTTTAATTTTCTTAATAACTAACTACATCTACAAAAGAAACAAGAGTATGATTTTACAACTAAATGAAGATAAAAAATACGATTAGATTAATTTATTTAGTTTGATATGAATAAATAGGAGGATTTCTATATTCACTTTTGGTTTCAAATATCCCATAAAAATAATTAATTTTAAGATTATTGAAATATAAGTCATTACTAAAATTTTGAAAAAAATATATTTTGTTATCCAAGCTTTATTCATTAATATTTATATATATTGTTTTTCACTTTTTTATAATAACGGATATACAATTTAACATGATTTAGATTCAATTTTTTATTAATGCAAAAACATAGATTATCAAATTTTAGCATGTAAAATTACACGATGAATTATTTATAATGCATCTAATGCAAAAACAATAAAAGTAATAATAAAAGGCGTCACCAACCATCAAAACCAAACAAGAGAAAATTTGATTGTAAAATAAACATAAAACCTATATAGTTTATAATGTTTTTAAGTTTTTCTTAGATTGAGTTATATAAACAATTAGTTAATAATTCACTATGATCTATACTTACTAAAAGTAAATTATATATTGAAACAATGTTAAAAATTTAACAATCATATCAACAATATTATACATGTACTCACAATTTATAATTAACTAGTGTAGTATATTAACTAACTTCTATTTACGTATATGTAATATTATTTCAAATAAATTATTGATAACGCAAAATAAAGCATACATAAAGAAAATATCACTTGCAATAAATCTAACGAGGAATTTATTAATCCATCAAATACTAAGAATTATTTCATGAATTTTAAGTATTGATTTCAATTGAATGTGGTACAAGGTACTTTCATTTATGTTTGAGTAGGCAATGACTATATGTATCGATCTCCAATAAATGATTATTCAACATTGATTGAATATGTAATAATATTATATTTTAGATTACTTATATTTCTTCATATTTTTATTTTTCCTTTGTCATTAATATATAATTTGCATAGTGTGAAAATGGATCGTGGTTTAATAATGTGTACGATGTAGACAAGTGACTTTTCTTTCAATTTTAATTTATTGACCATTTCCAATTGTATTGATTAGTTTATTTTATCTTCATTTAGAATATATAAATATTTAAATTAATTAGGAACGACAAGCGAGTAATAACATTACATGGAGCTACGGGCTCATATGACCACATTTCAATCGAGAATTTTTATTTCCACTACTTCCTTGAGCGTGCATGTTGGTTTCGCGTGAGAAATGATAATATGTTTGGTTGGAAGCAAAGTTTTGAAAATAAATAATTGGTTTAGAAATGAATTGATATTTGGTTGAGTATGTTTTTAATGCTTTTTTTTACACAAAAACAAGTCTTACGAATAAAATAATATTTTTATGTATTTGAAAATAATTTTATTGGTAAGTAAGAGTTGGGGTAACAATTAATTTGACATATGTGATTGAATGACAATGTAGAGAATATGTAAGAAAAGTAGCTTTGAAAATTAACTTAAAATGAGTTATTTTTAGTAAAAACACTCAAACAAAAATATTTTCGATTTTATGAATAGTACAAAACTAAAAATCGGTGTTTGGAAATGAGAACATATGAAAATAAATTTCACTTGCTCATCACTCTTAACAAAAAAGCAAAGGAACGGGTGGTGAATGGAAAACTAAACGTTATAACTTAGTCGAGAGATAATACACATTTCGTAGATGGAGAAAAAGTGGAAGACATATATACGTCAATCAAGGCTAAGTATGCATTAACAAAATGTTGCCAAAAAAAAAAAAAAATTAAACATGAAGAAGAATGAGACACTTCAAAAAGTAAACAAGAGTTTAATTGATGCAAAATGAGTTTTTGAAATATCTTTTTTCTTAATTACTCTTTAGTTTTTTTAATATTCAATTTCGTTCAATGATAATAATATGTAAGATCGTGTTCCGGGTCAAAATGTTCTAATCACATTTCACCTACTAATTAAGAAGTTTAATTTTAATTTTGCAAATTTTATTTTAGGATCAAACTACACTAGTGACATTTATAAATCAAAATAATTTAATAAAAAATTATTCCATTTATAAGATTTAATTTTAATTAAATTGTCAGTTGAATAATTTGGATTACGTGCAACACACGTATACCTAACTAGTGTAGACAAGAGCGTGAATAAAAATACAACTCGTAAATCACAAGTCAAGCTGAAATGGAACACCGGTTGATGTCAACCACTGAACTCCATTAATAAATGATCTAACAGTGAACTTGCTTGCATCATTTTGAGTGTTGTTAATTCTATTTACGATTCGCACCAAGACCAACATTATTGTACTCGACATAATCTATAGTATCGAGAGCGAGAACATTGTTACCCCAAGGTAACCATCCTTTGGGATCAATTAAGCTTCCCAACTGGCTTTCCATGACAACAACGGTGGAGTAATCCGTCCACGGTCGACCCAAGCAAGTTTTAATGCCATCAAGATTCTCAAAGGCCGTGTCGAACATTTTTGTATCGATATACCCGTGTTGGAATTTGGCATCGATTTCCTTGAGCGGTTATAGTGTTGGTCCGAGAGGGTAAGGGCCTCTTGACAAGTATGCCGCACTGAGATGACAAGAAATGCATCTCCAAACATGAAGTCTCTTTCCCCCGTATATTTTGCATTCGCGATAAAATTGTCGACCGGAGTGTGGGCAAAGGGTGTCTTGATATGCATCGATGAGACATCGATAGAAGATCGATTGGTCGAAGTGACAACAAGGCCATAGCTTGAGTATTGGATGCCCCAAAGTTGTTCAAATCCCATGTCTCCTAAGACAAATCCGTTTCCACAGATAGTCATAAAACATATGTGTGCATGAAAAAGCCACAAAGAAAGAGGAACAAAAAACTAATGGGGCATATCAAATTAAAGTAGTTCAATTCAAATTAAAAATTCAATATTCCCCAATAACTACTAAGAAAACTCAATTTAAGTCTAAGGGTTGGTCTCCCGTCGTCGACGATCTAACGTATCTAAGTCGGTTAGACGGATCTCATCCCCCGACCCCGATTCTGAAAACCAAAGTCACCCAAATATTTTCTCCACCTTTACCTTAATCTTCAAAGACAATCTTTTATTTCTGAAACAAGTCATCATCCCGACTCCCGACCACATTAAACAAACCAAAATCTTACTTTCGTTCTTATTAGCAAAGAAACAAATGAAAATCGAACAAATAATCTAATTGTGGGCACAAGAAACAAGGTCAATATTTGCCCAAGTGTCAACTATACATTTTCATCTTCTCCACTTGTGTGGATCAAAGATATATTTAGGCTTCATTCTTTGCTTTTTTTTTCTTCTTTTTAAGTTTTGGGTGCTCTCCTCTTCATTTAATTATTTTAAATGATTTTCAGAGAGATGTTAAAAGGAGAGAACTTGGTTGATCAAGAGATATTTTACTAGCATTTCCACAATCCTTTGAATTTTGTTTTTCAATTTATGCTACTTTTTAGTAAACGAATAATACTTTTCAAAGAAAAATTAATATTTTTAGGGAACTATCGAATATTTTTCAAAGTGGGATTGCTAATACTTTTCGAATAAACTACTATATATTTTTCACTCGAGACTGCTAATACTTTTCGGGGGGGCTAATAATACTTTTATGGGGAACTACTAATACTTTTCAATGAAATACTAATTTTTTCCAGGGTGATTACTAACACTTTTTAGGTAAACTACTATATATTTTTAACTATGACTACTAATACTTTTCAGGTTGATAATACTTTTTATGTGGAACTACTAATACTTTTTAGTTGAATTACTATTTTTTTTAGTGGGATTGTTAATACTTTTTGGAAAAACTACTACATATTTTTAGTGGGACTTTGCTAATATTTTTATGTGGTGCGATAATACTTTTACGAGGAATTACTAATACTTTTCAAAGGTATTGCTAATACTTTTCAAAAATTATTATATATTTTTCACTGAGACTTTGCTAATACTTTTCAAAGGGGGCTAATAATACTTTTATGGGGAACTACTAATAATTTTAAATGAAATACTAATTTTTTCCAAAGTGATTACTAATAATTTTTAGGTAAACTACTATATATTTTTCACTATGACTACTAATACGTTTCGATGGGGTTGATAATACTTTTATGTGGAACTACTAATACTTTTCAGTTGAATTACTATTTTTTTAGTGCGATTGTTAATACTTTTTGGAAAAACTACTACATATTTTTAAGTGGACTGCTAATACTTTTCAAAGGTGGTGCTTTCGATAACACTTTTACTTTTCAAAGGATTGCTAATACTTTTCGAAAAACTACTATATATTTTTCACTCGAGATCGCTAATACTTTTCAAAGGGGCTAATACTTTTATGGGGAACTACTAATACTTTTCAATGAAATACTAATTTTTCCAAAGATGATTACTAATACTATTTAGGTAAATTACTATATATTTTTCACTATGACTACTAATACTTTTCAAAGGGGGTTAATAATACTTTTATGTGGAACTACTAATACTTTTCATTGAATTATAATTTTTTTTAGTGGGATTGTTAATACTTTTCGAAAACTACTACATATTTTTTAGTGGGGCTGCTAATACTTTTCAAAGGTCACATTTGATGAGGAATTCTAATACTTTTCAAGAGAACTACTCTTTTTTTTTTGAGACTCGCTAATACTTTTCAAAGGGGATTGATATTACTTTTATGAGAAACTACTAATATTTTTCGGTGGTACTACTATTTGTTTCAGTGGGAATACTAAAACTTTTTGGGCAAACAACTAAATATTTTTCAAAGGGGGGTGATAATACTTTTTGGAGAACTACTACTATATTCGAGTGGAACAACTGATATTTTTTAGGAAAAATAATACTTTTCAAGATAATTACTATATAACTTTTAGAGGAAAACCTAATACTTTTCACACGAAATATGAGTATATTTTTAGTGGAATAACTAATATTTTTGAGGGAAAATCCTAATATTTTTCAAGGGACTACAAACATAACTTTTGGTGGAACTACTAATATTTTTTGGGATCGGAAGAAACTAATATATTTAGGGCCTTAATGAAAATATTTTAAATATGTTTAGAAGTGCAATGAGACGGACATAAATTAAATTGTTTTAACTAAATAATAAGTGACAAACAAATTAATTAACTACCCAAAACTCGCCATGAAAATGTGTAAACATTATGTAAATAAACTCTTTGAAAGTGACCCAAATACAACACTATCTTTTTTAAAAGACTTCAACAATGAGAGAAAACTACTTTGAATGCAAAGGAGAGCCCACCCCAAATTTCATGTATATTGAAAGCACAAGGCTAGCAAAGGCCCATGACAAGCCACGTGGCTAAGTTGAATTTAGGTTAGGCCGTCTGACGGATTTCGACCCGTCGACGGTCTAACAGAGTTTTTGCCTAAGTGTAAATTTGTTTGAGAATTTTTAAATTGACGGGTTGATGTCACATGAAATACACTTGACTTGAAAATATAAGAGATTTTTGGATTTTATGGTCGAATTACTTATTTTTGCCTTCTCTCTATGATTTGATACCCATATAAGGAGATGTGATGCTTTGACAAAATCGAATTAAAATACCACTTAAGTGCCACTCGAATAAAAAAAAAATGACATTTTTAATACGCCTCTCGTCAAAATATACTTCCCTATGTGAGGGTCAAATCATATGTGAAAATCTAAAAAGTAATTATTGGACTAAAACAATAAGGTGACAACTTAGAGAACTAATTCTCAAAAAGGGCCAAATTACATGACCAAAAATATTATATTCCATATATTTTATTTAAAATATAAATTTTTATATGATATAAGTGTATATATACTTTTTAATTTGCTTGTTATTAGTTAAATTTCTATTGTCATAATTATGATTTATTTGATTAAAAAGGATATTAGAAAAATAAAAAAATTGATGACTGGATCTAACTTAAGATGTAAAAAGGTCGAAGGATATATCCATTGTAAATAAATAATATAAAAAGATTATTGTGAAACTTAGATACCAAAATATCTTATGTTCTGATTTTTCGTTCACTTATCTTAAACAAATTATTCCATCCGTCCGAAATATACAATCCAGTTTGACCTTTTACACAGTTAAGAAAAGTAATGGAAACTACAAATATGCTACATATTTACTTAATTTACCCTTATTTAATGAATAAGACAAATTCTAAAATGGATATTAAATATAGTTATAAAAGTAAAAGAATGAAAAAATTGCTATTAGATATAGAAAGTGAGCTATATATTGGGATATCCCAAAAAGAAATAGTGGACTATATATTTGGGACGGAGGGAGTACTTGATAAGTTGTAAATATGCATGCATTTAGATGTTTATTTGAGTATATAATTGATATACATTTGCATGGATATTGATTGTGTTTAGGTTAGTTTCCATTATTGGGCGTGATATCTGCGTATTTTTTATACTTTTGTAGGAAACAGAGCTTTATTTGAAATTATATCCGTGGAACCACTCATACCGAATGCCAAAAGCCAAGGGACGAACAATGATGCGAAGAAAACAAGGATGTGCGAATCGCACGATCCGCCCGTGTTATTTCACATGGGCGTGTGAATTGATCTTGTGAATTGGACACGAGCGTGCGACTCGTACAAGGATGAATTTTTAGAGAACCAATCACACAGTCTACTGTGTTAATACACACGGTCGTGTGATTTCTTCGAGCAATTACGAGATCAAGACAGTTTATGCGATGCCTCGGCCGTGTGAATGGCACACGCCTTTGCGAATGGTTTTAAGGGGCGATTTTGTTTGCTAATTCCTCAAGGACTATATCAGGGATCCGAAAAGAAAACTATAAAAGGATTACTTAACCCTAAAGTCGGAGAACACACTGGGAAGAGGAAATACACATCAAAGAAAGAGAAAAAAAGACGACGAAGAACAACACAAGACTTCTACCAACTACGAAGGCACGAAGGTTCAATATTGTGAAGACGGATCCATCTACTAAAGAGAGTTTCATCATCATAGTCTAGGGCTTTTGTTCTATTCTTAATTCCATGTTTAACTTTTTGTTTTCAAGTTTGTCAATGAATTTGCAAACAAATATGTTATGCTAAATCTCTTCATTCTAGGACATGATCGAAACTCGTGTTTTCATGTTAATTCTAGTTTGATTGTTCCACCTTAATTGGTTTCTTGTGATCTATTTAAGAATTTGTATGAGTAACGTTTGTAGATTATCTGACCAATAATTTGTATTCTTAATTTGTTAGTTCCTAATTCGGGAGAAGAGGTCTAAAATTAGATAAGTGGATTCATAACATAAACGAGTGTAGAGTCGGAAGCTTACAATATTTGTGGGGGTTTACTTTAATTCTCTATGCTTTTGGGTGTTGATATTGATTGTGGAGTAGGGATACTAGCAATTCTTACTAATTTACGATTTTTTCACTTAGGGATAGGGGATAAACTACCATAGGAATCAAACCCATAGATAAACGGAAACTCGATGTAAAACGCCTAACGGAATTAATACTGATGAAGCATGTTAAGATCATAATCTTAGGATTTCTTTTTGTGATTGTTTGAATCTTGTGAATTAAGTTTGGTGATTTATAATACTTAAACAATTTTTAGTTTAGTAATTTTAGAATTAATTAGATAGAATTCTTGTTTTACGATTGCTTCAATAAAATTAGAATAGGAAATTTACTATACTTTATGTGCTTCGTATCAATCCCTATGGAATATGATCTTGCTCATCATTATCTATAAACTACACCGTATACTTGCGGTTTAGCGAAAAGATTTTCACGATCCGTACTATTTATTTACAATCAAAGCATCCGGAGTTAACTTTTTTTTTTTTTATTTTTTATTTCTCTTCAGAAATTTATCTTATTGTATGACCTAAAAATACAATAGAGATATATCATTTGTTTATAAAATATTTCAAATTAAATATACGATTTTGAATTGTATTCATATTTGAATGGCTATAATCTTCCGTATAAGTTCTATATATACTTATGATATATGTATGGAAAGCTATTGAATCACATTTTTTTATGAATTTAATTTTATTTAAATATTCTAATTACTCAAAGAGTTATGACAGAAAAAATAGACTTCTAATATTTGAAAAAGAATTTGGTATATTAATGGGCACTTTAAATTATAGCTAAATTATATTATTAAAGACAAGTTCATTTATACCCTCTTATCATAATATGTAATACCTACTCATTAGAGTTATAATATGTATATATATAATTTCTAGAAACGTTTCAAGTGATTCGTACTTTTATAAGTAAAAAAATATAGTATATAGTATAGATATAGATTAAAATATTTGTCATTCACCCATATAAAAAGTGAGGCACTTGTTAGTCATCCATGCACCATGTGTACTATACCTGGTACATCATGGATAATAACCAAGTAGACATTGTGTCAAAATTATGTGCAATAGTTGGTGCATTCTTGAGTCAACTTGATCGCAAGTCTTGTTGGGGTGGTTAGACTGAGTTTGTTGGAATATAAACTTAATTTAGTCCAAATAATATTGAGATTGAAAATATATTTTTGAGTTAGAAGATAAAATAAGAGTCCAAGACCAAAAGGCTCAATCTCTAGAATTTGTTTAGAAATATCTTGAGAAAATAGTTTAGATATTATTTAAAGAAAGCTTGTAGAAACTTCTAGGTAGCTAGATATTTAGAAGATGATTCTAGTGGATGAATAATATCTATTATATCAAATCAATTATAGCCATTAGTTAGGAAGTTTTCTTAGTATAAATAGGGGTGTTTTATTCATTTTGTACCAAGCCAAAACTTAGAGAAGAATCAATAGAATCAAATATATTCTTCCATAAAAACTCTTATATTTCTTAGCCTAAATAGCCTCATCTTCCTACAAAGAAAAATAATGCTTCTTCCAACTTCCAATTTATAAATAATCCCTTTTATCTATATTGAGATAACCCTCCTCCAAAGAGAGAGGGCGTTGTTGTTTGGATTTGTAATAGTTTGTGGGCTTGATTTCGTGTTTCCGCCGCTACTTTGAACTATGGATCGTAATAAGACAACTACTACGCCGTTACATTAGTATTTGTTGGGATTTGATATACAATATTATTTGGTTTGTGATGGCTTGGTATCACATAGTAAGTTTAGATAAATGGTAAGCTAAACTCTTAAGTTGAAGGAACTCTCCACACCCCATCATCATAAAATCCAATCACATCCACGCCAACCATGTTGCCGTCTCAGACAACATGTGGATCGAGTGGCTCCCAAAATTCCATCCACACCAAAAATGTGAATTACCATAAAAATCGAGCGTAAACCTCTAATGCAACTATGAGCTATGGTACATTCTCTACTCTCCATTCTCTCGATCAAAGCAAATGCAGAGGACATTTATATTGGCACCGATGTCGCTTGCACCACAACTCTTCTAATAGTGGTGGCAAACCCCTCCCATGGAATCTCCATGGGATCCAACTCCAAGTAGTGTTGTCCAAAGTTGGAGGTTGCATATCCTGGCCAATGATAGGCAATGTGCGATATTGGGTTCAGATCGGCTAGTCAAGATATCACCAAATGCAATTCTCATCCATCATCCCCTCCCTCAAATATTGGAATCAAATGTGGACCCACCATCGCCATCATCATATTTTTCGTCATCATCACAATCTCCTCATCAAGCCCCAATGCGATGTGGGATCGCTAGTAGTGAAAAATTGTGAATCCTCTCATGAACTATTAATAGTAAATATTAATATTAAATGGATCCTCCGATGAACTAGACGAATTTGGTGATCATTGAGTCACTTCATTCACAATATTATTTCCTATAGTATTAAAAATTAGATTAAATAATCTAAAGACACATGAAATATTAACCAAATTTTGGTATCACTCTTACCTATATGTTCAAAACATCTTATGTGCATCAAGGTATTATAATACTCGGATAACAAAATTCCCAATTTTCAACATGTTGTGTGAACATACCCATCATAATTTAGATTTTTCAACTAAGAGATATGAAATTACTTTCACACAAAATTCATATATGAAACATAAACGATAGCACTTTGAATGCATTATGTAATCGAGATGTTTGAACCAATACATCATGCCCACTCACCGATCAAATTAGTCCGTACTTCCTCAAAAACCTTAATAAAAATTATGATTATCACACGATACAATTGTTTAATTTCAGTATTTCTTCATATCCATTCCCATCAAATGAAGGTACCATCGCATGTTCAATAAGATTTGACTGAAAATACGACAATGACCATCCTTGCACATTCATCACATAATTCGATACAAATCAAAAACAAAGTAAGAGGTCCAGTTGCAAGGCATCATGGATGAGAAAATATCCCAATAATCCTAGTCGCGCTTTTTGCATGTTCTTGCACACGTTGAGAAAATTGGTTCACGGTTTGGTTGGTTGGTTGAGAAATGTGTATTTTCCCACAAACTTTTGAGAGTAAATACAAAATATCCTAACAAACCATGTGCATCGCACATGAGAGAATTGAAGAGGAATATGATATTGTCGGTTTGCTTTTCGAGGTTGCATATTTTGAAACCCGTGTAGTTTAGATTGCAATTAAAAAAATAAAATATTTAGGTTGCAAAGTCCAAAAAGGGGTCAAGGTTTAGATTGGTGATAATTTTTTCCATATAATTAAGAAGGCCAGAGGAGGCTAGGAAAAGGCGATCAAGTGGCATTGGACTCCTTGTAAGCAAAGTGTAATGCTTTATTGGGAGCCCGTGTCTAATTGAGGCAAATCCGTGATTCTCATTCCGTTAGGATCTAGGACGAGGATCTAGGAGGTCGGGATTACTGTGGTGAATTCATAAACCTAAGACATCAAAAAGAAAAAAATGAAGGCAATTAAACATGTTCTTCATGGGGTGAGACGGAGATTTCATGTTCCACATTTCCATTTCATGCCTTATTCCATTATTTTGGATGAATGTCACATGCATAAGATGATGTCATAAATGACTAAGTTTTGGGAGGGATTTAAAATCCTTTGAAAATGAACTAAAACTTAAAGATGCATTTGAAATCCATTGATTCACATTTATAAGCCAAACAAGGGTGTGCATTTAGCTAAGGATTTCAAATCCCAAGTCCCAAGTCCCATACCAAATCCCACTTCCAAATGCACCCTAAGGGTCCATTTGATGGAGGGATTTCAAATCCAATGTATTTGAAAATTAATGGATTTCAAATACCTTGAATTTGAAATCCATCTCTTTTAGGTGATATTATGGATTTGTGTAGAAATTTCAAATCCATCGTAAACTTTTCATTAAGTAATTTAAAAGCTCTATTCAATTTCTTAATTGACATTTAATAAATATGTGTAAAGTGTGCGGTGGATGTAGTTTGTATGTGCAATGTGTGTGTGTGCAATGTGTGTAAACGTGTGCAATGCGTGTGTAGTGTGTATAATTGTGTATAAATGTGTGTAGTGTGTGCGTGTTTTATACTTATCAATAGTTCCTTCAATTCCCACATATGATTTTGCAGTGGACTCGATTTCACACGTTGAAAGCTTCTTGCCGTAGCGGAGCATCACGGACTACTTAGAGCCTCTTTAGTCGAGTTCGCTCACCATCTAACATCAATGTTGTGAAGTCGATCCAAAAGAATTATCTATCTTAGGCCTCCTACTTCCTTAGTTCTTCACCACTTGGTGTTGAACTAATCGTCCCGCCAAGTGTGATTACATGTGTTCTACTGTGTTGTTCTAGATGTTATAACACCCAAAGTAACACCTTCAACAACATCTAAATACACTGTTTCTTGAAACTTACATCTATATTTTCTTTACAAGGATAAATATTCTCAAAGAATATAACATTCCTTGATTCAATTATGGTACCGATCATTATTTCGGATTTTTCCGCTTATGTAGCATAAAACACTATGCACTACAATAAGTGCATAACCTATAAACACGCAATCGACCATTTTAGGACCGATTTTAACTTTTTTTGGTTCGTATTGCAACCTTAGCCAAACACCCCACACTTTAAGGTATTTATAAGAAGGCTTACAATTTTTTTTACAATTCGTAGCGCCTTATCTTTCCTTTTAAGTGATATTTTGTTCAATATGTGGTTGGTCGGTAAACCAACTTCTCCCCACATATTCTCGAGTATCTTTGTTCAACACCGATTACCCTTAACTTACACAACTCATGGTTGTTTCATTATCATTAGAATGCTTTCCGTTGTTCTATTATTTGTTATAACCTTGTTCCAACAATACCATTAAAACCTCATTCAAACAAATTTCAAAACCTTATTCGAACAATTATTTTCGAACATTTTTACAAATGATCAGACCTTATATGTTGTCACATCTTCGGAATATTTCAGACCTCAATTGGTTCTCAAACGCCTTCGTGTTACAACACCCTTGGCATCACCTCAAACCTTACTTGGTATTGTGTTTGCCTCGATGTTACAATACTTTTGGCAACACCTCATGCAAGTGTCTTTTTCAAAGGTGTGTGTCTTTGGTGTTATAACACCTCGGGTAACACCTTATGCAAATCGTGGTTCGATGTCTCTCTTTGGTGTTACGACACCTCATACAACTCCCGTAATACTTAAATTTGCAACTAAAGTTCGAAAATCAAAAGTAAGACATAAAGTGTGATCATACCCCACAATCCGAATCATAGAATTTCAACACAGCTTTTCTCGAGTCTCAATCGAGACTTTCATGGATTTAGATTCGACCTTCAAGTATTTTCTTCGATTTATCAATCGAACAATCAGGTCGCTAATCTAATTTTCTTCCACCATGCATTTAGGAATTAATTAAAATTTCCACTTAGTAACAACATCTAAACGATGCAATCCATTTGGAAATTTTCATTAAATGACATCTCTTCAAAGACGAGTATCATGCGGGATCGCTTGAAACTTTTAGACTAGTTTCAACACATTTTTGGATATTTGGAGTCATCCGTTTTACAATCCAAAACTTATAAATAACGAACCTTTTGGAAAAGACATCCTCATTTTGTATTTTTTCAAAACCATGAACTTTTGGAAAAACATCCCGAGTTCATATCGAACCACACAATACATATAGTAAAGTTCTTCACTAAGCCCATTAAGGTCATAGTCACGGCATAAGAAATCATCATCCTAGCCCCATGCTTCAAACACAACGCGTTTTTAGCAACAAATACAATTTCAAAGAATCACTAGAAAGTCTTCTATCAAGTTCATCTCCAAGCTAAGGTTCTGTTTCTCCTTGCCATCGTGAAGGTGCAATATTTGTCTTACGGTTGTTGATTACGTATGCTACAATGGGAATTCTTCAACAACATCTTTTAGAAAAACAGAACATAAAATTAGAACAAAAAGCAGAATCTTACAAATACAACTTGTATGGACAGAAGTCGAGTCGAGATGGAACTCTTTTTGCAAGATAAATACGTTCCGACTAGTGCTTAAGTTACAACGTAATGTCCCCAGATATGAAACAACTTAACCTCTTTTGCACAAAGATCACCATTGGCACAAAAACACCTTTCGAACTTGAAGGAGTGAAAACTGATTGCTGGACACGAATGCAGAATGAGGTGTTCTTCGAAATATTACAACACTTTTAACAACACTTTAGAAATATGCAGAAAAATATGTGATTTTTGGTGTAACTTCGCAATGAAAATCCGCACTATTTATAGGCAACAAAATCTAACATGCAGGGAATTAATTCTGGTAAGTGAGTGGGCAATTAATTTCCTTGTAATAACCAGGTGTTACAACCCCATGAATGACCACTATTTGAGGAGTTACAGCCCCATCAATGCTATTACCTAAGGAGTTACAACCCCATCAATGCCATTATATGAGGAGTTACAGACTCCAACAAACCCATACGATGTCGCCACCGTAATGTCCGATTCATCGGCCCAACCCAATCACTTGAATCGTCCAAGCCCATTTTTGAGTGACAAAACAAGAGTGGACTAGGACCTGGCCCAAAGGGCCGGCCCAAGATCCAGGCCATGCGGTAAGCGCGCGCGCGTGGCCCACTTGTGATCATCCACTTATATTATAGTATATCCATCTCGATAACATCTTCTAGTATGTATATTAGGATAAACTATACTTTATAATCTATGTCGGACAAGGCTAAAACCTTTCAACTCCCTTTACATAATGCCCATTCGTGTGGCCAACTTCGTGTATTTATTTCTCACTCACCAAAATTTGATTTTAAGAAATAAAAATACTACGAATATCTACTCAAACCGTAGATTGATAATTTATAATTTATCTTTCCGTCACACCCTCCCCAACACCGCCAAAACCACCTCCAAAGTCGGCAATGAAAAACAATTAAGTCCGAAAACCCGCACTAAGAAACCATTTATAGACACCAAAAATTATTTCACGAGATGGGTAAATTATTTCATGGTACCAACCATTTCTTGGTTCTAATAATTCATTTCGAGATGTGTAATCATTCTCGGTACCAAGAAACAATTTCTCCGCACCAAAATATAATTTCTCAATATGTTTCTTTGAAGATGCATACCCAACATTGTAAGCTTCAATCCAACACAGTGTAAATTTATATCTCAATATATTTTTTTACACCAATGCCGTGTGTAGGTCCCAAGGGGTGTAAGTGTAAGGTTTAGAAGGGGGTTGAATAAACCTTACCAAATTTTCGATTTAGTCCTTTTAAATATACAGAGTTGATTCTTCACACTGTGTCCTTGATGGACAATCGATTTAGTCAATCAAGAGAGTTAGTCTCTCAACGGACTCAATCGAGCTATTGATGGAATAACTCACTGTTGACTCTAAATTAACTCAATCGTGGTTTTGTTTTCAGCGGAAGACTTAACACCCTTAAGTTTGATTAAGTAAGAGTTTAGTCTGGGTTTAGTACTTGTATTATCCAATGGATAGCAAATTTATCAAAGATATATAAGCGCTTAAAAATGCAGAATTAAAATGTTGAAATGTAAATGACACAAAGAAATTTTTATAAGTCCAAAACCCGCACCAAGAAACCATTTATAGACACCAAAAATTATTTCACGAGATGGGTAAATTATTTCATGGTACCAACCATTTCTTGGTTCTAATAATTCATTTCGAGATGTGTAATCATTCTCGCACCAAGAAACAATTTCTCCGCACCAAAATATAATTTCTAAATATGTTTCTTTGAAGATGCATACCCAACATTGTAAGCTTCAATCCAACACAATGTAAATTTATATCTCAATATATTTTTTTACACCAATGCCGTGTGTAGGTCCCAAGGGGTGTAAGTGTAAGGTTTAGAAGGGGGGTTGAATAAACCTTACCAAATTTTCGATTTAGTCCTTTTAAATATACGAGTTGATTCTTCACAAAACCGTGTCCTTGATGGACAACATTTAGTCAATCAAGAGAGTTAGTCTCTCAACAGACTCAATCGAGCCGTTGATGGAATAACTCACTGTTGACTCTAAATTAACTCAATGTGGTTTTGTTTTCAGCCGGAAGACTTAACACCCTTAAGTTTGATTAAGTAAGAGTTTAGTCTTTGGGTTTAGTACTTGTATTATCCAATGGATAGCAAATTTATCAAAGATATATAAGCGATTAAAAATGCAGAATTAAAATGCTTTGAAATGTAAATGACATGCTGAAATTTTTATAGAGGTTCAAGATGGGGTAATTCTTCTACTCTACTCTTCTCCAACTCCCGGAGGAATCCACTAGGTAATGATCAGTTTACAAAGTGGTAATACCGTGATACAAGTCTTGATCACACACCGACTTGATCCTTTGGGACTCGATGAGACGCCTTGATCACTCACCGGCTTCTCTTACGACTCACCTTCTTCACAGGCGATTGCCTTGCTACTACAGCTCACTTGCTCAAGCTCTTTGGATTTGATCACGAAGCCCTCCAAAAGCTTAAGACTTGGTTCGACCTTGAACCTTCCTACAATCCTTCGTGGAATGTAGACCCCTTTTCTTCAAAAGTTTCCTCTTCAACTGATTGAAGTTCTCTTTCCTTCACAGGTGAGTGTTGGATTGATGTGCTTCGTAATGTAGGCTTGAGGATTAATCTTGAATGATTTGAGAGTATTTCTGGTTATAATTTGATTGATTTCTTGAATGTTCGTAGTTCAGGGTCTCCTTCTCTCAGAGTCATTCCTCAGCCTTTTATAGTGATCTTTCAAAAATTTGCCCGTTGAAGAGATAGGCTTATTTTTGAAAGTCACTTGCGCAAATGTTGGCTTGTCTTGTTGCAGTCCTTGGAATTGCCATTTCCTCGTATGAATTGTTCTTTCACCTTTTCGAGTTCGACACGGTGTAGTGCTTCCCATTGGTTCATTCCTTTTGCACGCTTCTCGGGACCGAGCACTCCGAAAGGTGGTATGGAGATATTACTTGTTTAAGTAATTCTCTTGATTTCTCGCAACGGATCTTTTGCGCTTATCTCGACTTGATCGCATTTCCTTGCTTTCCCCCAGGTGACTTAGAGTCACCTTCCAATCATTGGATGACTCTTCTATCACTTCAACTTGAGACTTAGCTTTTCTTGAGTTGACTTGATCGATACTCCATTCAATGCATCTCACCGCTTCTTCAAGAGAGTTCCCATCTACTCTTTTTGCCATACTCAACTCTCTCCCAAATGAGTCTTCCTTTTAGTCTTCGCTGTCTTCTTGCATGTTAGGGCGTAGTGACTTAACTCGGCCTGGCCACTCTATTTATTACAATACATTTTACAAAGAAGAATTGGGGTGCCAACTTTCTATTCTAAGTTTTACATGGCATTCATCAAAATCTAAACAATAAATTTCCTAACAATTTCCCCCTTTTTGATGATGCCAAAACTTAAACCATTCAAAAATGCAAATAACAAAGATACATACAGATAGTGTATTGACATAGAATGTATGCGCTTGAGAATCAATCTTTTTATTGATCATATCATTCTTTTACTTTTTACACAATCATTTACAAGGTGTATCGAGTTCATATTTGCCTACACAAAAATAAAGAATTTCTAGCTTTATTGCGGAAGACTTACATGGTATGTATTTACATTATAAAATACACGATGGGTGGACAACAACACTTCATCTCCTTCATTGCTCCTTCTTTCATCTTGTTCAAAGATCTTCTTCTCTTTCTTCTCTTTTTCTCGCCGTCACCGCCTTCTTTTCTTTTCATATGCCTTCCTGGCGCCTTCATCTTTTCTTATTCTTTCCTGTCTCTCCTCCCATAGCCGAGTTTGTCTCTTATTTTCTTCTTCTATTCTTTTTGCATACTCGGCGTTAGTTTTAGCCACTTGCAAATTTGCCACTTGGTCAAGCCCACCCCAAGAGATCCCTCCTTTCTTTCCCTCGGATCTACATATTCAATATTCTTGGGCGGAGGCCTAGGTCCAAGCTTCTTCCTCCACCACACGCTTCTTCCTCTACCTGGGGCGTATATCATCTTGATCGGGTCTTCTTCTTTCCGGTGAGTGACCAAAGCAGAGTGATTGCCGTAGTCCTGTCGCCTGTCGCCTTCTTCACATAACGTGAGACCCTTTTCCCAAGATAAGTCCCAAGCTTGAGCCATAGACATATTTGCAAAGTATCCTCGATTCGAGCGTTTTGAATTCATCAACTGATCGTGGCTCGTCCCGACATCCGAGATGGCATAAGTGTCTCTCGTCTCTTTGGAATGCCTCCGTGTTCTTTCAAGATGTTCATAACTCGGGCATCCATTCTTCCTTCCACTTCCTTCATCCCCGCTTCAATTGTTTTTCTTTTTCACCATAGATACAAGAGAGTGTTGGAGTGGAAGAGTCACGGGAGTTTGTCACGATAATGTCACCGGATGTGACCTTGTTGAGGGGTTTGTGAAATCATCAAGGTCATATCTTTTGATCCTTCCCCTCGCAGATTTTCCTTTCTTCTGTTTTAACACTTCCTCACCGATTTTCCCTTCGCAAATGCTTCCTCCCTTCCTTTTCAACTTCGATCCCCATTGCGCTTTAGGTATTCCTCTTCCCCTTTTTTGGCATCATCAAAGGAGAGAGGAACGCCTGAAATAGACTTGCAAGCGGGAAGTCAAGCCTCTGGCGATAGTTGAGTTTTGTCTCGAGTCGATGCAGAGTATGCGGACGAAATTGATCGAGTAGCGTTGGACTCTCACGAAATCACTTCATCTCGCCATGAGAAGGCTGAATTTTGTATTCATGGTATCTTCCAAACGCCGAGATCACTTTTGTTTTTGCTCACGCAGCTTAGCGCTTTAACCTCGGCAATGTGAGCTTCATGCATGTGCTCAATATGTTCTCTCACTTCCGTTTTGCATCGCATTTTCACTCTCCACACCAAAGAACTTGTTGAACAATGTCCTGAAGTATCTCACTTGTTCCACACGCATTGTTTGTCAGCTGTTGCCACCATTCCCCGATCCGGACATTATGCCTCTTAAATCGCCAGGTGAGATTGGCATCTCTGTTGTCCGTGACGCATATCCATAGAGGCTTGATGCCTCTCCATCCGCTCAATCTCGTGAATAATGCCTTGAACACTTCGCGGACTTGGTGATTCTTCCGCGGTGATGGCCATGCAAAAGTCAAAATCGTAATTAGCCGGAACAATGGTGCCTCGATTGAAAAACGGAGCTGGTCTGCGTGGTAGCGTGCTTGTTCATTTTCTCGACTCTTCATGGAGTTCCGATATCTCCGGGGAAAAAGGAAAAGATTCTACAAAGGATTCATCACCGCCAACTAGGATCTGCTCGATGATGAGCGGTGCGCGTGAAGTTCTTTTGGGAATCGATCCTGCTGCGCAGCTTGAGGAGCTTGCGCAGCTGGACTCGGTTTAGCCGGGTTTTGTTGTGAAGTGGTCCCGGTTTGCGAGCCTCACTGCCTCAACAGCTTCGTTGGTCTTAGTTGATTTTTCCAATTGAGTAGACTGTCCTCGGCCTTATCGAAGAGCGTCATCGGACGATGATGAGATTTCCATTGGTGGCTCATCATCAAAATTAAAGGTTTGACGAGTAGTCTTGGGATCGACTTGCTCGTGCTTGGAACATCCGCGCAGAGTCTTTTAGATTTGTCACGGGGGATGACTCAGCTTCTTCTTCGCCTTCCGATCCCGAGAAAGGTGACATCGATTATCCTGGGAATCATGAAGTGCGCTTATCTCCTTCTCGGATGGGTCGATTATAGCAGAGGGATGTTCTCTACTTCACTTTCTTTACCCCGGAAGTCTCAACCTCCCGTGGGCCTTCATTACCTCCCGGCTAGCTCTCTCTTGCGGCAATGAGGCCTTGTCCTCTCTTTCGACAAAGTCACTGCCTTAGGGTCTTCTCGCGGTGGCATCCATTGGAGTCTCAACCCCATGGATTGCACTTTCATCGCCTGCAGTGTTAACTCCCCAGGGCGTTCCATCCTCGTGCCTCGACCGCATCGAGCGTCATTAGCCTTCGAGCGGTTGGCATCTCACCGAGAGCAGTCTCAATCGCCTCGAGCTTCGCTGATGGCAACTTGCTCTTCCCGTGTTTGTATTTTCTCTACTTCGCCTCCTTGATTCGTTGTGGAGTCATCTCGCAAGATCCTCCAACCTTGCCGCAGCGGAGGGAGGATTTCCCCACCGGTGCACCACCGAGTGACTTGGAATGGGGTCACTGCCTCCAAACTCCCGGCTGCTTCGTTTGTATGTTCAGCCGTAGTTGGGCGGTGGTAAAACACCTTCAATAGGGGTTGGCTCGATCAGGGTCCCCACTATCCCGCCATCGCCAGTGTCCCTTATTGCCTTCTTCCGAGTGAGTCAAAGTGGTGGCAGAACAACAAAGGGCGATTTGTTTGAACCACTCCCATTGGATCAATTTCACCGTGTTCGAGGACTCCCCTGGTCCCTCCATCGCCTTTGCTCGTGAAGGATTCTTGATTCGTGCAAATGCTTGCCGCATTTGCAACTCTTCTCGTCGGGGCAAATTTTCCTTATCCTCATCATCGCCGAGAAGACATCAAGGAGAGGATGTGTGTGTTCTGTGGTGGAGATAGGACGGATGCTTGCCTTCTCACGTGCCTCCTCGCCTTCCTCTCGCTTGTTTTTCTTCATCATTGTCCTTGTAGATCTGCAGATGTCCGTGCGCTTGTCTTCATCTAGTGCTTGGAGTACAAAGGGTCGATTCAAGGAAGCTCAACAGCCTCTTCTTCTTCTATGAACTCGTGCCATTGGAACTATTCCCTGGATCGACTTAACTTCCATTTCTCCACTCACGTGACGATTTTGGATGTCCGGGTAAGGTGGAGTTAGGATCATCACATCACTATCCGCTTTATCGCCTTCTTTGTTTCACTGTGGGACTACTACACCGTGTCTTCTCGTTGCCTCTCGCGACGCCTTGAAGACTTGGTTGTTTCATCAATTGCATCCGAGACTCTACTTCTCCAGCCAGCCTCCTGATTTGCTCTAGCCGAGTGGTGACTCACCGGTTTCTCCACTCAAGCGCTTGACAATGCGTCTTCGTCTCCTAGTTTGTACCGTGAGGGATTTCTGGTTCGAGGTGTCCTCTAAGTCTTGGGCGGCAGGGGCTGGTGCTGGTGTCTTTTCTCGAGGAGCAGGCCGTCGTGGCTTCTCGGTTCTCCTCTTTTTGATGATCGGAGAAGGTATTTGTGAGTTCTTCTCGACCGCTGCAGGGGCAGAGACACGGCTGGCTGGGCAGTGACTCTCGCTGCAGGGCGGGAGCATGTTTGGTTTTCTTTCTTTGCGCAGGGGCAGATCTTTTCTTAGCAGTGTACCGCAGGGCAGCTTTCTTCTTGGGTGGGAGGAAACAACAGATCTTTAGGGTCACCGATTCCCCTCACTGTGTCGCTCTCTTGGCGTAAGCTCTCTTCTCAGTGCGCCAGAGAGATTTGCTCAACATCCTCTTGTTAACAGGAATGCTTTCCCATGTCTAAGAGGACTCCTTTCACCTCCATTAGCCGGCCAATCACTAGGCCATATCCTAGTGATCCTCCAAATGAGCCATCTTCCTTGAAGGATTTGTTCCCCACGTTCGGCAGAGTCCGCCTGTAGACAAACTCAACCCAGTTTATCTTCTTTTCAGCGATGATTGCAGCCATTACAATCAGCTTTGCCTTTGTGATTGGTGGTCAAAGCCGCCAAATTTGATGTCGATACATTTGGCAACTATGTCCAACAACTTGTGATAATCCTCCTTCAAGCAGTTCTCTTGTTTGTCAGATATACACTATTTTATCAAGCAAAGTCGGGCTTGGCTATTTCTTTCCAAGCATCGCCAAGTTTACATCGCCTTCGTTAATCTCGATGCCCTCTCCGGTAGTGAGCAATGTTCGCCAAATCCTTGGCGAGATAGTCACCGCTTTCGTGAATGATGACTTTATTCCATCATCGTGAATCTCGGCATTCACGTGAATTGTGCGACCTCCTCCACATATGTCATCGGATATTCTAACGCCGTAAACAGATTTGAGACCGACGTTTCTAACTTTTTCAGAATTTTCTTCACTAAGGTGTCGCGGACCCTGTTTCACCATCCTACGTCGAAATCCACCGTAGAGCCGGTGTGGATTTGCTTTCCTAACTTGGTAAAGTCATAAGTTGGTGCCATATTTCGGATTATATAAGAAAAAACCTGAGAAATTGATTTGAAGATAGATAGGGTTTCGAGAGAATTTTTGCCTTTGCTTTTGAGAGAAAGAAATGAACAGCTTTTAGAAGTGTGAGAGAGAAACGGACGAAAATGGTTTAAATATGGTTTATGAAAGGACGTGCGGGTGGTTTTTGAAATGTGATCCAAATCAACGGCTTGGATTTTGCACGCCTATTTAGCATTTAATGTCTCGTATTTAATGCGGCAAATTTATATCCAATCATAGGCTTGGTGTGCGCTTTATGTCCACACACATCATCATTATGCTTTGACGTATTCCTTAAAACATTCCCGCTTAGTCAAAACGATCGCGTTTTGTCACTTTGCTCATAAGTGACTCGAAACATCCCTTAGCCGGTTTAACTCTACTTCTCACAGTTCTCTTGGTGATTCAAATCATCACAATTTCGGTGTAGTCATTTTTTCCGATAAATGATTTACTTAATGATTTGTGAGTTCACTCTTTTTCCCTTTTTGTGTTCCATTTCTTTTCTTTGATTTTTCCGAGTGTCGCCTTAGCTCAATTAAACCTAACTCATGTTTGAGTTCTTCAAATCTTGACTCACATAATGGTTTTGTGAAGATGTCGCAAGTTGTTTATCGCTTGAGATATATTCCAGGATGATGTCCTTCTTTTCAACATGATCTCTTATGAAATGATATCTCGACATCAATATGCTTTGTTCTTGAATGCAACACAGATTTTGAGTGATTGCTATTGCACTTGTGTTATCACACATGATTGGAATTTCTTTTTCCTCAACTTCATAGTCTCTCACCGCTTGTCTCATCCATAGGACTTGAGCACAACAATTTGCCTCAGCCTATGTATTCTCGCTCACCGTAGAGGTGGCTATTAAATTTTGCTTCTTGCTAAACCAGAAATCAGCTGTTTCCTAGCATTTGACATGTGCCCAAGTGCTCTTCTTGTCCACTCTACATCCAAAGATAGTCGAATCAATAGCCAATTAGCTTGAATCCACTTTCTTTTGGATACCATAAGCCAACTTCTTGCTTCCTTTCAAGTATCTCAATATTCTCTTAGTTGCTTTGTCATATGGCTCTCTTTTGGAGCAGATTGAAATCTTGCACATACACCTACAAAAAAGGTGATGTCCGGCCCGCTTTGTGAGATAGAGCAATGATCCAATAAGTGCTCAGATCTTGTTTGATCTACAGTGCTTGCCATCCGCATCCATGTCCATTTTGACTGATGTATTCATTGGTATTTTTACGTAAGATTTATCCTCCATACCAAACTTCTTCATTAAATCTCTCGGTGTATTTTGTTTGACTTATGAAGGTTCCTTCCTTCACTTTGTTTCACTTGGAGTCCAAGGAAGAATGTCGCTCTCCCATCATGCTCATTTCAAATTTACTTTGCATGAGGTTTGAAAATTTTTCACACACGCTCTTTTGTTTGTAGATCCAAAAATGATGTCATCTACATATATTTGAACAAGCAAAGATACTCTTTTTGTCTTGAATTCTAATAGTGTTCTATCTACTTTTCCTTTTGTGAATCCATTTTCGGTTAGGAAGTGTGACAAAGTATCATACCATGCTCTGATGCCTGTTTCAATCCATATAGAGCTTTCTTGAGTTTGTATACCTTATCTCCAAGAGTCTTCCTCGCTCAAATCCTGGAGGTTGTTCAACATACACTTCTTCTTCCAATAAACCATTTAGGAATGCACTTTTTACATCCATTTGATATACAATGAAATCCTTGTGAGCAAAGATAGGCAAGAAACATCCTTATAGCTTCCAATCTTGCTACAGGGGCAAATGTTTCATCAAAATCTATCCCTTCTTCTTGGCAATATCCTTTGGCTACTAGTCTTGCTTTGTTTCTTACCACAGAACCTTCCTCGTTCATCTTATTTCAACACCCATTTGGTGCCAATAACATTTTGATGTATGGGTCTTTGCACTAATTCCCATACTTTATTTCTTTCAAACCGATTCACTCTTCTTGCATAGCTTGAATCCGGTGTGTGTCGCCCAAGGCTTGTGACACATCTTTGGGCTCTATTTGCGAGATGAAGCATGTGAACATAGCTTCTTGTTGAGTTCGATCTTGTTTTGACACCTTCTCTTATATCTCCAATGACAAGTTCGTGGATGATCTCTCGGCCATCTTACATCAAAGTTGGAGTAAGTTAGCCGATTCAAATGACTTACTTGTTGCCGTGGTAAGCCTGGTCTCTCTCGTAATCTCTTAGCTACAAATTTTCCAAATGCTTTTTGAGATTCAACTATCTCATCTTCTTCCTCAATTGATAATTCCAAATTCAGCTTCAAAGATATGGACTCTTCTCAGTATGGTTGGATGATTCAATTATCAAACTCTTTCAATGTCTTCTCCATTTACATTTGGCTCATCGAATACTACATGAATGGATTCTTTTGTAACCATAGTTCTTTTGTTGAGTATCCTCGTAGGCTTTGCTTTCACCAGTATCCTAAGAAGATACCTTCATCAGCTTTTAGCATCAAAAGCCTTTAGGTTGTCTTTGCCATTGTTGTGGATGAAGCATTTACATCCAAATATTCTCGAAATATGCAACATTTGGTTTTCTTCCATCCGATCTCATAGGAGTCTTTGTCGGGTTATCATTTTATCATACATCTGTTTTGAGTGTAGCAAGTCGTGTTGATTGCTTCACCAAAATCTTTTGGTAACCCCGCTTGACTAACATGGTCCTTTGCTGCTTCTTTGAGGGTTTTGTTCCTTCTTTCGCAACTCCATTCTCACTGTGGAGTCCTTGTCACTGATAGTTCATGACCAATACCATTCTCAATACAAGATCGAGTTATTATTTCATTGACAAACTCGCTTCCTCTATCCGATCTTATTTTGATAATGGTTTGACTCTTCTCGTTTTGAATCCTCTTTATCAGTTGTGGTAGTTTTTGTAGAGTTTCTTTCTTCTTACACATGAATATTGTCCATGTATATCTTGAGTAGTCATCTACTACCACCAAGGTGTATTTCTTTCCACTTATGCTGGCCGGTTCCACTGGGCCAAATAGATCCATATGAAGCGTATGCAATATTCTTGTTAAGATGGGCATGTCTTTTCTTTGAATGACGACTTGATTTGTTTTCCTTCGACATGCGTCACATATACTCTCCTTTTTGTATACCGAGTCCGTAGTCCTTCCACAAGATGACTTCTTGCCCTTGTTAATTGTTTTGAAATTCAGTGACTCAACTTTTTGTGCCACAACCAACTTGATTCAAATTGCTTTTTGCTAGTAGACAGATGCCGGGTGTTGCGCTTGACCAATCCACGGCATACATATTCTTCTCTGTCTACATCCTTGCAACACAACTTCATTTGATTCGATATCTTTGATTTGGCATATACCCATGTTGAATCCAACATTGTAGCCCTTGTCACAGAGTTGATCGATGCTCGATAAGTTGAAGTTGAGTCCTTCAACATATGCAACATCCGTGATTTCTAATCCATTCCTCTTGATGGATCCAATGCCTCTTATTTCGCCAGAGCTTCATTTCCTCCAAATACGACTTTTGATCCTTTAACTTCCTTGAATTTTGACAGATTTTTCTTATTTCTCGTCATATGTCCGGAACATCCACTATCCATGTACCAGGTTCCTTGGCACTCACTGCTCCTTGAACCCGCAATCAAGGAAATTAAGTTTTAGGTACCCATACTTGTCCGGGTCCCGAGGTGTTAGAATTGTAAGATGATCCAACCAACCTATAGCCAAATGATTTGACTCTAAGGTGTTGCCATCTATCGCCCATAATCATAATTAATCCTGGCAAATTGCTTGGGGATTCTAGGTTCATACAAATTGTCTCTTTTGTCAGATATGCCTGCATATGTGTTTTAGCAATTGCCTTTCTTGGGTAATTGTGGTGTCTTTGAGTGTAGTGCCTAGGTGCATATGTGTGCTTTGATGAAAGCTCTTGTACTTTTGGAATGGCCTTTCTTTGAGTTCTAGGCCTTTGCCATTTGGGCTTATATTCCATAAGTTTATGCTGATAGTTTACATTATTCCAATCAACTTGGCTTGGATATTTTCTACCATTCCCATCATATGTATTTCTCTTATAGATTTTCTTCGATTTTTGGTAGCTCTGCTTCTTCTTTACAGAGTAATTTTTGTTTGGAGTTTGCTTTGAGTGACTCGGCCGAATCTCTTCTCACTGTCCTTTCAAAGACACTCAACTCGGCCGTTTTCCTTTTCCTTTGTAACCAAGGCCGTTTGCTTGTTATTGTGCTTTGGAGTGAATGTGTGTGCAACATTTAGAGTTTTGGATTTTTCGGACTCTTCATTGCTTGAAGATCCTTTTTCCAAAATTACTTTTGAGGTTTGACATAGCACGAGGAATTAAATCCTAAGCCTTGTCTTGTCTCCACATTCTCTTTGACTCATAATAAGATCATCCAGTGATTTAGATGCCTTAGTGAATGAGGCAATAACATTCTTGAGGTCATTCTCCTCTTTTTTCTATAGCAGCAATTTCTGCTATTAATTTAGCATTTTCAGCCTTTAAACTTTCATTCTGTTCACTTGGTTTTATACCATTGATTTGGGCTTCCAAGACTTGAGTTTTGTGTTGTTTTTGAGTATTTTGAGTCATTTGAGTAGCCAAGACATGTTGAGAGCCAATTATATTGATTTTATAGTCATAGTAATGAATCGTGTATCAAAAGAAGTACAAACGAACAAACAAAGAGAGATTGATTTGAAGAAACGCCCAAACGCGTCTCGAAATTTCCATCACTGGCAGCGTTTGGTATTTTGGCCATAACTCTCTACAAAATTGATATTGAGATGATTCAAGTGGCTATGGAAAGCTAAGAGATAGAGCTACAACTTTGAAGAAGGGCTCAAAAGCAAATTCCAACATTTGGTGGGTGAAAAACTCGGGCGGGCGCTGCAGCGCCCAAGACAGGGCAGGCGTTATTTTTTTTTTTTTTTGGTGGGCGCCGCAGCGCCACTTATTTCATCGGCCGCAGCGCCCGGCGGGATTTTTCTTTAAATTGCTGGGCGCCGCAGCGCCCGGGGCGGATTTTCCTATGTTTGCCTACCTTTTTCTTGGATCTTGGTGGGGTTATAAATATAGACACTTGGGCGTGATTTCAGGCATCTTGGGACCATTTGGAAGACAACAAAACAACAAGAAGACAAGGGAGAAGAATAGAAACATCTTGGTACAAGCTTGGAGAAGAAGATTGAAGGCTCTTATCATCTAGAAATAGAGAAGATCCTCAACTCTTGCTCTTATTTTGTTACTTATTATCCACCTCAAGAAAATGTATGGGCTCAAAATATTGCAAATCATGAAACCTTTCATCAACCACAAGAACAATTGTCTAGCTTGGAAGAAACACTTTATCAATTTCTAGACGATTGTGAGGCAAGAAGACGACAAGATGAGATAAAACGCTTGGTCCGAGTTGGAAGAAAATCTTGCTGAGTTTATCGAAGAGTGTAAGATAAGAAATCGAGAAAGTGATGATAGATTACTACAAACCGAGGCAAGCATTCAACAAATTGAGATTACATGTCAAAATATGTCAAAGTTACTCCAACAAATGATTGATCAACTTAATAATGAAGAGTCGTCATCATTCTTAGGACCTCGTGAAATAGAAAATCATGAACATGAATTGCCCATTATGAAAAAGGTGGACGTCCTTCAAAATTTGGAGGAGACTTTTGAAGAGTGCAATCCGATCTTACAAGAGGAGGAGCCACATCAAATTAACTCGGGGAGTAACTCTATCTCTCACTCAATTGAAAATCCTCATATTGACAAAAATATGTGCACTCTAGATGTAAGCTTCAATACAAATGTATCAAATTTTAAGAAGCATACACTTGAAGGAACAATGTTTGAAAATGGTGATCAATTAACATGTTCTACGATTTCATGATATTTAATGTGAGTAAAGATAGAAATATCTTTACTATGATTGATAAACCATTTATCATCATTAGGAACACATTTGATTTCCGAAAGACCATCAATATTGTGATCCTTAATCATCCACGCCTTTCATACATCAAGGATCGCCTATATTATTGGAAAATACAAAGGCGTGGCATGACCGACACTTATTTTTGGATCCTGGTTGAGAATCGACAAAGTCCGGTCAAGATCAGAAACTTAGCGCTTCTTGGGAGGCAACCCAATCCCCTTTTATTGCTTTCTTAGTTTTATTTAGTTTAGTAGTTGTTTTTGTTTTTCTAAGTTTTTGCATTATTAGTAGTAAGTTGCATCACATTTCACCCCTCTTATTTGTGCAAATCCCACATATCTCACTCCATTGTCACAATGGAACACTTTAACACCACACACACATTCTTCATCTCATTCACTCATTATTTGGTAAGTTTGCAACTTCCAAAACCCACCCCATGGTTTTCCCATCTTGTGATTTTTGGTGTGATTGGATTGTAGAAGTGCTAGGATAATTGTGTTGATGTATGGATTGTGGATTGGTTGATCATGCTAGACTTAGGTTTGGTGTTGAAATTTGGGATTGAATTGAGTTATCCATTGCATTTACTATCTTTGCCCAAATTCATGCATATGAGGTGTTTGATGAAATGCCCCAATGACAGCTTTCACATTGTTTAGTGCTATTTTGCATCTCCATGCTTATCTTTTTGACATGGCACTATATTTTCTACTTGGGTGCATTTTGTATGTGTTGTGATTTTTGATTTCTCACCCATAACCAAGTTCCTTGGTTCCACGAGTTTTGTTTTCTTGTCTACCTTGCTAGGTTGCAAAGATGCGAAGCCAAAAAGGGGTCGGCCAAGGCGAAGGGAAAGAACAAGACCACACCTCGGAGCATACAACGCCCACGGGCTTGTGCGCTAGGATGCATTTTGAGCTTATACGAGACACCTCATACACGTAGTGGTATCACATGACTTAATGAGCCTTCGCTCCTCGGCTACCAGGAAAGTCCTTTTTCCCACCTCTCCATTGGGACAATGTCGTTTTAAGTTTGGGGGTGCGATCTGCTTTTATTTTCATCGAGTCGGGTCTTGAGTGAGAAAAAAAAAAAAAAAAAAAAAAAAAAGTCTAGAGTTGAGTCGAGGCGTTTGTTAAACTGTGAAACCGCATGACTAAGTGAATTTGTTGAATATGAGTTGAACTGGCCAAAAGAGCATGTGTTTGAACTGTGATTTAATCTTCTTTCCATTAATTCCATCTATATGCTTAACTCGATGATTTATTTGGGGATGATCTATGCAATTGAGTGGTTCCTTTATGATCCCACCGATGCTGAACTTGTCCGATCACTAGTCGAGGCGAAATCCTAGGCGAAGTAACCATGAGGAAGTGATTTAGGCCATCTTTGAACAAGCTAGAGCCTAAAATGCCTACCTTTGCATTATATTTTTCCTAGTGTCCCCCTTTGAGCCTTATAAACCCGTTTCTTTGGCAACCAATCGAATACCCGAGCCTAAATGTGAAAATTCTAATTACCCATCACTCATACGTACACACATAATATAGAAAAATATTAAAGGTTGAGGAGGGGATGATGAGAAGGGTATGTGGTTAATTGAATGAAGTTGCCCGAGAAAAAGAAAAGATGAAACCCCATGTACGCAAAAGAATAAGTTTGGGGGTTCCGAAAAAAAAATGTGAAAAAAAAAACAAATCAACGGGATTGAAAGTTCATAAACATTGGGGGTGTCAAAAAAAAAAAAAAAAAAAAAAAAGTGAAGGGTAGTGCCTATTGATAATTCAAGTGTTAATTGTGTGTTTGGGTGATTTGAGCCACTTATTCCTATATTTTCCTACCTTACCCTAAGCCCACATTACAAGCTTTAAAAGTCCTATTGATCCTTGTGTTACATTAGCCTACATTAGTGGAGATTAGTGTGAAAGACAAGCCTATGGAGTCTGGTAAGCATCTCATCTCTATATTCAAAAAGTGGATCATCTTGAAAACACTTGATTGCGTGAATCTATCTGGATAATGAAAACGGGGTTGGCATGAACATTCCATCGTCATGATCACATTGTGAAAATACGCGCTTGATTGATAGTGAAACGAAATTTGACGAATGAGTTTGGTTGTGAAGTTTTGCGCTTTGTTTGTATTGTTCTGTCTCGTATTTTTCATTTTAGAGTTGTAATTGCTTGAGGACAAGCAATATTCTAAGTTTGGGGGTATTTGTTCACTTGGTTTTATACCATTGATTTGGGCTTCCAAGACTTGAGTTTTGTGTTGTTTTTGAGTATTTTGAGTCATTTGAGTAGCCAAGACATGTTGAGAGCCAATTATATTGAGTTTATAGTCATAGTAATGAATCGTGTATCAAAAGAAGTACAAACGAACAAACAAAGAGAGATTGATTTGAAGAAACGCCCAAACGCTGTCTGAAATTTCCATCACTGGCAGCGTTTGGTATTTTGGCCATAACTCTCTCTACAAAATTGATATTGAGATGATTCAAGTGGCTATGGAAAGCTAAGAGATAGAGCTACAACTTTGAAGAAGGGCTCAAAAGCAAATTCCAACATTTGGTGGGTGAAAAACTCGGGCGGGAAATGCAGCGCAAGACAGGGCAGGCGTTATTTTTTTTTTTCGGTGGGCGCCGCAAGAGCCATCCCCCAGCGCCGCAGCGCCCGGGCGGGATTTTTCTTTAAATTGCTGGGCGCCCAGCCGAGCGCCCGGGCGGATTTTCCTATGTTTGCCTACCTTTTTCTTGGATCTTGGTGGGGTTATAAATATAGACACTTGGGCGTGATTTCGGGCATCTTGGGACCATTTGGAAGACAACAAAACAACAAGAAGACAAGGGAGAAGAATAGAAACATCTTGGTACAAGCTTGGAGAAGAAGATTGAAGGCTCTTATCATCTAGAAATAGAGAAGATCCCTCAACTCTTGCTCTTATTTTGTTACTTTCTCCATATTTTGTAAGATGTATTGTTGTATTCTTATGGATTCATTTTCTTCAATCATGAGCTAAACACTATAATTCTAGAGGATTGATGTAATCTATGTTTGAACTTATGTTTTGAGATTGTGGTTTGTCAATCTAGATCTATCAATTTATTTGTGCTATTTGGATCTATTGCTTCTAAATTACTTGATCAATAATTTAGATTGTTTGGTGTATTTGATTTGACACTTGAGAGAGGTAATTGAATACATGACCTTGGAATAGCATAACCTAGGATTTCATAGAATTGAGAGATTTGTGAATCCTTTGAAGTCATTTATCAAGATTCATAGCTTTTATTGAGATTTTGATTGGTGATTTTTATAGAGATATTGATTTCCCAATTGAATCTAAAATCATTGACACTTGAGAAAGGGAATGATTATTGTAGAAATCTTGACTTATAAATTGATAATTGATGATTGATAAACCATATTGACAACATAAGGGATAACTAGATTCATCACACCTCTAGAATTCATTCTCCCATAGATTTAGATGTTTATATTTTGATTAGTTATATCTAGTTATTTTTATTTATAAATTGAGACATCCACCTATTATTGATCTCACAAATATAACGTAGGTAATTTATACTTGGTACTTATACACGCATTCCCCGTGGATACGACAACCCTACTCATATCACTATATTAAAACTTGACACCGTAGACTTGCGGTTAGAAAAATCTCTAACACATTCTCATCAACTATTTGACTTAGAGTACTCGGCTCCTTAGTCACTTTGAGTTTTGACTTTTGAGTAGGCTCGTTTTCCCTCATTCAATAGTGTGTGTGAGGATTTAATGTATTCAAAAATTTTCATCGTTTTGCCTAATGAATCATAAAGATCGGGTGGGTGATGAAGTGTGTGTGTCACGATACCACTATCACTAGTGTCCGAGTTTGTTGAGTTAGATTGTACCTCATCTTCTTGGTCAGTTGATCTTGTTCTTTCGCCATCAAGCGGATCGGGCTTCTTCTTCAAAGTCACTTGAGTAGTCACTTCATCGCTCTCAATCACCTCTCTCTTGACTTGGTCGTTTGTGATCTCGGCAGCCATCATTGCCTTTTCTTTTCTTGTCTTCTTTCTCCAAGATCTTCTTTTCTTCTTCATCCTCGTCTTGTTGACTACAGATATGGATCAATGGCATAGTGACCTGGTTGTCTACAGTTCCAACATAGATACTCAACCTTTTTTTGATCAGCTCTTTCCATTCTTGGATTGTCACCCCTTTGATACTCAACTTTTGATGATCTGTTCTCTTGGTTGGCCTATCATCCCTTGATTTGGAGGGAGCCGAGTGTCTTCCTCGAAGATTCACCTTTCCTCTCTTGTAGTTCTTATTAAAGAACTTGTTAAATCTTTTAACCATCGGGGCTATTTCTTTTGGGTCAATGACCTCTTTGACCTCGACTCTCTTCCCATCATTAACAATTAGAGCAAATTGCTTGGGTACAACTGCTTCTCTTCCTCGGTCTTTTCTTCTCGGCAAACTCGTAGGCTTTGAGGTCCGAGAATAACTCATGGTTGGATGTCTTTGATAGGTCCATGGAATGTCTCAAAGGTGCCATGACCTTCATTTCCCATTCAAATTGAAGACTTTTTAGGATCTTCATACACATTTCTTCTGTATATTCCTTTCCAAGTGCGTGACATCATTTGTGATTTCGTGAACCGAGCATCCAGTTGATCCAGGTTTTCTCCACGAGATCATTTTGAAGTTCTCAAATTTCTGACAAACACTGATAATTTGTTTTCTTTGATTTGCTTTCGAGCCTTCACAAATCAATGTCACTTGTCCTGCATTTCTTTAGCCGTTTTGCATGATTTGACTTTATTGAACATGGCTTTGTCCAAGGTTTTGTAAAGAATGTCCTTGGCTACATTGTCCAGGTTGTATCTTTTTCTGTCATCATTTGTCTTACTTAATCAAACTTAAGGGTGTTAAATCTTCCAATAAAACAAAACCACAAATGAGTTAATTTAGAGCTAACAATGAGTTATTCCATCAACAAATCAGTTGAGTTTGTTGAGTGATTAACTCTACTTTTAGTGATCAATTGATCATTCCATCAAGGACACAAATGTGTAGTATCAACTCAGAGATTTAAAAGGACTAAATCGAAAATTTGGTAAGGTTTATTCAACCCCCCCCTTCTAAACCTTACACTTACACCCCTTGGGACCTACAAGCGGTATCGTGAGCGGTTGGTTCATTGAACCCTCCGCACCGGTTCTCAACTAGATCTCCAAACTTTTCAAAGTCTCGCTTTAGTACTTAGACTTTCAAAACTCTTCTTTATCATTAAAAGTTATTATCATGGAAGCAAATTTGACACGCATCCCTATGTTCACTATTGAAGAATTTGATGATTGGAAAATTCGTATGCGGGCTCATCTATCAAGATTACATGATGAGATGTGGATAGTGATAGAAGATGGGCCTCTGCAAATCTTAAAGGTGAACACAAATTTTGCACGAAGAGTTGCGGTGAAGGAGAAGAAGATGTTGCTCTAGACCACCATGGTTGAAAAACCAAGAACCGAGTGGACAAATGATGACAGAAAAGATATAACCTGGACAATGTAGCCAAGGAAATCCTCTTCAAAACCTTGACAAAGCCATGTTCAACAAAGTCAAATCATGCAAAACGGCTAAAGAAATCGGGTACAAGTGACATTGATTTGTGAAGGCTCGAGCAAATCAAAGAAAACAAATTATCGATGGTCAGACAGAATTTGAGAACTTCAAAATGATCTCGTGGAGAGAACCTGGATCAATTAGACGTAAGGTTCACGAAATCACCAATGAGTCTGTCTGCACTTGGAAAGGAATATACACGAAGAAATGTGTATGAAGATCCTAAAAAGTCTTCCAAATTGAATGGGAAATGAAGGTCATGGCACTGAGACATTCCATGGACCTATCAAAGACATCCAACCATGAGTTATTCTCGGACCTCAAAGCCTACGAGTTTGAGCCGAGAAGAAAAAGACCAGGAAGAGACGGCTGTACCCAAAACAAATTTGCTTCTAATTGTTAAAGATGGGAAGAGAGCCGAGGTCAAAGTAATTGACCCGGAAAAATAGACCGATGGTTAAAAGATTTAACAAGTTCTTTAATAAGAACTACAAGAGAGGAAAGGGTGAATCTTCCAAAGACACTCAGCTCTCTCCAAATCAAGGGATGATAGGCCAACCAAGAGAACAGATCATCAAAAAGTTGAGTATCAAAGGGTGACAATCCAAGAATGGAAAGAGCTGATCAAAAGGTTGAATATCTATCTGAACTCAGACAACCAGGTCACTATGCCATTGATTGTCCATATCATGTAGTCAACAAATACAGGGATGAAGAAGAAATGAAGGTCTTCGAGAAAGAAGACAAGAAAGGAAAAAGGCAATGATGGTCAGCAGAGATCAAAATGCTTGAAATCAAGTCAAGAGAGACAAATTTCGAGAGCAAAGATGAAGTTGACTACACAAGTGACTCAAGAAGAAGCCCGACCGCTTGATGGCCAAAGAACAAGATCAACATGATCAAGAAGATGAGGTACAATCTAACTCAACAAACTCGGACACTAGTGATAGTGATCATGACACACACACTTCATCACCCACTCGATCTTTATGATTCATTAGGCAAAATGATGAAAGATTTTGAACACATTAAATCCTCACACACACTATTGAATGAGGAAAACACCTACTCAAAAACCAAAACTCAAAGCCGACTAAGGAGCCGAGTACTCTAAGTCAAATAGGCGATGAGAATGAAAGTTTAAAGGCTGAAAATGCTAAATTAATAGCAGAGATTGCTTTGCTATAGAAAAGAGGAGAATGACCTCAAGAGTGTTATTGCCTCATTCACTAAGGCATCTAAATCATTGGATGATCTTATTATGAGTCAAAGAGAATGTGGAGACAAGACAGCTTAGATTTAACTCCTCTCGTGCTATGTCAAACCTCAAAAGTAATTTTGGAAAGAGGATCTTCAAGTCATGAAGAGTCCGAAAAATCCAAAACTCTAAATGTTGCACACACATTCACTCCAAAGCACAATAACAAGCAAATCGGCCTTGGTTATAAAGGAAAAGGAAAGACTGATTGAGTGTCTTTGAAAGGACACCGAGAAGAGATTCACCGAGTCCTCAAAGAAACTCCAAACAAAAAATACTCTGAAAGAAAAAGCGAGCTACCAAAACCCTTAAAATCCATAAAAGAAATACATATGATGGGAATGGTAGAAAATATCCAAGCCAAGTGATTGGAATAATGTGAACTATCGGATAGACTTATGGAATATAAGCCCAAATGGCAAAGGCCTAGAACTCAAAGAAAGGCCATTCCAAAAGCATAAGAGCTTTCATCGGCACACATATGCACCTAGGCACTACACTCAAAGACACCACAATTACCCAAGGAAGGCAATTGCTAAAACACATGCATATACATACAAAAGAGACAATTTGTATGAACCTAGAATCCCCAAGCAATTTGCCAGGATTAATTATGATTATGGCATCGATAGATGGCAACCCCTTAGAGTCAAATCATTTGGCTATAGGTTGGTTGGATCATCTTAGAATTCTAACCCCTCGGGACCTGCAAGTATGGGTACCTAAAACTTAATTTCCTTGATTGCGGTTCAAGAATAACAGTGAGTGCCAAGGAACTTGGTACTTGGATAGTGGCGCTTCCGGACATATGACAGAAATAAGAAAAATCTATCAAAATTCAAGGAAGTTAAAGGAGCAAAAGTCACATTTGGAGGAAATGAAGCTCTGGCGAAATAAGAGGCATTGGATCCATCAAGAGAAATGGATTAGAAATCACAGACGTTGCATATGTTGAAGGACTCAACTTCAACATGCTAAGCATCGATCAACTCGTGACAAGGGCTACAATGTTGGATTCAACATGGGAATATGCCAAATCAAAGATATTGAATCAAATGAAGTTGTCTTTGCAAGGATGTAGACAAAAATATGTATGTAGTGGATTGGTCAACCGCAACACCTAGTACTGTCTACTAGCAAAGAGCACAATCAAGTTGGTTGTGGCACAAAAAAGAGTCACCCGAATTTCAAAACAATTAACAAGTCGGCAAGAAGTCATCTTGTAGAAGGACTTCCGGACTCAAGATACAAGAAAGAGAGTATATGTGATGCATGTCGAATGGAAAGCAAATCAAATCGTCATTCAAAGAAAAGACATGCCCATCCTCAACAAGAATATTACATCCGCTTCATATGGATCTATTTGGCCCAAAGGGAACCAAACCAAAGATAAGTGGAAAGAAATACACCTTGGTGGTAGAGATGACTACTCAAGATATACATGGACAATATTCATGTGCAAGAAGAAAGAAACTCTACAAAAACTACCACAAATCGATGAAGAGGATTCAAAACGAGAAGAGTCAAACCATTATCAAAATAAGATCGGATAGAGGAACTGAGTTTGTCAATGTAATAATAACTCAATTGTATTGAAAATGGTATTGGTCATGAACTATCAAAGCAGCAAGAACTCCACAAAGAGAATGGAGTTGCGAAAGAAGAATGAACCCACAAAGAAGAAAGAAGGACCATGTTAGTCAAGCGGGGTTACCAAAGAGAATTTGGGTGAAGCAATCAACACAACTTGCTACACTCAAAACAGATGTATGATAAACAGACAAATGACAAAGACTCCTATGAGATCCGGACAGAAGAAAACCAAATGTTGCATATTTCGAATATTTGGATGTAAATGCTTCATCCACAACAATGGCAAAGACAATCTAAAGGCTTTTGATGCTAAAGTCGATGAAGGTATCTTCTTAGGATACTCACCAAAGCAAAGCCTACAGATACTCAACAAAAGAACTATGGTTAGAAGAATCCATTCATGTAGTATTCGATGAGCCAAATGTAAATGGAGAAGACATTGAAGAGTCAACTAATAAGTCAATCATCCAACCATACGAAAGACTCCCTATCTTTGTCAAGCCAAGTCGAATTATCAATTCGAAGAAGATGAGATAGTGAATCTCAAAAATAGCAGAAAATTTGCGCTAAGTGATTACGAGAGAGTGACCCACGACACACAAACGCAAGTCGATCAATCCAATAACTCATTCCAACCTCGATGTAAGATGGCCGAGAGATCATCCACCGTAACTTGTAATTGGAGATATAAAAGAAGGTGTCAAAACAAGATCCGAACTCAACAAGAAGCTATGTTCACTTGCTTCATCTCGCAAATAGAGCCCAAAGACGTGTCACAAGCATTGATGACACACATTGGATTCAAGCTATGCAAGAAGAGCTGAATCGGTTTGAAAGAAATTGTAGGTCCCAAGGGGTGTAAGAGTAAGGTTTAGAAGGGGGTTGAATAAACCTTACCAAATTTTCGATTTAGTCCTTTTAAATCTACAAAGTTGATTCTACACAATGTCCTTGATGGACAATCGAATTAGTCACTCAAGAGAGTTAATCTCTCAACATGACTCAAATTGAGCCGTTGATGGAGTAACTCAAATTTGGCTATATTTTAACTCAACTGTGGTTTTATTTTCAGCGGAAGACTTAACACCCTTAAGTTTGATTAAGTAAGAGTTTAGTGCTTGGTTTAGTACTTATAATTTATCAAGTGGATAGCAAATTTATCAAAGATATAAGCGATTAAAATTGCAAGAATTAAAGTCTTTAAATGTAAATGACACAATGAAACTTTTATAGAGGTTCAAGATGGGGTAATTCTTCTACTCCTCTCTTCTCCAACTCCCGGAGGAATCCACTAAGTAATGATCAATTTACAAAGTGGTAATAGTCCGTATACAAGTCTTGATCACAACAAATGCCGACTTGATCCTTAAGGACTCGATCCGAGACGCCTTGATCACTCACCGGCTTCTCGTGCGACTCGGCTTTCTTCACAGGGTAGTCGCTTTGCTACTACATGACTCACTTGCTCAAGCTCTTTGGATTTGATCACGAAGCCCTCCAAAAGCTTAAGGCTTGGCTCAACCTTGAACCTTCCTACAATCCTTCCCGGAATGTAGACCCCTTGTAATCAATAGTTTCCTCTTCAACTAATTGAAGTTCTCTTTCCTTCATAGGTGAGTGTTGGATTGATGTACTTCGTAATGTAGGCTTGAGGATTGAGAATGTTTCGGTTTTTCCGATGTGCTTGTATATCTCACGTGTGTTTCATACATGTATCCCCTTTTTTTTTTCTCAAACAAACTCCTCGCCTTTTATAGTGAACTTTCAAAAATTTGCCCGTTGAAGAGATAGGCTTATTTTTGAAAGTCACTTGCGTCGTTGGCTTGTCTTGTTGCAGTTCTTGGAATTGCCATTTCCTCGTATGAATTGTTCTTTCACCTTTTCGAGTTCGACACGGTGTAGTGCTTCCCATTGGTTCATTCCTTTTGCACGCTTCTGGGACCGAGCACTCCAAGAAAGGTGGTATGGAGATATTATTTATTTAAGTAAATCTCTTGATTTCTCGTAAACGGTTCTTTTACGCTTATCTCGACTTGATCGCTTTTCCTTGCTTTCCCCATGTGACTTAGAGTCGCTTCCAATCATTGGATGACTCTTCTCTCACTTCAACTTGAGACTTGCTTTTCTTGAGTTGACTTGATGATGCTCCACTCACCGCTTCTTCAAAAGAGAGTTCCGTCTACTCTTCTCTTTGCCATATTCAACATTTTCACGCCAAGGTCTTCCTTCCGTCTTGGTTCTTCTTGCATGTTATGGCGTAGTGACTTAACTCGGCTTTTGGCCAGCTCTAATTGTTACAATACATTTTACAAAGAAGAATTGGGGTGCCAACTTTCTATTCTAAGTTTTACATGGCATTCATCAAAATCTAAACAATAAAATTCCTAACGCTTTCCCCTTTTTGATGATGCCAAAACTTAAATCATTCAAAAATGCAAACAAAGAAAGATACATACAGATAGTGTATTGACATAGAATGTATGCGCAGAATAGATCTTTTATTGATCATATCATTCCCTGTTCTTTTACACGATCAAGCACAAGGTGTATCGAGCACATATTTGTCTACACCGAAAATAAAGAATTTATAGCTTTATTACGTAAGACTTACATTGTATGTATTTACATAATAAAATACATGAAGGGTTGGACAAAGAACACTTCATCTCCTTCATTGTCTCCTTCTTTCATCTTGATCAAGATCTTCTTCTCTTCTTCTCTTTTTCTCGTCGTCACCGCCTTTTTTTTTTTCTTCTCATATGCCTTCCCCGGCACCTTCTTCTTGCCTTTTCTTATTCTTTCCCCTCGTCTCCCCGCCATAGCCGAGTTTGTCTCTTGTTTTCTTCTTCTATTCTTTTTGCATACTCAACGTTAGTTTTAGCCACTTTCAAATTTGCCACTTGGTCAAGCCCACCAAGAGATCCCTCCTTTCTTTCCCCGATCTACGTATTCAATATTCTTGGGCGGAGGCCTAGGTCTCAAGCTTCTTCCTCCACTATCGCTTCTTCCTCTACCTGGGCGTATATCAGACGGGGTCTTCTTCTTCCCAAATGAGTGACTAGCGAGTGACCAGCAGAGCGATCGCCGAAGTCTTTGCTGTCAGCCTTCTTCACATAACGTGAGACCCTTTTCCCAAGATAAGTCCTAAGCTTGAGCCATGGACATATTTGCAAAATATCCTCGATTCGAGCGTTTTAAATTCATCAACTGATTGTGGCTCGTCCCGACATCCGAGATGGCATAGGTGTCTCTGCTCTCGGAATGCCTCCGTGTTCTTTCAAGATGTTCATGACTCGGGCATCCATTCTTCCTTCCACTTCCTTCATCCCTGCTTCAATTGTTTTTCTCTTTTCACCATAGATACAAAGCAGAGTGTTGGAGTGGCAGAGTCACAGGAGTTTGCCGCTTATAATGTCACCGTGACAGACCCCGTTGAGGGGTTTGTGCAATCATCAAGGTCATATCTTTTGATCCTTCCCCTCTCAGATTTTCCTTTCTTTTGTTTCAAAATTTCCTCACCGATTTTCCTTCTCAAATTTGTTCCCTTCTCACTGTTCCTTCTCAATTTCCTTTATTTTCACCTTGATTTTGTCTTTGCTTTAAGGTATTCCTCTTCCCCCTTTTTGGCATCATCAAAGGATAGAGGAACCCCAGGAACATCTTTGGCAAGCATGAAGTCGAGCCTGCGGATAGTCGAGTTCGCTTCAAGTCCGCGCGTTGTAAGTAAAAGACGGAATTCGGATCGAGTAGCGTTGGATTCTCACAAATCGCTTCATCTCAAATGGCGAGAAGGCTGAATTTTCTTGTCATATGTTCTTCCAAACGCTGTAGATCATTTGTATTTTTCTCACGCAGCAGCTTTATCTCGGCAAGGTGAGCTTCATGCATATGCTCAATATGTTCTCTCACTTTGTTTTTGCATCGATTTTCACTCTCCATACCAAAGATTGTTGAACAAAGTGTCCTCAAGAATCTGACTTGTTCCACGCGCATTGTTTGTCAGCTTTGTTGCCACCATTCCCCGATTCAGATCATTATGCCTCTCAAGTCGGCTATAAGGGTGGAATCTCTGTTGTCCAACAGAATCCAAAGAGGCCTCGATGCCTCTCCATCCGTTCAACCTCAAAAAATAGTGCCTTGAACACTTCTCGTGATTTCAAATGATTCTTCATGCGGTGATGGCCATACATCATCAAAGTCATAAGCAAATGAACAATGGTATCTCAAGAGAAAAACGGAGCTGGTCTGCGGATAGCGACGCGTTCATTCTCTCGACTCTTCATGGAGTTCGGTACCTCCAGGGAAAACGAAAAAAGATTCTACAAAAGTTTCATCACCGCCAACCGGATCTGCTTCAATGATGAGCGGTGCGCGTGAAGTTCTTTTGGGAATCGATCCTCCGCAGCCTTGAGGAGCCTCGCTTCGCCGGATCTTTGGTTCACCGGGTTTTGTTGTGAAGTAGTCCCGCTTCTTGAGCTTGGTGCCTCAACAACTTCGTTGGTCTCGGTTCTTGAGCCTCACTGCCTTAACAACCGTTGGTCTTAGTTGATTTTTCCAATTGCGTAGATCGTCCTCGGCCTTATCGATGGCGTCACCGGACGATGATGAGATTTACATTGGTGGCTCATCATCAAAGTTAAAGGTTTGACGAGTAGTCTTGGGATCGACTTACTCGTGCTTGGAACACCCGCACCGAGTCTTTTGGATTTGCACCGGGGATGACTCGCCTTCTTCTTCGCCTTCCGATCCCGAGAAAGGATACATCGGATTACCCTGGAATCATGAAGTGCGCTTATCTCCTTCTCGGATGGGTCGATTATAGCAGGAGGGATGTTCTCTACTTCAGCCTTCTTTACCCGGGAAGTCTCAACCTCCCGTGGGCTTTCATTACCTCCAAAGCAGTCTCTCTCGGCCGAGGCCTTGGTCTCCCTTTCGACAAAGGTCACTGTCTTAGGGTCTTCTGCGGTGGCATCCATTGAGTCTCAACCCCATGGATTGCACTTTCATCGCCCAAAGTGTTAACTCCCGTGGCGTTCCATCCATCTCGTGCCTCGATCGCATCGCGCGTCATTAGCCATTAGCCTTCTGAGCGCTTGGCACCTCACCGAGACAGTCTCAATCGTCCGAGCTTCGTTGATGGCAACTTGTCGTGTTCTTCTTGTGTTTGTATTTTCTCTACTTCGCCTCCTTGATTCATTGTGGAGTCATCTGCAGATCCTCCGACCTTGCCGCAGGTGGAGGGAGTTTCCCCTCACCGGGCGCACCACCGAGTGACTTGAAATGGGGTCACTTGTCTCGAAGCTCCCAGTTGCTTCGATTGATTGTTCAGCCGTTGGGGCGGTGGTAACACACCTTCAATAGGGGTTAGCTCGACCGGGGTCCCCATTGTCCCGGTTTCATCGCCATTCCTTTATGCCTTCTTCCGAGTGAGTCAAAGTGGTAGCAAGAACAACATTGGCGATTTGTCAACCACTCCCATTGGATCGATTTCACCGTGTTCGAGGACTCTCCTGGTCCCTCCATTAGTCTTTGCTCGTGAAGGATTCTTGACTCGTCTGATGCTTGCTGCGCATTTGCAACTCTTCTATGGCAAAGCAAAGATTCTCCTGGTTCCTCGTCACCGCCGTCGAGAAGACATCAAGGAGAGGATGTGTGTGTTACGTGGTGCGAGATAGGGCGGATGCTTGCCTTCTCACGTGCTTCTCGCTTCTTCAGCCTTGCTTTTCTCTCTCCTTGTCCTTGTAGATCTGCAGGGATGTCTCGTGCAGCTTGTCTTCATCCGTAGCCGGGAGCACAGAGTTAATCCAAGGAAATTTAGCAGCCTCTTCTTCTTCTATGAACTCGTGCCATTGGAACTGTTCCTTGACTTACTCAACTTCCATTTCCTCCACTCACGCAGACGATTTTGGATGTCCGGGTAAGGTGGAGATAGGATCATTACATAACTATCCGCTCTCGGGTGTTCTTTCAGGCTTCACCGTGTGAGCTACAAATGTGTCTTCGAGTTGCCTCTCGCTGATCGCTGCAGCAGACTTGGGCGTTTCATCAACTACATCCGAGACTCTACTTCTCCGAGTCTCCGGTATTTGTGCTAGCCGAGTAATCGACTCACCGGTTTCTCCGCTTCCCCGATCGCTTGACGATTCTTCTTCGTCTCCTGGTTTGTACCAGGGGGAATTTCTCGTTCGAGATGTTGTCTTCTCGAGTCTTGTGCGGCCGGGGCTTGTGTCTTTTTCTCGAGGAGCGGGCCGTCGTGGCTTCTCGCCTCCTTTCTTGACGATCGGAGAAGGTATTTGTGAGTCCTTCTCGACCGATCTTTGCAGGGCGGAGACACGGCTACGCCGGGCGTGACTCTGCTGCGGGGCAGGAGCATGTTTGGTTTTCTTTGTCAGGGGCAAGAGCTTTTTCTTAGCACCGCAGGGCAAATTTTCTTCTTGGCCGGAGAGGAAACAATCGTATCTTCTGGGTCACCGATTCCCCTCACACAGTGTCGCTCTCTTGGCGTAAGCTCTCTTCGTGCGCCGAGAGAGGTTTGCTCAACATCCTCTTGTTAACATGGAATGCCTTCCCATGTCTAAGAGGGACTCCTTTCACCTCCAATAGCCGCCAATCACTGTGCCATATCCTAGGGATCCTCCAAATGAACCATCTTCTTTGAAGGACTTGTTCCCACGCTCGGGCAGAGTCTGCTGTGTAGACAAACTCAGCCAGTTTATCTTCTTTTCTTCGATGATTGCAGCCATTACAATCGCTTTGCCTTTGACATGATTGGTCAAAGTCCAAATTTGATGTCGATACATTTGGCAACTATGTCCAACAACTTGTGATAATCGTCCTTCGAGCTCTTGTTTGTCGTGTATATTATTTTATCAAAGAAAGTCGGACTTGGCTATTTCTTTCCATGCGTCGGCCAAGTTTACATCAGCTTCTTTAATCTCGGATGCTTCTTCCGGCGGTAGTGAGCAATGTTCACCAAATCCTTGGCATGATAGTCAGTGATAGTCACCGCTTTCCGTGAATGATGACTTGATTCCTTCATCGTGAATCTCAAAGATTCACGAATTGTGCGACTTCCTCCACATATGTCATCGGGTATTCTAACGCCGAAACGGTTTCGCACGATGTTTCTAACTTTTCAAATTTTTCTTCACTAGGTGTGTCGCGGACCCCTGTTTCATCATTCCGTCGAAATCCACCGTAGAGCCGTGTGGATTTGCTTTCCTAACTTGGTAAAGTCATAAGTTGGTGCCATTTCTCAGATTATTTCAAAGAAAAACTTAGAAAATGATTTGAAGATTGATAGGGTTTCGAGAGTATTTTGCCTTTGCTTTTGAGAGAAAGAGATGAACAGCTTTTTAGAAGTGTGAGAGAGAAACGGACGAAAATGGTTTAAATATGGTTTATGAAAGGATGTGCGGGTGGTTTTTGAATTGTGATCGAAATCAACGGCTTGATTTCGCACGCCTATTGAGCATTTCATGTCTCGTATTTAATGCGGCAAAGATTTATATCCAATCATAAGCTTGGTGTGCAGCTTTATGTCTGTACACATCATCATTATCTTTGACGTATTCCTTAAAACATTCCCGCTTAGTCAAAACGACAACGTTTTTGTCACTTTGCTCATAAGTTATTCAGCTTATCCCTTAGCCGATTTAACTCTACTTCTCACATTCTCTTAGTGACTCAATATCACCGACTTCCGGTGTTATTGTTTTCCGACACAAAACTGATTTATTGAAATTTACTTTTCAGCCCTTTTTCACCCCTTTTCTGTTCCATTTCTCTTCTTTGATTCGTCCGAGTGTCACCACTAATTAACCCCAACTCATGTTTGAGTTCTTCAAATCTTGACTCACATAATGGTTTTGTGAAGATGTCGGCTAGTTGTTTATCGCTTGAGATATATTCCAGGATGATGTCCTTCTTTTCAACATGGTCTCTTATGAAGTGATATCTCGACATCAATGTGCTTTGTTCTTGAATGCAACACAGGATTTTGAGTAATTGCAATTGCACTTGTGTTATCACACATGATTGGAATTTCTTTTTCCTCAATTTCATAGTCTCTCACCGTTGTCTCATCCATAGGCCTTGGGTACAACAAATGCCTGCCGCAGCCTATGTATTCTCGCCCACCAGAGGTGGCTATTGAGTTTTGCTTCTTGCTAAACAAGGAAATCAGCCTGTTCCTAGCATTTGACATGTGCCTGAAGTGCTCTTCCTATCAACTCGCATCCAAAGATAGTCGAATCAATAGCCAATTAGCTTGAATCCACCTTCCTTTGGATACCATAGGCCTACTTCTTGGCTTCCTTTCAAGTCTCTCAATATTCTCTTTCTTTCATTATATGGCTCTCTTTTGGAGCAGATTGAAATCTTGCACATACACCTACAAAGAAAGGTGATGTCTAGTCCGCTTGTGAGATAGAGCAATGATCCAATAAGTGCTCAGTATCTTGTTTGATCTACTGTGCTTGCCATCCGCATCCATATCTATTTTGATCGATGTGTTCATTGGTATTTTCACGTAAGACTTCTCTTCCATTCCAAATTTTTTCATTAAATCTCTCGTGTATTTTGTCCGACTTATGAAGGTTCCATCCTTCACTGTTTCACTTGGAGTCCAAGGAAGAATGTCGGCTCTCCCATCATGCTCATTTCAAATTTACTTTGCATGAGGTTTGAAAACTTTTCACACAAACTCTTTGTTTGTGGATCCAAAGATGATGTCATCAACATATATTTGAACAAGTAGAATACTCTTCTTGTCTTGAATTCTAAAAAGTGTTCTATCTACTTTTCCTTTTGTGAATCCATTTTCGATTAGGAATTGTGACAAGGTGTCATACCATGCTCGGGTGCCTGTTTCAATCCATACAGGCTTTCTTGAGTTTGTATACCTTGTCTCCAAGAGTCTTCTGCTCAAATCCTCGAGGTTGTTCAACATACACTTCTTCTTCCAATAAACCATTTAGGAATGCACTTTTTACATCCATCTCGATATACAATGAAATTCTTGTGAGTTGCATAGGCAAGAAACATCCTTATAGCTTCCAATCTTGCTACAGGGCAAATGTTTCATCAAAATCTATCCCTTCTTCTTGGCAATATCCTTTGGCTACTAGTCTTGCTTTGTTTCTTACCACGAGCCTTCCTCGTTCATTTTATTTCGAATACCCATTTGGTGCCAATAACATTTTGATGCATGGGTCTTTGCACTAATTCCCACACTTTATTTCTTTCAAACCGATTGACTCTTCTTGCATAGCTTGAATCCAATGTGTGTCATCCAATGCTTGTGACACATCTTTTGGCTATATTTGCGAGATGAAGCATGTGAACATAGCTTCTTGTTGAGTTCGATCTTGTTTTGACACCTTCTCTTATATCTCCAATGACAAGTTCTCGTGGATGGTCTCTCAGCCATCTTACATCAGTTGGAGTAAGTTAGCTGGATTCATCGACTTGCAAAATTGTGTTCTTTGTGGTCGGCTCTCTCATAATCACTTAGCCGCAAATTTTCCAAATGCTTTTGAGATTCAGCTATCTCATCTTCTTCCTCGAATTGATAATTCCAAATTGACCTTCAAAGATAGGGACTCTTCTCAGATGGTTGGATGATTCAGAACATCACCGACTCTACAATGTCTTCTCCATTTACATTTGGCTCATCGAATACTACATGAATGGATTCTTCTCGTAACCATAGTTCTTTTGTTGAGTATTCTCAGAGGCTTTGCTTTCACCGAGTATCCTAAGAAGATACCTTCATCGGCTTTAGCATCAAAGGCCTTTAGGTTGTCTTTGCCATTGTTGTGGATGAAGCATTTACATCCAAATATTCTCAAATATGCAACACTTGGTTTTCTTCCACCCGGATCTCATAGGAGTCTTTGTCACCGCCTTTATCATACATCCGTTTTGGGTGTAGCAAGTCGTGTTGATTGCTTCACCAAAATCTTTTTGGTAACCCCCGCTTGACTAGCATGGTCCTTGCTTTGCTTCTTTGAGGGTTCTCGCTTCTTTCTTTCGCAACTCCATTCTCACGTGGAGTCCTTGCTTCGATAGTTCATGACCAATACCATTCTCAATACAATATCGAGTTATTATTCCATTGACAAACTCGTTCCTCTATCTCGATCTTATTTTGATAATGGTTTGACTCTTCTCATTTTGAATCGTCTTCATCACCGTGGTAGTTTTTGTAGAGTTTCTTTCTTCTTGCACATGAATATTGTCCATGTATATCTTGAGTAGTCATCTACTACCACCAAGGTGTATTTCTTTCCACTTATCTTTGGCCGGTTCCACCGGGCCAAATAGATCCATATGAAGCGTATGCAATATTCTTGTTGAGGATGGGCATGTCTTTTCTTTGAATGACGACTTGATTTGTTTTCCCTTCGACATGCGTCACATATACTCTCCTTTTTGTATCGAGTCCGTAGTCCTTCCACAAGATGACTTCTTGCCACTTGTTAATTGTTTTGAAATTCAGTGTGACTCAACTTTTTGTGCCACAACAACTTGATTCAAATTGTGCTTTTTGCTAGTAGACAGTCTTTGGGTGTTGCAAATTGACCAATCCACGGCATACATATTCTTCTTCTGTCTACATCCTTGCAACACAACTTCATTTGATTCGATATCTTTGATTTGGCATATACCCATGTTGAATCCAACATTGTAGCCCTTGTCACAGAGTTGATCGATGCTCGATAAGTTGAAGTTGAGTCCTTCAACATATGCAACATCCGTGATTTCTAATCCATTCCTCTTGATGGATCCAATGCCTCTTATTTCACCAGAGCTTCATTTCCTCCAAATATGACTTTTGCTCCTTTGACATCCTTGAATTTTGACAGATTTTTCTTATTTCTGTCATATGTCCGGAATGCCCACTATCCATGTACCAGGTTCCTTGGCACTCACTGCTCAACCTCGCAATCAAGGAAATTAAGTTTTAGGTACCCATACTTGTCTCCGGGTCCCGAGGGGTTAGAATTGTAAGATGATCCAACCAACATATAGCCAAATGATTTGACTCTAAGGGGTTGCCATCTATCGTGCCATAATCATAATTAATCCTGCAAATTGCTTGGGGATTCTAGGTTCATACAACTGTCTCTTTTGTCCGTATGCCCGCATATGTGTTTTAGCAATTGCCTTCTTTGGGTAATTGTGGTGTTTTTGAGTGTAGTGCCTAGGTGCATATGTGTGTTGATGAAAGCTCTTATGCTTTTGGAATGGCCTTTGGCTTGAGTTCTGGCCTTTGCCATTTGGGCTTATATTCCATAAGTCTGGCCGATAGTTCACATTATTCCAATCAACTTGGCTTGGATATTTTCTACCATTCCCATCATATGTATTTCTTTTATGGGTTTTCTAGGGATTTTTGGTAGCTCTGCTTCCTTTTACAGAGTATTTTCTCGTTAGGAGTTTGTTGAGGGACTGGCTGAATCTCTTCTCGTATCCTTTCAAAGACACTCAATCGGGTCAATTTTCCTTTTCCTTTGTAACCAAGGCCAGTTTGCTTGTTATTGTGTTTTGGAGTGAATGTGTGTGCAACATTTTGAGTTTTGGATTTTTCGGACTCTTCATGACTTGAAGATCCTTTTTCCAAAATTACTCTTGAGGTTTGACATGGCACGAGAGAATTAAATCCTAAGCCTTGTCTTGTCTCCACACTCTCTTTGACTCATAATAAGATCATCCAATGATTTAGATGCCTTAGTGAATGAGGCAATAACATTCTTGAGGTCATTCTCCCTCTTTTTATAGCAGCAATTTCTACTAATTTAGCATTTTCACCTTTTTAAACTTTCATTTTCAACAACTATTTGACTTAGAGTACTCGGCTCCTTAGTCACTTTGAGTTTTGACTTTTGAGTAGGATGTTTTCCTCATTCAATAGTGTGTGTGAGGATTTAATGTGTTCAAAATCTTTCATCATTTTGCCTAATGAATCATAAAGATCAGTAGGTGATGAAGTGTGTGTGTCACGATCACATCACTAGTGTCCGAGTTTGTTGAGTTAGATTGTACCTCATCTTCTTGATCTTGTTCTTTCGCCATCAAGCGGTCGGGCTTCTTCTTCAAAGTCACTTGAGTAGTCGACTTCTTTGCTCTCTCGAATCACTGCCTCTCTTGACTTGGTTGTTTTTTTGTGATCTCAAGACCATCATTGCCTTTTTTTTTCTTTTTGTCTTCTTTCTCTCAAGATCTTCCTTTCTTCTTCATCCCCTGTACTTGTTGACTACAGGATATGGACAATCAATGGCATAGTGACCTGGTTGTCTACAGCTTCAACATAGATACTCAACCTTTTGATCAACTCTTTCCATTCTTGGATTGTCACCCCTTGATACTCAACTTTTTGATGATCTGTTCTCTTGGTTGGCCTATCATCCCTTGATTTGGAGGAGCCGAGTGTCTTCTCGGAAGATTCACCCTTTCCTCTCTTGTAGTTCTTATTAAAGAACTTGTTAAATCTTTTAACCATCGGGCTATTTCTTCGGGTCAATGACCTCTTTGACCTCACTCTCTTCCCATCTTTAACAATTAGAGCAAATTTGTTTTGGGTACAAATGCCTCTTCCTCGTCTTTTCTTCTCACCAAACTCGTAGGCTTTGAGGTCCGAGAATAACTCATGGTTGGATGTCTTTGATAGGTCCATGGAATGTCTCGGTGCCATGACCTTCATTTCCCATTCACCGAAGACTTTTTAGGATCTTCATACACATTTCTTCTTGTATATTCCTTTCCAAGTGCGGACATCTCATTTGTGATTTCGTGAACCGAGCGTCTAGTTGATCCAGGTTCTCTCGAGATCATTTTGAAGTTCTCAAATTTCTCTGACAGCACCGATAGTTTGTTTTCTTTGATTTGCTCGAGCCTTCACAAATCAATGTCGCCTTGTCCCGCATTTCTTTAGCCGTTTTGCATGATTTGACTTTGTTGAACATGGCTTTGTCCAAGGTTTTGTAGAGGATGTCATTGGCTACATTGTCCAGTTATATCTTTTTCTCATCATTTGTCCACTCGCTTCTTGGTTTTTCAACCATGATCGTCTAGGAGCAAAGATCTTCTTCTCCTTCACCGCAACTCTTCGTATAAATCGTGTTCACCTTTAATATTTGCAGAGGCCCATCTTCTATCACTATCCACATCTCATCATGTAATGCTTTGATAGATGAGCCTCGCATACGAATTTTCCAATCATCAAATTCTTCGATAGTGAACATAGGGATGCGTGTCAAATTTGCTTCCATGATAATAACTTTTAAAAAAAAAATTTGAAGGTTTAAGTACTAAAGCGGACTTTGAAAAGTTTGGAGATCTAGTTCAAGAACTAACGGAGGGTTCAATGAACCAACCGCTCCGATACCACTTGTAGGTCCCAAGGGGTTTAGAAGGGGGTTGAATAAACCTTACCAAATTTTCGATTTAGTCCTTTTAAATCTACAGAGAGTTGATTCTACACACCGTGTCCTTGATGGACAATCGAATTAGTCACTCAAGAGAGTTAATCTCTCAAATGACTCAAATTTGAGTGTTGATGGAGTAACTCACCAATGTTGGCTATATTTTAACTCAACTGTGGTTTTATTTTCAGCGGAAGACTTTACACCCTTAAGTTTGATAAAGTAAGAGTTTAGTGCTTGGTTTAGTACTTATAATTTATCAAGTGGATAGCAAATTTATCAAATGAGATATAAGCGGCTAAAATTGCAAGAATTAAAGTGCTTTGAAATGTAAATGACACAATGAAATTTTTATAGAGGTTCAAGATGGGGTAATTCTTCTACTCCTCTCTTCTCCAACTCCCGGAGGAATCCACTAAGTAATGATCGATTTACAAAGTGGTAACAGTCCGGATACAAGTCTTGATCACAACAAATTTGACTTGATCCTTAGGACTCGATCCGAGACGCCTTGATCACTCACCAAGCTTCTCGACTCGGCTTCTTCACAGGCAAATGCCTTGCTACTACACTCACTTGCTCAAGCTCTTTGGATTTGATCACGAAGCCCTCCAAAAGCTTAAGGCTTGGCTCAACCTTGAACCTTCCTACAATCCTTCCCGGAATGTAGACCCCTTGTAATCAATAGTTTCCTCTTCAACTAATTGAAGTTCTCTTTCCTTCACAGTGAGTGTTGGATTGATGTACTTCGTAATGTAGGCTTGAGGATTGAGAATGTTTCGGTTTTTCCGATGTGCTTGTATATCTCACGTGTGTTTCATACATGTATCCCCTTTTTTCTCAAACAAACTCCTCAGCCCTATTATAGTGAACTTTCAAAAATTTGCCCGTTGAAGAGATAGGCTTATTTTTTAAAGTCACTTGCAGATCGTTGGCTTGTCTTGTTGCGCTTCTTGGAATTGCCATTTCCTCGTATGAATTGTTCTTTCACCTTTTCGAGTTCGACATGGTGTAGTGCTTCCCATTGGTTCATTCCTTTTGCACGCTTCTCGGGACCGAGCACTCCAAGAAAGGTGGTATGGAGATATTACTTGTTTAAGTAAATCTCTTGATTTCAGGTAAACGGTTCTTTTACGATTATCTCGACTTGATCGCTTTTCCTTGCTTTCCCCAGGTGACTTAGAGTCGCCTTCCAATCATTGGATGACTCTTCTCACTTCAACTTGAGACTTGGCTTTTCTTGAGTTGACTTGATGATGCTCCACTCACCGCATCTCACCGCTTCTTCAATAGAGTTCCCGTCTACTCTTCTTTGCCATATTCATTGTTTCACAGCAAGGTCTTCCTTCCAGGTCTTCACTGTCTTCTTGCATGTTATGGCGTAGGCCGACTTAACTCGCCTTGGCCAGCTCTAATTGTTACAATACATTTTACAGCAAAGAATTGGGGTGCCAACTTTCTATTCTAAGTTTTACATGGCATTCATCAAAATCTAAACAATAAAATTCCTAACAAAAATAAACTGTGGGAATTAGTACAAAGACCCATACATCAAAATGTGATTGGCACCAAATGGGTGTTCAGAAATAAGATGAACGAGGAAGGTTTTGTGGTAAGAAACAAAGCAAGACTAGTAGCCAAAGGATATTGCCAAGAAGAAGGGATAGATTTTGATGAAACATTTGCCCCTGTAGCAAGATTGGAAGCTATAAGGATGTTTCTTGCCTATGCACTCACAAGAATTTCATTGTATATCGATGGATGTAAAAAGTGCATTCCTAAATGGTGTATTGGAAGAAGAAGTGTATGTTGAACAACCTCCAGGATTTGAGCAGAAGACTCTTGGAGACAAGGTATACAAACTCAAGAAGGCTCTATATGGATTGAAACAGGCACCCAGAGCATGGTATGACACTTTGTCACAATTCCTAACCAAAAATGGATTCACAAAAGGAAAAGTAGATAGAACACTTTTCGAATTCAAGACAAAAAAGAGTATACTTTGCTTGTTCAAATTTATGTGGATGACATCATTTTTGGTTCCACAAACAAAGAGTCATGTGAAAAGTTTTCAAACCTCATGCAAAGTAAATTTGAAATGAGCATGATGGGAGAGTCGACATTCTTCCTTGGACTCCAAGTGAAATAGTCAAGGATGGAACCTTCATAAGTCAAACAAAATACACCGTAGATTTAATGAAGAAGTTTGGTATGGAAGAGAAGTCTTCAGTAAAATACCATTGAACACATCGACCAAAATGGACATGGATGCGGATGGCAAGCCTCAGATCAAACAAGATACATAGCACTTACGGATCATTGCTCTATCTCACAACAAGCGCGCCGGACATCACCTATCTTTGTAGGTGTATGTGCAAGATTTCAATCTGCTCCAAAAGAGAGTCATATGACAAAGAATAAGAGAATATTGAGATACTTGAAAGGAAGCGAAGAAGCGGGCCTATGGTATCCAAAGGAAGGTGGATTCAAGCTAATTGGCTATTCCGATTCTCGACTATCTTGGATGCAGAGTGGACAGAAGAGCACTTCAGCACATGTCAAATGCTAGGAAAGCAGATCGATTTCCTGGTTTAGCAAGAAGCAAAACTCAATAGCCACCTCCACAACCGGTGAGGCGAATACATAGTTGCGGGCAAATAAGTGCCCAAGTCCTATGGATGAGACAAAGAAACCGAGAGACTATGAAATTGAGGAAAAAGAGATTCCAATCATGTGTGATAACACAAGTGCAATTGCAATTACTCAAAATCCTCGTGTTGCATTCAAGAACAAAGCATATTGATGTCGATATCACTTCATAAGAGATCATGTTGAAAAGAAGGATATCATCCTGGAATATATTTCAACCGATAAACAACTAGCCGACATCTTCACAAAACCATTATGTGAGTCAAGATTTGAAGAACTCAAACATGAGTTGGGTTAATTGAGCCGAAATGACACTCGAGACGAATCAAAGAAGAGAAATGGAACATAAAAGGGGTGAAAAGAGTCGAACACGTAAATTAGCTCGAAGAATCACCAGACGGAAAGACAATACACTAAGTCACCGGTGATAGCCGAGTCACTAAGAGAATCGTGAGAAGTAGAGTTAAATCGCTAAGGGATAAGCCGAGTCACTTATAAACAAAGTGACAAAAACGCCGCGTTTTGACTAAGCGGGAATGTTTTAAGGAATACGTCGGACAATGATGATGATGTCTGCATAAAAGCCGCACACCAAGCTTATGATTGGATATAAATGCTGCCGCATTAAATACGAGACATGAAATGCTAAATAGGCATGCAAAATCTAAGCCGTTGATTTCGATCACATTTTAAAAAACCACCCGCACGCCCTTTCATAAACCATATTTAAACCATTTTCGTCCGTTTTCTCTCTCACACTTCTAAAAACTATTCATTTCTTTCTCTCAAAAGCAAAGGCAAAATTCTCTCGAAACCCTATCTATCTTCAAGTCAATTTAAGTTTTTCTTCGATATAATCCCGAAAAATGGCACCAACTTATGACTTTACCAAGTTAGGAAAGCAAATCCACACCTATTCTACGGTGGACTTCGACGAACGATGAAACAGGTCCGATGACACCCTAGTGAAGAAAATCGCTGAAAAGTTAGAAATGTCCTGGTCAAACCGTTTCGACGATAGAATACCCGATGACATATGTGGAGGAGGTCGCACAATTCTACGTGAATGCCGAGATTCACGATGAAGGAATCAAGTCATCTGCTCACGGAAAGCGGTGACTATCTCTGCCAAGGATTTGGCCGAACATTGCTCACTACCGGCGGCGGAGCATCGGAGATTAACGAAGCCGATGTAAACCTGGTCAAGCTTGGAAAGAAATAGCCAAGCCTTCTTTGCCGATAAAATAGTGTATACAAAGAAACAAGAGATTGAAGGAGGATTACCACAAGTCAGTTGGACATAGTTGCCAAATGTATCGACATCAAGTTTGGCGACTTTTGACCAATCATCAAAGGCAAAGCCGATTGTAATGGCCGCAATCATCGAAGAAAAGAAGATAAATCTGGCCGAGTTTGTTTGTCTACAGACTCTGCGAACGCTGGGAACAAATCCTTCAAAGAAGATGGCACATTTGGAGGATCCCAGGATATGGCCTAGTGATTGGCCTAGCTAATGGAGGTGAAAGGAGTCCTCTTAGACATGGGAAGGCATTCCATGTTAACAAGAGGATGTTCGAGCAAACCTCTCTCGCGCACAAGAGAGAGAGCTTACGCCAAGAGAGCGACACCAGTGAGGGGAATCGGTGACCCTCAAGATACTGATTGTTTCCTCTCCACCCAAGAAGAGAGCTGCCCCCAGCTACTAAAAGATCGCGCCCCTGCAGCAAAAAGAAAACCAAACATGCTCCTCGCCCGCAGCAGAGTCACTGCCCTGCAGCCGTGTCTCCCGCCCGCAGCAGCAGCGGCCGAGAAGGACTCACAAATACCTTCTCCGATCGTCAAAAAGAAGAGAACCGAGAAGCCACGACGGCTGCTCCCCAAAAAGACACCAAAGACGCCCCACCGCCAAGACTCGAGGACACCATCTTCAACCGTAAATTCCTCCGTACAAACTAGAGATGAAGAAGAATCATCAAGCGATCGAGAAACCAAAGCCGCTTACTCGGCCTAGAGAAGATACCGAGACTACCGGAAGTAGAGTCTCCGGATGTAATTGATGAAACAGCCAAGTCTGCTGAAGGCGATCAGCAGAGGCAACTCAAGACACACTGTAATTCACACAAATGAAGCACAAGAAGAACCCGCTAGAGCGGATAGTGATGTAATGATCCTATCTCCACCTTACCCGGACATCCAAAATCGTCTGCGTGAGTGGAGGAAATGGAAGTTGAGTAAGTCAAGGGAACAGTTCCAACGGCCCGAGTTTATAGAAGAAGAAGAGGAATCGCTAAATTTCCTTAGACTAAAAATCGTGCCTCAAAGACTTGATGAAGACAATCGCTTAGACATCCTGCAGATTTACAAGGAAAAGGAGAGAGAAAAGCAAGTGAGGAAGCCGAGGCACGTGAGAAGGCAAGATCCGCCTCTATCTCCGCACCACGAACACACACATCCTCTCCTCCTTGATGTCTTCTGACAAAATGATGAGGATCCGCAGAATGCTTTCTTTGCCGCTACGAAAGAGTTGCAAATGCAGCAAGCATTGCACAAATCAAGAATCCTTCACGAGCAAAGATTGATGGAGGGACCAGAGAGTCCTCCGTAACACACCGAAATTGATCCAATGGGAGTGGTTCAAAAATCGCCATCGTTGTTGCTGCTACCACTTCCCCACTCACTCGGAAGAAGGCAATAAGGGACATGGAGATGAAATCGGGACAATGGGGACCCCGGTCGAGCCAACCCCTATTGAAGGTGTGTTACCACCGCCCCAACTACCGAACAATCAATCGAAATAGCCGAGCTTGGAGACGAGTGACCCCATTCCAAGTCACTCACCAGGTGCGCCACCGAGGGAGAAACTCCTCCACTACAAAGCCAGGTCGGAGGATGCTGCAGATGACTCCACAATGAATCAAGGAGGCGAAGTAGAGAAAATACAAACACAAGAAGAACAACAAGTTGCCATCAACGAAGCTCAAACAATTGACACTGCCTCACCGAGGTGCCAACCGCCGTCGGAAGGCTAATGACGTTGCGATGCAAAATCGAGGCACATGAAGGAACAACCCCGGGAGTTAACACTGGGCAATGAAAGTGCAATCCATGGGGTTGAGACTCTAATGGATGCCACCGAGAAGACCCTAAGACAACCGACACTTGTCGAAAGGAGGACCAGCCTCATCGCCGCAAAGAGAGACTGCCGGAGGTATCTGAAGGCCCACGGAGGTTGAGACTTCCCGGGGTAAAGAAGTCAAGAGAAACATCCTCCCGCTATAATCGACCCATCCGAGAAGGAGAGAAGTGCACTTCATGATTCCCAGATAATCCTCGATGTATCCTTTCGGGATCGGGCGAAGAAGAAGGTTCTGAGTCATCCCCGTGCAAATCCAAAAGACTCACCAAGCGGATGTTCCAAGCACAAGCAAGTCGATCCCAAGACTACTCGTCAAACCTTTAACTTTGATGATGAGCCACCAATGGAAATCTCATCATCGTCCGATGACGCTTACCGATAAGGCCGGGACCGCTACGCAATTGGAAAAATCGGTTGAGACCAACGGTTGCTGAGACACCGAGGCTCAAAGAACCGAGACCAACGAGGCAGTGAGACTCGGCTCAAGAACCGGGACCACTTCACAACAAAACCCACCAACAAGAGACCACCGTGCGGCTCCTCAGGCAGCAGATCGATTCCCAAAAGAACTTCACGCGCACCGCTCATCATCGAATGATCCCGGTTGGCGGCGATGAATCTTTTGTAGAATCTTTCCCTTTTTCACCGGATAGATACTTAACTCCACGAAGAGTCGAAACGAACAAGCACGCTATCACAAACCAGCCTCCCGTTATTCCATCGTACACCATTGTTCCAAATGATTATGATTTTGACGCCGCATGGCCATCACTCCAACAAGAGAATCACCAAGTTCGAGAAGTGTTCAAGGCACTATTTTTGGTTTGAGGTTGAACGGATGGAGAGGCATCGCCTCTTTGGATATGCGATCGACAACAGAGATGCTACCCTTACAGTAGACTTGAGAGGCATAACAAATCAATCGGGAATGGTGGCAACAACAAGAAACAATGTGTGTGGAACAAGTGAGATACTTCAGACATTGTTCAACAAGTCGCTAGTGTGTGAGAGTCGAAAATGCCGATGCAAAACGGTGAGAGAACATATTGAGCACATGCATGAAGCTCATACTCGCCGAGATAAAGCTCACTGCGTGAGCAAAATACGAATGATCTACAAATGTTTGGAAGAACACATGACTAGAAAATTCAGCCTTCTCATGGCCGAGATGAAGCGATTTCAAAGAGAGTCCAACGCTACTCGATCCGACCAGTGCGCTTACAACGCATGAGACTTAAAGCGTAACTCGACTATCCGCAGCTCGACTTCATGTTTGCCAAGATGTTCCCCTGTGGGTTCCTCTACCCTTTGATAATGCCAAAAAGGGGAAGAAGAATACCTTAAAGCAAAAAAAAATCAAGCCGAAAAGAAAGGAGCAAAAATGAGAAGGGAAAATCACCGAGGAAATTCTCAAACAAAAGAAAGGAAAATCACTTGAGGGGAAGGATCAAAAGATATGACCTTGATGATTGCACAAACCCCTCAACAGGTCCCGTCACAAATGACATTATCGCAAAGAAACTCCTCAGGACTCGCCACTCCAACACTCTCTGTATCTATGGTCGAAAAGAGAAAAACAATTGAAGCAGGGGATGAAGGAAGTGGAAGGAAGAATGGATGCCCGAGTTATGAACATCTTGAAAGAACATGGAGGCATTCCAAAGAGACAGAGACACTTATGCCATTTCGATGTCGGGACAGAGCCACTGGTCCGTTGATGAATTTAAAACGCTCGAATGAGGGATACTTTGCAAATATGTCTATGGCTCAAGCTTGGGACTTGTACTAGGAAAAGGGTCTCACGTTATGTGAAGAAGCTAACAGCAAAGACTTCCGGCAGATCACTCTGCTGGTCACTCCGCCGTCACTCACCGAAAGAAGAAGACCCCGACAAAGATACGCCCGAGGTAGAGGAAGAAGCGAGAGTGGAGGAAGAAGCTTGCACTAGGGCCTCGCCAAGAATATTGAATACGAGATCCAGGAAAGAAAGGATGGATCTACTGGGGCGGGCTTGACCAAGTGGCAAATTTGAAAGTGGCTAAAACTAACGCCGAGTATGCAAAAAGAATAGAAGAAGAAAACAAGAGACAAACTCAGCTATGGCAGGAGAGACAGGAAAGAACAAGAAAAGATGAAGCTGCCAGGGAAGGCATATGAAAAGAAAAAAAAGGCAAATGACGACGAGAATAAGAGAAGAAGAGAAGAAGAAGATGTTGAACAAGATGAAAGAAGGAGACAAATGAAGGAGATGAAGTGTTCTTCTGTCCAACCCTTTGTGTATTTTATCATGTAAATACATACAATGTAAGTCTTCGTAATAAAGCTATAAATTCTTTATTTTTCTCGTGTAGGCAAATATGAACTCGATACACCTTGTAAACAGCCAGTAAAAAGTACAAGAATGATATGATCAATAAAAAGATTGATTCTCACAGCGCATACATTCTATGTCAATACACTATCTCGTATGTATCTTTTGTTATTTGCATTTTTGAATGGTTTAAGTTTTGGCATCATCAAAAAGGGGGAAATTGTTAGGAATTTTATTGTTTAGATTTTGATGAATGCCATGTAAAACTTAGAATAGAAAGTTGGCACCCCATTCTTGTTGTAAAATGCATTGTAATAAATAGAGCCGCCAAGCCGAGTTAAGTCGCTACGCCCTAACATGCAAGAAGACAATCAAGACTTGAAGGAAGACTCACTGTGAGACAAATGAGTATGGCAAAGAAGAGTAGACAGAACTCTACTATAGAAGCAAATCGAGATACAACAGAGTGGAGCATCGGTCAAGTCAACTCAAGAAAAGCCAAAGTCTCAAGTTGAAGTGATGGAAAGAGTCATCCATGATTGGAAGTCGACTCTAAGTCACCTGGGAAAGCAAGGAAATGCAATCAAGTCGAGATAATCAGAAAAGAACCGTTGCCGAAAATCAAGAGAATTACTTAAACAAGTAATATCTCCATACCACTTTTCTCTGAGTGCTCGGTCCCGGAAGCGTGCAAAAGGAATGAACCAATGGGAAGCACTACACCGTGTCGAACTCAAAAAGGTGAAAGAACAATTCATATGAGGAAATGGCAATTCCAAGAATCGCAACAAGACAAGCTAACGATCAAAGTGACTTTCAAAAATAAGCCTATCTCTTCAACGGGCAAATTTTTGAAAGTTCACTATAAAAGGCCGAGGAGTTTGTTTGAGAAATGACAGATATAGATGACATATATGTGAGATATACAAGCATAGTAGAAAAACTGAAACATTCTCAATCCTCGAGCTACATTACGAAGAACATCAATCCAACACTCACCCGTGAAGGAAAGATAACTTCAATCAGTTGAAGAGGAGGATATCTGAAACAAGGGGTCTACATTCCGGGAAGGATTGTAGGAAGGTTCAAGGTTGAGCCAAGTCTTAAGCTTTTGGAGGGCTTCGTGATCAAATCCAAAGAGCTTGAGCAAGTGAGTCAGTAGCAAGGCAATGCCTGTGAAGAAGCCGAGTCGTCGAGAAGCCACCGAGTGATCAAGGCGTCTCCAGATCGAGTCCCAAAGGATCAAGTCGGCCGTGTGATCAAGACTTGTATCTCGGACTGCTACCACTTTGTAAACCGATCATTACCTAGTGGATTCCTCCAGGAGTTGGAGAAGAGAGGAGTAGAAGAATTACCCCATCTTCGAACCTTTATAAAAATTTCATTGTGTCATTTACATTTCAAAGACTTTAATTCTTGCAATTTTAATCGCTTATATCTCACGATAAATTTGCTATCCACTTGATAAATTATAAGTACTAAACCAAGCACTAAACTCTTACTTAATCAAACTTAAGGGTGTTAAGTCTTCCATTTAAAACAAAACCACAAATCGAGTTAATTTAGAGCTAAATAAAGTTATTCCATCAATGTTCAGTTGAGTTTGTTGAGTGATTAACTCTACTGAGTGATCGAATTGACTGTCCATGAAGGACACAATTGCGTGTAGTATCAACTCAGAGATTTAAAAGGACTAAATCGAAAATTTGGTAAGGTTTATTCAACCCCACCTTCTAAACCTTACACTTACACCCCTTGGGACCTACAATTTCTATGATACATATTTGACTAATGATTATGCACATGAGCTTTTTTATCATTCCCCAACCACGACCACCCCTTCGTGGGACTATTTATGCAATTAACCTCTTTTTCATGGATACATAATATTACAAGGATTAGTATAAGTTGTGGTAATTCTAACTTTAAATTGTAAACATAAACTAGAAAGGCACTCACTAGTAGACTAGAATTCTCTAACACAATTTATGTTAGAAATTATTGCTTCTTATTTTGTTCCTTTAACTTCGAATAAAATAAAAAATTATATCATGAGAAGTCCGCAAGCGTAAAACTTGCAATCAACAAACAAAACCAAAATCACACATAAAGAGTTTTGATGATACTCTTGTAAATTGGTATATTAAATCCAAAATAACAAAACCAAATAATTAACATTGTCAAGACATGGTGGTTGTTAGCATTGGAGACTCAGAATAACTCCATTAATTGTTTTGAGAAGAGGTATGTGAATTAATTACATGTACCCAAACCAAACACGCCGATTTCATAAATTTTATTACTATGATCCGACCAGAGGCCGACGCAATAAGATAAAAATTTATGTGAAGATAATGTAAAATCTATGTAATTATTATGCAAATTTAATACTTGTCTTCTCTTTGTCTTTTAAAATGTTTATAAAGTCATTGTGTTTATATAGACTATTTATCCTCCCTTACTCCATTTGTACTGCTTATTACATTGAAAATGAACAATCACAAGGAGAAAAACATCATGGATTTCAATCGGTCCAATGCGCTTCTCATCTAGACCACCTCTAGAATCGGGAGGATTTTATGGCGATCCGAACCTCTACAAGACATAATAACCACCAGGTAATCATTTAAAATATAATTTGTTGTTTATTGTAGATTTGAAATTTATATTAACATAAACCTTCAATTAGTGGTAATTAATCATTAAAAAATCATAAAATATTTTAAAATTGATGTGAAATTTGGTTGATGACATAGTTGTAAATGTTGGCCATTGGTAATTCCTATGATAAAAAAGAAAAAAATCATTTTATATTTTCTATGTTTTTCTTATATCATGAGTTACAAATATGTGATAGATCGAAGAGGTCGGAAATTCATTTTCTATGAATCAATTGAAGCAAAAGATGGAAGGTTTCGGAAAGAACGATTGATCAAGTATGCGAGGCTCCAGTGGTATATATATTTATGATTCCTATTTGATGTCTTCATGGTTTCTTTTATTGAATCTATTTTTCCTATTTAAAACCCGCAACAAACGACATTGTTTTTAATTTGCACTTAATTTTGATTTTTGTCTTTATGTCTACAAGTAATTATGAGCCAACATTTGCGCACAAGTAGAATTGTTGACATTGATCTTAGTTTTCATATGATTTTTATTCTTGCCCTTGTGAGCCAACAATTGCTCACACACTCATGTTTGTTAAAATCTTATGTATTGTTAGTATAGATAAATAACATATCAAGATTTAGTCTTTGTGCTTTGAGGCTTATATTTAAATTTAATTTATTCTTACAAATTAATTTTAAGTCAGACAAAAACTTTGTTATAGTTTCTGCAGATATTAATAAAATTATATGTGTAGATTTTCTATTTAAATGGTTGCCTATTTGGTAATACCGTGTGAGGAAAAAAAGTTTTCTCTTTTAGATAATTCATAAAAGCGACAGCATAGCTTTACAACAAAAAGTGAAATCTTGTTTCTAATTATTCTTTTTCATTTGTTTGGATAAGAAAAGAAAACGTGCTTTATTTTATGATTGAACAAAAAAGTGACATTTTGTCGTAACATATATCATTACCATTATCTATACTCGATACTAATTAATTCGATCTTGCCATTATTTTGTAGATGTTCGTGGTTCACACACGCTTCCATTAGCACGCATAAAAAAAAAAGTAATGAAATCGATGAACAAGTTAAGGTATGTTTATATTTTTCGCATTTTTATGTGTATACAAATATTATGTAGTTAATTCACGGCCTAGCGATGTATATTACTCAAAACTTTTCAATGTAATGTTTGAATTTTCAATTAAACATGAAAATTATGTTATACTTTTACAAATGTTTGAATTCAAGCAAATGGAATTTATCTTATTCTTTTCTTGTTAATGTAAGAGATATTTCTGTGCAAAATAACTCTTGATTAACATTTGATGTTTCTTGGAAAATGTAAATTGTGTGAAAAAGGTGAAATTATTAGTTAGTATCATATTGAACCCATAATTTACTCTTATGGGGAGTATGCTTGCAAATTCATAATGGTACATTGGGTTCTTGAAATTTATTGAGAGAATAAAAATAAAAATAAAGCAAAAGCTCGAACATTAAACCCAAAGTCATATCATATATAATGTCGGGAAAATATTTATTTACTATTTTCTTCATTATATCCAAAGAACCATAAATAGCCTAAAGAACTAATATTTCAGAATTATCCAAACTTAAATACAATAACCAATCCATGAGAATTATGAGACTAATTCAAATAATTCTAATAGAAATAATTATTCAAAAATCACGTATACAATTTTAAAGTGCTTTTATCAAGCTTTTTTCAATGTTTTTGGTAAGCCTAATGCAACTTATATTTAAATTCTTTACGTTCCAACCTATTTAATTATTGACAATATCACATGTTTGGCTTAGTTTCTCCATTTACTTGTTGGCATGCACTAAACATGCCCAACACTATTACTCCACATGAGATTCTCTATTCCATTTTCTATTCCAACTTGTATTCCAACCACATTGGATAGGTACCACGTGTACAAGGTGATGTCATAATTGTACACGTGACATTTATCTAGTGTAATAAAACATCAAATGAAATAAACATTAATAGAATACAAACTCCTACGATATAGTGCTATTACTCAAAAGTGCACACTTTTTAACTATACAAGCTCCTTTTCAAAAACTTATTTCAATGTACGTAGTTATTTCTCATTGAGAATATTGATTTTCTTGGATCCATTACACCGATGAATTACAATATATGTATACAATTCTTTATATTAAACTTCATAAACAAATATTTTATTTTGTGACTCATCGTTTACTTATTATTGGTTGCAAATTTACGTATGTACATTTAGATGATTAGCGCCGATACACCAAAGTGGTATTTGCTAAAGCTTGTGAGATTTTCATTATGGAATTATCGCTTGCGTGCATGGATGCACACTCGAGAAAATAATCGTATAACCCCGCAACGCAATGATGTTGCCGATGCAATCGGGGATGGGGACCTCTTAAGCTTCCTCAAAGACATCGTTCCCATGGAAACGTATGAGGTAATTATTTTTGCCCCCTTATTTTTTAAAGTATTATTAATTATATGTCATTTCACTTCAAAAGCTACGTCAAATACATAATTCACGAAAAATGAATGCGTATTACGAAACATTTGTCGTATTGTAACACGAAATGCAAAATTAATCAAAATATGAGATATTTTCCTATTGCGGATTTCTTATCCTACCTACTATTATTCCTTTTAAATTCTTGATAATGATTTTGTGCGTAATTAATTGTTCATCACATGAACTTTAGGTGGATCTACCTTCACCAGATAACCATCCTGGTGTGTATGTTCCGATTCAAGACGAGAAACGCCTCCGCCTATCCATACTATCCGGTGATTAATATGCAAAGCTCATATCAAGTTGTGAATACATATAAAATAACCTATATTAATGAAAATTTTGACAATAAACTTCTCAATTCTTAATTAAGTTCTCGGCTAATTATCTACATGCAATGATATTAGGAGGTAGCATTGGAACATCGTCCAACAACAATCGATCATTGCTCGGCCTTTCCCATAGATCTTCTCTATGACATGAATAATGTAAGTCAAATAAGCGTTATAAAAAAATTGGGGTAAAAACACTTGCCATCCAAATTATGACGATATTTTGGTTTTGGGAGTTGAACATTTTTTTATTACACTTTGCCACCTAAACGCACATGTTTTGCACGTTGCCATCTCTAGCACCTCGATTGTGAAACTTTTCCCGTGATTCTCATCACATGCATAACACACTTCTAGTTAGTTCACTTTTTGGTTAATTCAATGTTGCTTTATGTGGACAAAATAATTATATAACTATTCAAATAATAGCTCAACAAATTGAAACCGAGTATATAAAACAACATGGAATTGACTAAAAACTACACAAACGGGAGGACTCTCATGCAAGTGACAAAATTCTAAATACTTGACAATCAAGGTGTTCAAAATGTCAAATGGCAAAACCTGTGTCCTTCGTGATAACGAAGTATGAGAAAAAAATTTAGCTCTCAAAATACCTAAAACGCTATAGTTTGGTTGGCAAATAATTGTTCTAGTAAATAATTACATACGTTGTATGTTTTGTTATTGATATTGGTTAACTAATTGAAATATACCTGAAATCATGCCATTTATTTTTCCTATTGAATGATTTATGTTATTTCTTCTTTTCTTTGTGATAGGTATTTTTCACCGTAGATCAAGAAATGCAACAGATCCTCCACCACCATCAAAGACTGCTAATGGAGCCAATCCTTACCTTAGTTTTACGGTTTGTTAAATCCTACCATATATCTTAAATACATTAATATACATGTTCACCATTCCTTATACAACATTATCCAAAGAGTAATAAATAATGGTAATAGGAATTTCTCCTTCTCCCGCCTAACTTTAATTTGCACTAAAATAGTGCAACTTCGTAGGAAATTTAAAAATCCATCTACAACACATCTATTTCATGTTTTTCAATAAAATGAATTTTCTTTGTTGTTCAATCTACAAAAACTAATTTATTTCATCAAATATTTATTAACTTTAATAATACATATATACATATTTAATTATTTATGTAATATATTTTATTATTATAATGGTGTGGCGATATTAATGTATTGTAATCCTAACATTTACTTGTATTTAATATTTAGAACATATTAGTTAAAACTAGTTTTAGTAATATAAATAATTATTTTAATAGTTATATAAAAATAAATAATTGAACTTTATAAGGAAAATATAGTGCATGCACAAGGTTGCATCGGAATTGGCATAACATGATAAACACAAACATTGGTAGACAAGGAGGCTTTGCCCCCAAAAATTTCGATATCTTTTTTTTTTTTTGTCTTATTACGGATCTTTTTAATTTAAAATTATTTATAAGGATATTTATATCTAGCTTCCCTATTATTATATTTCCTTCAAAGGTACTCCCAACTCGTAAAATCCTTCATCCGTTAGTGATCGTAGAATCTCCAAAATAGCGCAGAGATGAGCAACCTTAGAGTTAGCACTATTTTAGCGTTTTGGGTGGGATAGAGCTCCCCCGTAGATGCTCTTAGGATCTGCAATTGGATTATACCTTATCATGCCTTTGTATGTTTTTTTTGTGTGTATTTATATGTGGTGTTGTGAAGCGTATAAAACATTAAGCTATCTAATTGTAAATCTTTTCGGATTTTTTACAATGAAAGAGTACGGATGGGCCGTGGTAAGAACCGGGAGAAGAGTTGAGCCGATTCTATTTGTTTCTTCCTTTACAAACTAAATAACAATAAACTTTGCTTTCTTTATTGGTGGCATAAACATCTTGGTTGATTATAAGTATTTTGTCCTGGAACAAGAATTTTGCCGCTATTTGGTTTCTACTCCTAGCAGACTATTTAACATTGATTAATGCATATATTGAGACCTTGTTTTTTTCCCATCTTTAAGCCGCACCTTTTTGCATTTTATGTTTGCAAACACTCCTATATTCCCAATGGTATAAAGGATTTGTGATAAATACCAAGTCATTACCCCGATATGATCCATTAGATTAACATTGAGCCCGATCAAACCCTTTGTTCCTTTCCACAAGACCCACTAGTCAAATGTCACACTTTTAGTCACTAGGCCCGTCTTTTTAGATTTTATACTCGATGTATAATACATAAAAAATTCTCACCTTTTTCTTCAATCACCCATATACAACTTGTGAATGAAACACTTAACTATAAGAGTGTTTGCAATTTCTAAAAAAGACGTTTCTCCTGGTTTTAGCAAGAAAAAATTAACTTTTTAGTGTTTACAATTGTTAACTTATGCTTATGATTCTACTTCATTCTCGCTTTTGGTTTGACTTTGATAAACAAATAAATATTTTTACATTTTTCGCCAAACACTCTCAACTTCGATTATATTTGCAAACACCGCCAATTTCTTATTATATTTGCAAACTTTATCTAAAAGGCCTCGTTTCCAAGATCCTATCCTTTCCCAACTTGTTTCTCTACTAACCTCGTAAAAGATCAGGAAAGAACTCCAAATGCGTAGCACTCCAACGATGAAGATAGTAGTATGAAGAAAAAGAAAGTAATGATGTGAAAAACTAAAGATATTATGTATGAAAAAGATGTTTGAAAACCTATATTCCTCTCCCATTTATACCTTTTCCTATGACTTTTATTGGACACATGGCGAGTCGATTGGCCACTAGTTCTAAATGGGAAAACAAATAAAATCTTCATTCAAGGACAAGCTAGTCCTTCTTCAACAAGGATATTACATCTGTTGCATATGGATCTATTTGGTCCATTGAACCAGCCAACATAAGTGGAAAGAAATACACCTTAGTGGTGTTAGATGATTATTCAAGATATACATGGTCAATCTTCATGTGCAAAAAAGGAAACTTTGCGAGAAGTTACCTCACCGATGAAAAGAGTTCAAAATGAAAAAACCAAACCATAATAAAGATAAGGTCGATAGAGGAACTGGGTTTGTCAATGGGATAATTACTCAAGATTGTGTTAAAAATGGTATTGCTCATGAGTTATCTGCAGCAAGAACTCCACAAACATGGAGTAGGCTGAAAGAAGGAACATAACTCTCAAGGAAGTTGCAAGGACCATGTTAGTCAAGTTGGATTGCTAAGAGATTTTGGGCTACTGACCATTAACACCGCATGCTATACTCAAAATAGATGCAAGATTAATAGGCAATTAACCAAGACTCCCTATGAGATTTGGGAGGAGAAAGCCAATGTTGGATACTTCAGATATTTGGATGTAAATGTTTCATCCATAAAAATGGCAAAGATAATTTAAAGGCTTTTGATGCTAAAGTCCGATGAAGGTATCTTTTTGGGATACACACCGAGAGCAAAGCCTATAGAGTGATGAACAAGAGGACTATGGTCACATAAGAGTCTATACATGTGGTTTTTGATGAACCTAACGAGAATGGAGAAGATATTGAAGAGTTAGGCGATAAGTCGAATCACCAACTATGCAGAGAAGTCCTTATGTTGAAGTCAAGTAAAGAGCAATCAACCTGGATGAAGATGAGATAGCTGAATCTCAAAGGCGCTTGGAAAGTCTACAATCAATGAAGATGAAAGAGTTGTTCAAGACAACTTAGTCATGAGACGGGTCGAATCCAAACCGACTTGCGCAACCTCGACGTGAGATGGTTGAGAGACCATCCACCGTGAGTTAGTTATTGGAGATGTCGAAGATGGCATAAGAACCAGATCTAGAGCACAACATGAAGTAATGTTCACTTGTTTTATTTCCCCAGATTAGAGCCTAAAGATGTATCTCAAGTATTGGAGGATACACATTGGATTCAAGCCATGCAAGAAGAGATGAATAAGTTTGAAATGAACAAAGTATGGGAGTTGGTGCAAAGGCCAACCCATCAAAATGTTATTGGCACAAAATGGGTTTTCGAACAAGATTAACGAGGAAGGATCTGTGGTGAGAAACAAAGCAAGACTCGTAGCAAAAGGATATTGCCAAGAAGAGGGTATAGATTTTGATGAAACTTTTGCTCTTGTTGCAAGATTGGAAGCAATATGGATGTTTCTTGCCTATCTTTGCACACAAGAATTTCACTGTGTATATCGATGGACGTAAAAAGTGCATTTCTAAATGGATTATTAGAAGAAGTCTATGTTGATCAACCTCCGTGTTTTGAGCGAGAAAACTATTGGAGATAAGGTATACAAGCTCAAGAACGCCTATATGGATTGAAACAAGCACCAAAAGCTTGGTATGATACGTTGTCCCAATTTCTAATCGAGAATGGATTCACCAAAGGCAAAGTGGATAGAACACTCTTGAGAATTCAAGATGGAGAGAGTATATCTTTGCTTGTTCAAATATATGTGGATGATATCATTTTTGGATCCACAAATAAAGAGCTGAGTGATAAGTTCTCAAACCTCGAAAGGTAAATTTGAGATGAGCATGATGGGAGAGCCGACTTTCTTCCTAGGACTTCAAGTCAAGCAATTGAAGGATGAAACCTTCATAAGCCCAAAAAAATACACCGTAGATTTAATGAAGAAATTTGGTTTGGAAGAGAAGTCTTACAGAAAATTCCAATGAACACATGAGTCAAGATGGACATGGATGCAAATGGCAAGGTTGTAGATCAAACCAAATATAGAGCACTTATTGGATCATTGCTCTACTTAATGACCAAGAGCCGGACATCACCTTTGTTGTAGGTGTATGTGCAAGATTTCAATCGCACCAAAGGAAAGCCATATGATCGCAGACTAAGAGAATCCTAAGGTATTTGAAGGGATGCCAAGAAGTTGGCTTATGGTATCCAAAGGAAGATGGATTCGAGCTTATTGGTTACTCAGACTCAGACTATGTTGGACGTAGAGTTGACAGGAAAAGTACTTCAGGTACATGTCAAATGCTTGAAATAGATTGGTTTCCTGGTTTAGCAAGAAGCAAAACTCAATACCACATCCACAAAGGAAGTACATAGTCCGCAGGCATTGTCGTGCCCAAGTCTTATGGATGATACAAAGAATCGAGAGACTATGAGATTGAAGAAAAAGAAATTCCAATTATGTGTGATAACACTAGTGCTATTGCATCACTCAAAATCCTTTTTGCATTCAAGAACAAAGCACATTGATGTCGATATCATTTTATAAGAGATCATGTTGAAAAGAAAGACATTACTTTGGAATATATCTCAACCGATAAGCGATTAGTGACATATTCACTAAGCCTCTATGTGAATCCAGATTTGAAGAGCTTAAAAATGAGCTAGGGTTAATTGAGTTGAGTTGACACTCAAAATACTCAATCACAGAGATAGAAGATGAGAAAATGAGAAAAGAGCAAGTTTCACACATCGGCCAAGTGAAACAAATGACCACATCGGGAAGTCACCAGCATCGAGTTGGGTGATAGCTAAGTCACTTAATAAGAAGAGAGAAACGAGTTAAGTCATATTTGATATAAGCCGAGTCATTTATGAACTAAGTGACAAAAACACAAACCGCGTTTAAATGAGCGGGAATGTTTTAAGAATGACGTCGACAATAATAACGGGTACACAAGAAAAAGTCCATAAGCATATGATTGGATATAAATGTTGCTGCATTTAATGCGGGAATTAAATGTGGTTTGACGTCTTAATCAACCGCTGATCTCGATCAAAAATTCAAAATCAGAGAACTGTCTTTTCATAATCCTTATATATGGTTTTCACGGTCTTCTCTCCCTTACCGAAAGTGTTCATCTTCAAAGCAAAGTCAAAGCAAGTTCTATTCTCTCTCGTAAACCCTAAGTATACTCAAGCAAGTTCTTGATTTTAATTGGTAAAACTCTCTGAAAATGGCACCAAAGATCGACTACGTTAAGCTCTCAAAGCAAATCCACTCGGGATCATCCGTAGACTTGAAGGAATGGTGAAGCAGGGTTCGATGAAACCTTGTTAAGATGATCGCTGAAATGATAGAAAAGTCAAGTCTCAAGGCTTTTCTAACCATGGAACACTCTCACACTTACCTAGAAGAGGTCGCAATGTTCTATGTCAACGCAGAGGGTGTAGGACGAAGAAATCAAGTCTTCTCACCGGCACAAAGGACACATCAAAATAAGTCTAAGGACCTTGCCGAAAACCGCTTATTGCCTTCCTCAAGGGCTAAAGGAGATACATGAAGTGGATGTAGACTTGGTCGCTGCATGGAAAAAGTAGCCAAACATGAGTGTCTTTGCTAAGGTAGTCTACACAATCGATAAGAAATCGGGCGACTACTACCATAAGCCGATGGATGTCGTCTCCAAATGTGTAGATATGAAGTTTGGCGGCTTCAACCAGCTTGTCAAAGACTAAGCGATCGTCATGGTTGCGATCATGCAATTGCACTTTCACTACCCGTGTTTAACTCCAGGGCATCACCATCTTGTGCCTCGATCGGATAACAACGCCCTTGCCTGGCAAAGTCATGATATTTCAGTGAGACATAATCAATCGTCCCAAGATTCGTCAATGTCACTTTGATGTGGTACATTAGTCATCCACACAAATCTCCAAACCTCTTGTGGTGGAGAGAGTCTCCCAATCAAGGGCGTACTCACCGAGCGATCGACATTGGGGTCACTCGGCTCCGACTCGCGGCTTTTTCCATTGAGTGTACGATCAGCCGGGCCAGGTGTGAGAACACCTTCATCGTGATTGGCTCGGCTTGGTGCCCAACTTCCCACTTCATTGCCATTGCCGTTAGATCCATCCTCGGATTGTACATGGGACATGGTTGTAGCAATGTCTGTAGCAATTTGTCGTACCACTCCTAGAAAATGGCCAATCACAAAGCCATATCTAGCGAGCTTCCGAAGGACCCATCCTTCTTATACGTCCTATTCAAGACATTCTCGCGATGCAGTCCGTTGTAGACAAATTCAGCCCGGTTGACTTTCTTTCCTTGCATGATCTCGGCCATGATGACCACTTAGTCTTGGACAACCGATTAAAGCTTCTAAACATCATGTCGACACATTTTGAGACGACATCCATCAACTTGTGATAGTCGTCCCTTCGGTAGCTTCTTGTCGGGTTGTGTAAACCACCTTAGCAAAGACATTCGGGTTTGGCCACTTCCTTCCATGCGCCACCCAAGTCGACATTAGCTTTGAATATCTCTCTCATGCCCTCCGAAAGGCAATAAGCGAGTGCTCGGCAAGGTCTTTTGCCGGGTTTTATGATGTTGATGTGATGAGAAGATTTGATTTCTTCGTCTTGCACCTCAAAGATTAACGAAGAACCGAGCTACCTCCTCCAGGTAGGTATGAACTCCATAGTCGAAAAAGCCTTTAGCCCCGACTTTTCCAACATATCGATCTTGAACTGGGTTCCATCAACACCCAACTTTATCATTCCATCAAAATCCACGGAAGAGTCGGTGTGGATTTGCTTCAAGAGTTTCACAAAGTCGTGGTTTTGAGCCATTTTCGAGAATTTCTCCGAACAAAAAGTAAGGAACATGTTTGAGATACTTAGGGTTTTACGAGAAAAAAACTTTGCTTTGCTTGAAGATGAATAGTTTGTGTAGTGAGAGAAATGAAAATTTCCGTATATAAAGGACGTGAAAGGACATAATTCGGATTTTGAAATTTTTGATCAAAATCAACGGTTGAGATTAACACGTCAAAACCGCATTTAATTCCTCGCATTTAATGCAGACATTTATATCCAATCATATGGGTTCCTGTGCATCTTTTTTATTTGGATCGCTCATTATTACGCCGACGTCATCCTTAAAAACATTCCTCTAATTAAAAACGATCGCATTTTTGTCACTTAGCTCATAAATGATTCACTTATATCTAAAGTGACTTAACTCGCTTCTCTCTTCTCATATTGTAACTCAACTGTCTGTTAACTTGATACAACCACTTCCCGATAAGGTTGTTTCACTTGGGTGATGTGTGAAACTTGCTTTGTTCTTGTTTTCTCATCTTCTTTCTCTCACGATTGAGTCTTTTGAGTTTCAACTTGGCTCAATTAACCCTAACTCATTCTTGAGCTCTTCAAATCTTGATTCACATAGAGGCTTTGTGAATATATCACCTAATCGCTTATCGGTTGAGATATATTCCAAGGTGATGTCTTTCTTTTTAACATGATCTCTTATAAAATGATATCTCGACATCAATGTGATTTGTTTTTCAATGCAACATAGGATTCTCGAGAGATTGAAATAACACTAGTTTTATCACACATAATTGGAATTTCTTTTTCTTGAATCTCATAGTCTCTCAGCTCAAAATTTGTCTCATCCATAAGACTTGGGCACAACAACTACCCACAAACTATGTACTGCTGCTTCACCGTGGATGTGGCTATTGAGTTTTGCTTCTTGCTAAACCAGAAACCAATCTATTTCAAGCATTTGACACGCACAAGTACTCTTCCGTCAACTCTACATCCATCATAGTCTAAGTCCGATTAACCAATAAACTTTAATCCACATTCCTTTGGATACCATAAACTGACTTCTTGGCATCCCTTCAAATATCTTAGGATTTTCTTAGCTGCAGTCATGTGGCTCTCCTTTGTTGCCGATTGAAATCTTGCACATACACCTACCGCAAAGGTGATGTTTAGCTTTCGCTTCTTTGTTAAATAGAGCAATGATCCAATGAGGGCTCTATATCCGGGTTTGATCTACACTTTTTCCATCTGCATCCATGTCCATCTTGACGATGTGTTCATTGGAATTTTCACGTAAGACTTCTCTTCCATTCCAAATTTCTTCATTAAATCTCTCGGTATACTTTGTTTGACTTATGAAGGTTCCATCGTTCAATTGCTTGACTTGAAGTCCTAGGAAGAAAGTCGGCTCTCCCATCATGCTCATCTCAAATTTAACATGCATGAGGTTTTAGAACTTATCACACATGACTCTTTGTTTGTGGATTCAAAGATGATGTCATCCACATATATTTGAACAAGCAAGATACTCTCTCCATCTTGAATTCTCAAGAGTATTCCATCCACTTTGCCTTTGGTGAATCCATTGTCGCTTAGAAATTGGGACAATGTATCATACCAAGCTCTTGGTGCTTGTTTCAATCCATATAATGCTTTCTTGAGCTTATATACCTTGTCTCTAATAATTTTCTCGCTCAAAACCTGGAGGTTGTTCAACATAGACTTCTTCCTCTAGCAGTCCATTTAGAAATGCACTCTTCACATCCATTTGATATACGGTGAAGTTCTTATGTGCAAGATAAAGCAAAAACATTCTTATTGCTTCCAATCTTGCAACAGAGCAAGGTTTCATCAAAATCTATACCCTCTTCTTGGCAATACCCTTTGGCTACCAATCTTGCTTTGTTTCTCACCATAGATCCTTCCTCATTTATCTTGTTTATGAACACCCATTTTGTGCCAATAGCATTTTGATGGGTTGGCCTCCTGACTAATTCCCAAACTTTTTTCTTTCAAATTGATTCAGCTCTTCTTGCATGGCCTGAATCCAATGTGTGTCATCCAATGCTTGAGACACATATTTTGGATGTATTTGGGAATTAAAACAAGTAAACATTGCTTCATGTTGTGCTCTGGCTGGTTCTTATGCCATCTCTAACATCTCCAATTACTAACTCTGGTGGATGGTCTCTAAGCCATCTCACATCAGGTTGGAGTAAGTCTGCTGGATTCAGCCGTCTCGCAGCTGAGTTGTCTTGAACGGCTCTTTCATCTTCATTCAGTTGTACAATTTCCAGCTGTCTTTGAGATTCAGCTATTTCATCTTCATCTGGGTTGGTTGCCCTTACTTCAGCTTCAACATAAGGACTCTTCTGCATAGTTGGTGATTCACTATCGCCTAACTCTTCAAAGTCTTCTCCATTCACATTAGGTTCATCAAAAACCACATGGATAGACTCTTCTCAGTAACCATAGTCCTCTTTTTTCAAAGACTCTATAGGCTTTGCTCTCACCAGTATCCCAAAAAGATACCTTCACCACTTTAGCATCAAAAGCTTTCAAATCATCTTTGCCATTGTTATGGATGAAACATTTACATCCAAATATTCAAGTATCCAACATTTGGCTTTCTCTCGTCCAAATCTCATAGGAGTCTTGGTCAATTGCCTGTTGATCATGCATCTATTTTGAGTATAGCATGATGTGTTAATGGCTTCACCCAAAATCTCTTAGTAATCCAACTTCAACTAACATGTTCCTTGCGCTTCCTTGAGAGTTATGTTCCTTCTTTTAGCTACTCCATTCTCGCTTTGGAGTTCTTGCTTCGATAACTCATGAGCAATACCATTTTCAACACAATACGAGTTATTATCCCATTGACAAACTCAGTTCCTCTATTAGACCTTATCTTTATAATGTTTTGCCTCTTTTCATTTTGAACTCTTTTCATCAAGTGAGGTAGCTTCTCGCAAAGTTTCCTTTCTTTTCCACATGAATATGGTCCATGTATATCTTTACTAATCATCCACAACCATAAGGGTGTATTTCTTTCCACTTATGTTGGCGGTTCAACTAGACCAAATAGATACATATGCAACAAATGTAAATTTTATTTGTTTTCCCATCCGGCATGCATCACTTACACTTTATTTCTTGTACATCGAAATCCGCAATCCTTCCACAAGATGACTCCTTGCAGGCTTGTTGATTGTCTTGAAATTCGATGACTCACTTATTGTGCCACAACCAACTTGATTCGGCCGTGCTTTTCGCTAGCGAGACAAGTACTTGGTGTAGTAGTAGACCAATCTATCACATACATATTCTTTTATCTTGATCCCCGCAACACTATTTCTTTTGATTGAGCATCTTTGATCCGCACACTCCCATATTGAATCCAACATTGTAGCTCTTGTCACGAGTTGACTAATGTTTAACAGTTGAAGTTGACGCCTTCAACATAAGCAACATCCTGTGATTTCCAATCCATTCTTCTTGATAAATCTTGTGCCTTTGATTTCCCCTGGAGCTTCATTTCCTCCAAATATGACTTTTGCACCTCTGATTTCCTTGAATCTTGACATGTTTTTCTTGTTTCTTGTCATATGTCCGGAACAACCATTATCCATGTACCAGGTTCCTTGACACTCACTGTTCCTTGAACCCGCAATCAAGGAAATCGGTTTTTAAGTACCCATACCGCCTGGTCCTGAAGGGTTAGTGCTATAAGATGATCCAACCAACCTACACCAAAGGACTTGACTCTAAGAGGTTTCCATCTATCGAGTGCCATAATCATAGTGCACATTAGAAAATTGCTTGGGGGCTTTAGGTTCATATAGTTGTCTCTTTTGGTCGTATGCCTATGTGTGTGTTTTAGCAATTGATTTCTTGGTGTAGTTGTGATATTTACGAGTGTAGTGCCTGGGTACATATGTGTGCTGATAATAATTCTTTTGCCTTTGGAATGACCTTTCTTTGAGGTTTAGGTCTTTGCCATCTGGCTTGTATTCCATTGGTCTTTGCTTTGATATTTCACATTGTACCAATCGCTTGGTTTGGGTAGTTTCTACCGTTCCCATTATGTGTGTTCCTCTGATGAAACTTCTGGGGGTATTTGGTAGCTCTGTTTGATTTTCATAGAGTATTTTCTGTTTGGAGTTTGCTTTGAGGAACTCGGCCGGATTTCTTCTCACCGTCCTCTCAAAGATACTCAACTTGTTGTTTTCCTTTCCCTTTATATCCAAGGCCGCTTTGTTTGTGATTGTGCTTAGGAGTGAACGTGGGTGCAACATTAGGTGTTTTGGATTTTTGAGATGCTTCATTGCTTGAAGATGCTTTTTCCAAAATCACTCTTGAGTTTGATTTGTGCACAAAGGAATTAAATCCTATGCCTGTTTTATCTCCACATTCATTTTGACTCATGATAAGATCATCCGATGATTTGGATGCCTTTGTAAATGAGGCAATCAAATTTTTGAGATCTTTTTACCTCTTTTCTACGGTTGTTAACTCTGCTATGATCTTGGCATTTTCAACCTTCACTTAGTGTTCTCATCGCTATGTGAGTCGAGTACTCACCTCTTTAGTCACCGTGAGTTTTGTCTTTTAAGCTAGTTGTTTCCGTCATTTAGAATTGTTTATGAGGATTTTATGTGCTCAAAATCTTTCATCATTTTGCCTAATGAATCATAAAGATCAGTGGGTGATGAAGTATGTGTATCATCACGTCACTATCACTTGAATCAATGAGATGACTTAGAGTGTACCTCTTCTTCTTGATCCGGTTGATCTTGTTCTTTAGCCATAAGGCGATCATGGCCTTTTCTTCGAGTCTCTTGAGTAGTCGACTTCCCTACTCTCTCGAGTCTGCCGCTTCTTTAGACTTGGTTGTCTCAACGGCCAACATGGCTTTCTTCTTTTCCCCTGTCTTCTCTCTCTCAAGACTTTTCTTTCTTCTCGCATTCATATATTTGTTGGTGGTGGATAGGAACAATCAACTGTAAATGTCCTGTTGTCTGCGGTTCAACACAGTTCTCATCTCTTTGATTAGCTCTTTCTGTTCTTGGATTGTCGGCTCTCGATATTGAAACTTTTGATGCTCGGCTCTCTTGGGTGGCCTATCTTCCTTGACTTAGAGAGAGTTGAATGTCTCCTGAGGGTTTCACCCTTATTTCTTTTATAGTTCTTATTGAAGAACTTGTTGAATCTTTTAACCATCGGGTAATTTTCTCTGGTCTATGGCTTCCTTTGGTTCGGCTCGCTTTCCATCATTGGCTATCAATGCATCTGTCTTGGGTACAACTGTCTCCTCTTGCCCTTTCCTTCTCACTCAAACTCATAGGCTTTGAGGTTTGAGAATAACTCATGGTTAGATGTTCTTGAGAGATCCATGGAATGTCTCAGGGCCATAATCTTCATTTCCCATTCAATCGAGGTTTCTTAGGATCTTCATACACATCTCCTTTTGTGTGTATTCTTTCCAAGAGTTGAAAGCTCATTTCGATTTCATGAATCTGCATTGTAGGTCCCAAGGGTCCGAGTAAGGTTTAGAAGGGGGGTTGAATAAACCTTACCAACTTTTCGATTTTAGTTCTTTTAAAATAATACGAGTTAATTACACAAATGGAAGACTTATCACCCTTGAATTTGATTTAAGTTTGTTTTAACACTTGGTTTTAACACTTTGTTAACTATCGGTTGGATAGCAAATTATCAACATATATGAAATGATATGCAAAAATAAAATGCTAAAATATAAATGACACAAATAATTTTTATAGAGGTTCAAGACGGGGTAATTCTTGCACTCTCTATTCTCCAACTCCCGGAGGAATCCACTATGTAATGATCGGTTTACAAAGTGGTTATCAGTCCGTATACTAGTCTTGATCACACAAACGACTTGATCATTTCGGACTTGATGCCGAGATGCCTTAATCATGCAATTGGCTTCTCGTCCGACTCATCTTCTTCACATGGCGGCCGCTTGCTACTTCATGACTTTCTTTCTCAAGATTCTTGGATTTGATCACGTAGCCCTCCAATGACTTGAGATTGGTTCGACCTTGAATCATCCTACAATCCTCCTTGGAAAGTAGACCCTTTTGATTCTTCAAAAGTTTCCTCTTCAACAGTTTGAAGTTGTCTTTCCTTCACAACTTAGTGTTGGATCGATTTCCTTCGAGATTTAGGCTTGAGGATTTTGCTTGAATAACTTGAGAATATTTTGCGAGGTTACAAAGATGAATAATGCTTGTTTGTTCGTGGTTCGTAACCTTTTCTCAAAGTGATTCCTCGACCTTTTATAGTAACCTTTCCAAAATCTGCCCGTTGAAGAGATAGGCTGATTTTAAAAATCACTTATATTCGTTGGCTTGTCTTTTCTTGGTCTTCAATCTTGAGATGTAGACCTTTCCTCGTATTAAATGAATGTTCAGCCTTTTCGAGAATCCGACACGATGTGCGTGCTTCCCATTGGTTTATTCCTTTTGCACGCTTCCTGGGATCGAGCACTTTAAGACATGGGAGCATGGAAGTATTACTTATTTAAGTAATGTTCTTGACTTTTGTGCAACGGATTCTTTTCGATTAACTCCTCTTTGCACCCTTTTCCCCAGTGACTTGAGTTTGCTCCAATGATTTGAAAGACTCATCTGTCACTTCAACTTGACTTGGCTTCTTGGTTTGACTTAATCGACTCTTCGCACATGTGTCTCACAAAGATACTCTTTCAAATCGAGTCCTTGATATTCTTTCTTGGCCATACTCGATTGTTCCTCGGTGGAGTCTTCACTTCACATCTTGATTGACTTCTTGTATTTCCAGGCATAGGCGACTTGACTCAAAACTTATACAACCCCTGTCTATTACAATAAGAATTACAAGGAAAATGGGGTGTCAACTTTCTAGTCTAAGTTTTACATGGCATTCATCAAAATCTAAACAATAAATTTCCCAACAATTTCCCCCTTTTTGATGATGCCAAAACTTAAAACATACAAACAAAATGGAAACAAAGAAAGATACATACAGACAAATGCAGTAACAACGAATGTATGCGTAGAATCAATCTTTTTATTGATCATAACATTATTGTCCTTTACACAGATGTTTACAATGTGTATCGAGCAATCGAGCATACTTATGTCTACGCAAAATACGATTTTTCATTAAATGTACATAAGACTTACATACATATGTATTTACGAGAAAGTAAAATACATGAAGGGGTTGCGAAGAACACTTCATCGCCTTCGCTTCCCTCTTCTTTATTCTTTAGCTCTTTCTTCGTCGCCTCTCTTCCTCTTCTTTTCCTCTTGACTTTCTTCTTTCCGTAAGCTCTCTTCGCAGCCTTCATCTTTTCTTTTTCTTTCTTGTCTTTCTTGCCACAACCGAGTTTGCCTCTTATTTTCTTCTTCGATTCTTTTGACATACTAAGCATTTTTCTTTCCACTTCCGCATTGGCTATAGCATTATCAGCCCATAGATCCTTCCATTCTTGCCTGGATCTACATATTCAATATTTTTGGGCGAGGTCTGGTATAAAACCTCCACCTCCACCACTTCCTCCTTCTCTTACTCGGGCGTATATTGTACTGAGTCTTCTTCTTACCACCGAGTGATCGCTAGTAGTCTGCGCTTATCGCCTTCTTCGCACAAACTTCTGACCTTTCTCCCAAGACAAGTCCCGGCTTGGGCTATGGACATGTTTTTGAAATATCCTTCGAACTCGAGCGTTTTGAATTCTTCAATGATCTTGCCTCTTGTCCGTCATCCGGAATGCCATTTGTATCTTTACCTGCGGAATGCCTCCAAATTGTTTTAACATCTCTTCAACACGGACATCCGTTCTCTTGTCGAAATCCTCCATATCTCGCTTCTACAATTTTCTTCTTATGAGACACAGACAACAGAGTGATAGAGCGACAGAGTCACGGGAAGTTTGGCTTGATTATCGGTGCAGATGACTTGACCTTCTTTGTGGGGTTTCAAAGCAAGCATTAGACCATCTCCAACCCATAACATCAAATTTGGTGTAAAAATTACACAAAATTTGGTGTTTTAGTGTAATTTGGTCAAAACCATCTCCAACCCATTACACCAAATCTCACATCAAATGAATATGCATCGCCAAGTCCCTTAGATCCGTCCTCTCGAGTGAATCGTGGAAGTGGTTTCGATAATAATCGTGGGAATCTTTGTACCACTCCCAACGGATCAATCTCTAGCCGAGATTTAGAAGACTCTTACGGTCCTTCCCTCGCTTGTTGCTCATGCATCAATTTGGATTCGGATGGCTTGATGCATATCCAACTTCTCCTTTGCAGCTGAGGGATCCATGTCCTCATCACTCCCGAAAGCATATCAATGTGAGGATGAGTATTGTCGCCGGTTCCAGTGAGAGGACAAATGTTGGCTTTCTCACGAGCTTCGCTTCCTCGGCTACTCTAGCATTTTCTTGCTCCTTATGAATTTGCAGATATTTATGCGATTATCCTCATCCAGGGCCTGCGATTATGTCAATCTCAAGAAGCTTGAAAAGCTCCTCTTCTTCCTCAATATACTCGGGTGTGCAAACCGCACCTTTGAGTGACTTCGCTTTCATTTCCTCCACTCTCACAGCATTTACTCGGATGTCCGGGTATAATGGAGAATACATGAATATATCATCATCTTCATCCTCTCCTTGTTGCCCTTCCTTTTCGGAATGGAAGGCAACATACTTTGTCGCTCTTCACCTTCAAGAAGATCTGGGGGGCAGTGGAGACACAACCCTTTCATCGAGATTCTCATTGTCTCCGCCACTTCTTCATCCGCAGCTTGTTCTCATCCCACACTGGGTCTTTGACTTTCCTCTGCGACTATCCTCAAAGCAGACTTGGCGCTTCTTCAATAACTTCGAGACTTCACTCGGCCGCGAGCCTAAGAGATTTTCTCCGAGAGAGCGACTCACTTGTCTTCTCAAGCTCCGAGAACTTGGTGATTCTTCTTCTTCTTTTTTTGTCCTTACCAGAAAGTTCTCGTTCGGATACTTTTTCCTCGATTCTTGGCGGCGGGGCCGTGCATCTTTCTTTGGACCGAGGAGCCGCCTTTCTTGGCTTGGCAGCGATCCTCTTTTTTTTTGATGATCGGAGAGAAGGTATTTGACTTCCTTCTCCGCCTCGGCTGCGTGGGGCGAGACACGGCTGCTCGGGCAGTGACTCGGTTGTAGGGGCAGTGCGTCTTTCTTCTTTATCATAGAGCACTTTCTTCTTTGCGGTACAGGGCAACTTTCTTCTTCGGAGGGGAGACAAGAGTTGTTTGCTTGGGGTCACCGATTCCCCTCACTTGTGTCGCCCTCTTCGCATGGGCTCCCCGAAAGGTTGGCCCGGAACATCTTCTTGTTGACATGGAATGACTTTCCATGTCGAAGGAGAACACCCTTCACCTCCATCAAATGGCCAATGACTAGGCCATAGCCGAGTGATCCTCCAAAGGATCCATTCTCCTTGAATGATTTATTTGCAATGTTCGCAGAGTCATTGTATACAAACTCAGCCCGCTTAACTTTCTTCCCTTGCATGATCGCGACCATGACGATCGGCTTAGTCTTTGACAATTGATTAAAATGCCAAACTTCATATCCACGCATTTTGAGACGACATCCATCAAAGTTATGATAGTCATCCTTCAAAGAAACTTCTTCTCACTGTAGATCACTTTCAGCACACTCGGGTTTGGCTACTTCTTTCCATGCAGCAGCCAAGTCCACATCAGCTTCATATATCTCCGGCATACCTTTCGATGACAAGAAATGCATGCTCTGCAAGGTCCTTAGCAGTGATTAATATGTCCTTGCGGTGGACGGAGGACTTAATCCCTTCGTCCTGCACCTCTGCGTTAACATAGAACTGGGCAACTTCTTCTACGTATGTCATCTGATATTCCATCGTGAGGAAGGGTTTCAGTTCGGATTTCAAAATTTTATCTGCAATCTTCTTCACAAGGGTTTCATCGAACCCTATTTTATCATCCCTTCAAAATCCACAGCTTGATCCTTTGTGGATTTGCTTTGCGACTTTGTGAAATCATGTGCTGGTGCCATTTTAGTGAGTTTTACCGAACGAAACTTGATGAACTTGCTTTGAGAATAGGTAGGGTTTTTGAGAGAGAAAAACTGGCTTTCGTATGCTTGAAGATGAACAGTTTTTAAGTGTGAGAGAGAAAGTTGAAGGAATGAGTATATAAGGGTTATGAAAGAACGTGTTTTTGGTTTTTGAATATTTATCAAGATCAACAGCTCGATTTAGCACGTCACATTGCATTTAATTGCTCGCATTTAATGCGGTAGCATTTATATCCAATCATATGCTTATTGTGCAGCTTTTGACTGTACCCGTCATAATTACGCTGACGTCATCCTTAAAAACATTCCCGCTCATTAAAAACGACTGCGTTTTTGTCACTTAGCTCATAAATGATTCAGCTTATTTCACAAGTGACTCAACTCTTCTTCTCTCCTTTCGTATAATGACTCAAACTTGTCGGATAACTCGATACAACCGACTTCCCACGGGCCGGTGATTTACTTGGTCGTTCATGAAACTTGTTCTATTTTCATCTTTTCACGTTTCATCACTTCTCATTGAGTCTTCTGAGTGTCAACTCAGCTCAATTAACCCTAGCTCATGCTTAAGCTCTTCAAATCTTGATTCACATAAGGGTTTGGTGAATATGTCAGCTAACTGTGCTTATCAGTTGAGATGTATTCCAAGGTGATGTCTTTCTTTTCAACATGATCTCTTATAAAATGATATCTGACATCAATGTGCTTTGTTCTCGAATGCAACACATGATTCTGAGTGATTGCAATAGCACTTGTGTTATCACACATAATTGGAATCTTTTTTTCCTCAATTTCATAATCTCTCGCCTCATCCATAAGACTTGGGCACAACAATTGCCCGACTATGTACTCTGCTTCACCGTGGATGTGGCTATTGAGTTTCGCTTCTTGCTAAAAACCAGAAACCAATCTGTTTTCAAGCATTTGACAAGTTCCTGAAGTACTTTTCCTGTCAACTCTACATCCAGCATAGTCAGAGTCTGAGTAACCAATAAGCTTGAATCCACCTTCCTTTGGATACCATATGCCAACTTCTTGTCATCCCTTCAAATATCTTAGGATTCTCTTTTGTTGTCATATGGCTCCTTTTGGTGCAAATCGAATCTTGCACATACACCTACCGCAAAGGTGATATCGGCTTGTTTGTTGTTAAATAGAGCGTTGATCCAATGAGTGCTCAGTATCTTGTTTGATCCACAGCTTGCCATCCGCATCCATGTCCATCTTGGTGATGTGTTCATTGGTATTTTCACAGAGGTTTCCCTTCCATACCAAATTTCTTCATTAAATCTCTGGTATACTTTGTTTGACTTATGAAAGTTCCATCATTCAGTTGTTTAATTTGAAGTCCTAAGACGAATGTCACTCTCTCCCATCATACTCATTTCAAATTTACCTTGCATGTGGTTTGAGAATTTATCACATAGCTCTTTGTTTGTGGATCCAAAATGATATCATCCACATATATTTGAACAAGCAAGATATACTCTCCCCATCTTGAATTCTCAAGAGTGTTCTATCCACTTTGCCTTTGGTGAATCCATTATCTATCGAAATTGAGATAATTGTACCATACCATGCTCTAGGTGCTTGTTTCAATCCATATAAAGCTTTCTTGAGCTTGTATACCTTATCTCCAATGGTCATCTGCTCAAAGACTGGAGGTTGCTCAACATAGACTTCTTCTTCCAACAATCCATTTAAAAATGCACTTTTCACATCCATTTGATATACAATGAAGTTCTTGTGTGCAAAGATAGGCAAGAAACATCCTTATTGCTTCTAGTCTTGCAACAGAGCAAATGTTTCATCAAAATCTTATTCCTTCTTCTTGGCAATTCCTTTGGCTACCAATCATACTTTGTTTCTTACCACATAACCTTCTTCATTCATCTTTTTTCTCAACACCCATTTTGTACCAATAACATTTTGATGGGTTGGTCTTTGCACCAATTCCCATACTTCGTTCCTTTCAAATTGATTCAGATTCTTCTTGCATGGATTGAATCCAATATGTGATATCCAATGCTTGGGACACATCTTTTGGTTCTATTTGGGAAATAAAACAAGTGAACATTGTTTCTTGTTGATCTCTGGATCTGTTCTTACACCATCTCTTACATCTCCAATGACTAGCTCGGTGGATGGTCTCTCCCATCTCACATCGGGTTGAGTAAATCACCGGGTTCGATGAGTCTTGCAAATCGTGTTGTCTTGAGCAACTCTTTCATTATCATTCAAATTTAAATTTTCCAAATTGTCTTTGAGACTCAGCCCCGTCTCATCTTCATCTTGATTGATTGCTCCACTTGACTTCAACATAGGGACTCTTCTACATAGTTGGGTGATTCACTTTCGGCCTAACTTTTCAATATCTTCTCCATTCACATTGGGTTCATCAAAAACCACATGAATGGAATCTTCTCAGACCATAGTCCTCTTTTTTTCAAGATTTCTATAGGCTTTACTTTCAAATGAGTATCCCAAGAAGATACCTTCATCGACTTTAGCATCAAAAGCCTTTAGATTATCCTTGCCATTGTTGTGGATAAAGCATTTATATCAAAAATTCTAAAGTACCCAAGATTTGGCTTTCTCCCTATCTAGAATTCATAGGGAGTCTTTGTCGGTTGTCTATTAATCATGCATCTATTTTGAGTATAGCATGCGATTTATGGCTTCACCAAAATCTTTTAGCGTGACCCCTTGGCTAACATGGTCCGTGCTTGACTTCCTTGAGAGTTCTGTTTCTTCTTTCTCGCTACTCCATATGCAACGGATGCAATATTCTTGTTGAAGATGGACTAGACTTCTCTTTAAATGATGATTTGATCTGTTTTCCCATTTGGCATGCATCACAAACACTTTCCTTCTTGTACACCGAGTCCGGGCTGTCCTTCTACAAGATGACTCCTTGCAAGTTTGTTAATTGTCTTGAAATTCGGATGACTCGGCTTTTTTGTGCCACACCAACTTGATTCGGCTGTACTTTTGCTACCGACAAGTGCTTGGTGTGGCAAAGAGACCAATCTACCACATACATGTTCTTCTATCCGGATCCTTGCGAAGACTATGTCATTTGATTCATGTCTTTAATTTGGCACATCCCATATTGAATCCAATATTATAGCCCTTGTCACGAGTTGGGCGATGCTTAACAGTTGAAGTTGAGGCCTTCAACATATGCAACATCTGTGATTTCTAATCTATTTTTCTTGATGGATCCTGTGCCTCTTATTTCCCCGAGCTTCATTTCCCCCAAATATGACTTTTGCGCCTCTAATCACCTTGAATTTTGACAGATTTTTCTTGTTTCATGTCATGTGTCTAGAATGTGACCACTATCCATGTACCAGGTTCCTTGGCACTCGTTGTTCCTTGAACCTGCAATCAAGGAAATTAGTTTTTAGGTACCCATACTTCCCGGGTCTAGAGGGGATAGTGTTGTAAGATGATCCAACCAACCTATAGTCAAATGATCGACTCTAAGAGGGTCGCCATCTATCTATGCCATAATCATAACTCACTTTGGCAAATTGCTTGGGGCTTTAGGTTCATACAACTTTCTCTTTTGTCTCGTATGCCTGTGAGTGTGTTCTAGCAATTGCCCTCTTTGGGAAATTGTGATATTTCTAAGTGTAGTGCATGGGTGCATATTTGTCTTTGATGATAGCTCTTTTGCCTTTGGAATGGCCTTTCTTGAGTTCTAGGCCTTTGCCATTTGGGCTTATATTCCATAGGTCTTTCTTTGATATTTCACATTATTCCAATCAACTTGGCTTGGGTAGTTTCCACCATTCCCATCATATGTGTTTCTTTGATAAAACTTCGGGGTTTTCGGCGACTCTGTTTATTTTTCATAGAGTACTTCCTTTTTGGAGTTTGCTTTGAGGAACTCATTGGATTTCTCCTCACCGTACTCTCGAATACTCAACCGGCCGTTTTCTTTTTCCTTTATATCCAAGGCCACTCTGTTTGTGATTGTGCTTTGGAGTGAATGTGGGTGCAACATTTGGTGTCTTGGATTTTTGAGATGCTTCATTACTTGAAGATCCTTTTTCCAAGATCGATCTGGGAGTTTGACTATACACATAGGAATTGAATCCTATGCCTCGTCTTATCTCCACACTCTTTTTGGCTCATAATAAGGTCATCTAGTGATTTGGATGCCTTTGTAAATGATACAATCACATTTTTGAGATCATTTTCCCTCTTTTCAGAAGCGACTATCTATCTCTCGCTATTAGTTTAAGCATTCTCGGCCTTGACTCTTTGTTCTCATCATCTATGTGACTTAGAGTGTTCAACTCTTAGGCAAATGTGAGTTTTGGCTTTTGAACTGGTTGTTTTCCTCGTTTAATAGTGTGTGTGAGGATTTAATGTGCTCAAAGTCTTTCATCATTTTGCCTAATGAATCATAAAGATCAGTGGGTGATGAAGTGTGTGTGTCACAATCACTATCACTATAACCGAGTGAGATGAGTTATAGTGTACCTCATCTTCTTGGTCGAGTTGAACTTGTTCTTTGGCCATTAGACAGGATCATTGCTTCTTCTTCGAGTCACTTGAGTAGTCGGCTTCACTACTCTCTGAGTCTCTTCTTCTTTTGACTTAGTGTCTCGGACCTCGGCACCAACATAGCCCTTTTCTTTTCTTGTCTTCTTTCTCAAGACTTTTCATTCTTCTTCATTCTTGTATTTATTGACTACGGATCGGGCGGATCAATAGCAAAGTGTCCTGGTTGTCTATAGTTCCAACACACGTTCTCAACTCTTTGATCCGCTCTTTTCTGTTCTTGGGTTATCGGCTCTACGATATTCAACCTTTGATGCTCGGCTCTCTTGGGTGTCCTATCTTCCTTGACTTGGGCGGAGCCAATGAATGTCTCTGGAGGATTCACCCTTGTTTCTTTTATAGTTCTTATTGGAGAACTTGTTGAATCTTTTAACCATCAAGGCAAAATCCTCCTGGTTAATGGCTTCCTTGACTTGACTCTCTTCCCATCCTTGACTATAAGTGCACTGTTTTTGGGTACAACTGTCTCCTCTTGATCTTTTCTTCTCGGCTCAAATTCATAAGCTTTGAGGTCCGAGAATAACTCATGATTGAATGTTTTTGATAGGTCCATAGAGTGCCTTAGAGCCATGGTCTTCATTTCCCATTCAATTTGAGTCTCCTTAGGATCTTCATACACATCTCCTTTTGTGTGTATTCCTTTCCAAGTCTTTGAGAGCTCATTTGTAATTTCGGTAAATCTAGCATCCAGGCGATCTATTGTCTCACTTGCAAGCATTTTAAAGTTTTCAAACATTGAACAACAACAGATAATTTGTCTTCTTTAATTTGCTCGATCCTTCACACATTAAAGTTAGTTTATCCCAGATTTCTTTTTCTTTGTTTTGCATGACTTGACTTTATTGAACATTGCTTTGTCCAGAGTTTTGTAGAGAATGTCATTGGCCACATTGTCCAAATTGTATCTCTTTCTGTCATCATTGGTCCATTCAGTCCTTAGTTTTTCAACTAAGGCTGGTCTTGCTTCAGCAGCAGCTTCTTCTCCCTCAATGCTCTTAATGCAGCCATGTTCACTTTCAATATTTGCAGTGGCCCATCCTCTATCACAAGCCATATTTCATCATGTAATACAAATAGATGAGCATGCATACGAATTTTCCAGTCATCAAACTCCTCAATAGTGAACATAGGAATGCGTGTCAAATTTGCTTCCATGATAATAACTTTGCTGAATAAGAAAAGCTTTTGAAAGGGCAAGTGTTAAATAAAATTCTTTGAAAGATTGGAGATCTAGTTCATAACCAATGCGGAAGGCTCAATGAACCAACCGCTTTGATACCACTTGTAGGTCCCAAGGGTGTGAGTAGGGTTTAGAAGGGGGTTGAATAAACCTTACCAACTTTTCGATTTTAGTTCTTTTAAAATAATACTGATTTAATTACACAGCTAAGTCCTTAAGGGACACTAAGTTAGTTAATCAAAGAGTTAGCCACTCAACAGACTCGAAAAAGTTGTTGATAGAATAACTCGATTGTTTAGACTAATCTTTAACTTGGTTTTGATGAGATTTTCATTGGAAGACTTATCACCCTTGAATTTGATTTAAGTTTGTTTTAACACTTAGTTTTAACACTTTGTTAATTATCAGTTGGATAGCCAATTATCAGCAGATATGAAATGATATGCGAGAAATAAAATCTTTGAAATGTAAATGACAAATAATTGTTATAGAGGTTCGAAGATGGGGTAATTCTTCTACTCATCTCTTCTCCAACTTATGGAGGAATCCACTAAGTAATGATCAGTTTACAAAGTGGTTATCAGTCCGATACATGTCTTGATCACACAAATGACTTGATCCTTTGGGACTCGATCCGAGATGCCTTGATCACGCAGTGGCTTCTCGTCCGACTCACTTCTTCACAGGGGTGGTTGCCTTGCTACTTCTTGACTTTCTTTCTCAAGCTTCTTGGATTTGATCACGTAGCCCTCCAATAACTTGAGATTGGTTGGATCTTGAAACTTCCTACAATCCTTCTTGGAAAGTAGGCCCCTTGATTCTTCAAAAGTTTCCTCTTCAACATTTGAAGTTGTCTTTCCTTCACAACTTAGTGTTGGATCGATTTCCTTCGAGATTTGGGCTTGAGGATTTTGCTTGAATAACTTGAGAATATTTTGCGAGGTTACAAGATGAATAATGCTTGTTTGTTTGTGGTTAAGGTAACTTTTTCTCAAAGTGATTCCTCAACCTTTTATAGTGACCTTTCAAAAATCTGCCGTTGAAGAGATTGGCTGATTTTCAAAAATCACTTATGTTTGTTGGCTTGTCTTTTCTTGGTCTTCAACCTTGAGATGTAGACCTTTCCTCGTATTAAATGAATGTTTAGCTTTTCGAGAATCGACACGAGGTGCGAGTGCTTCCCATTGGTTTATTCCTTTTGCACGCTTCGGGGTGAGCACTTTAAGACATGGCAAAGCATGGAAGTATTACTTATTTAAGTAATGTTCTTAACTTTTGTGCAACGAATTCTTTTCGATTAACTCATCTTTGCGATTGCCTTTTCCCCAGGTGACTTGAGTCGCTCCCAATGATTTGAAAGACTCATATGTCACTTCAACTTGACTTGGCTTATTGGTTTGACTTAATCGACTCTTCTCACACTGCCTCACACCGATGCTCCTTCGATTGAGTCCTTGGTCTTCTTTCTTAGCCATACTCGGTTGTTCCTCGGAGTCTTCATTTCACATCTTGATTAACTTCTTGTATTACCAGGCATAGTCGCTTGACTCGGCTTATACACCATATCTATTAAAATAAGAATTACAAGGAAAATGGGGTGCCAACTTTCTAGTCTAAGTTTTACATGGCATTCATCAAAATCTAAACAAAAATTTCCCAACAGGCATCCAAATTTGATCCATGGTTTCACTTGCAAGCATTTTGAAATTTTCAAGTTTTTGAATAGCAAGACAATTTATTTTCTTTAATTTATTCGATCCTTCACAAATTAAAGTTAATTTATTCCAGATTTCTTTTGCAGATTTGCAAGATTTGACTTTGTTGAACATTGTTTTGTCCAAAGTCTTGTAGAGTATGTCATTGGCCACATTATCCAAGTTGTATCTATTCCTATCTTCATTTGTCCACTCGGTCCTTGGTTTTTCAACCATGGTGGTCTTGCTTCAGCCAGCGGCCTTCTTCTCCTCACCATTGCAATTTAACTCTTATTGCAAAATTGTTCACTTTCAATATTTGCAGTGGCCCATCCTCTATCACAAGCCACATTTCATCATGTAATGCGATAGATGAGTCCGCATGCTAATTTTCCAATCATCAAATTCTTCCACAAGGTGAACATAGGAATGCGTATCAAATTTGCTTCCATGACAATAACTTTGCTTAAAATGAAAGATGTTGAAAATACAAGTGTTTAAAACCTTTTTTTTTTGAAAAGATAGAGATCTAGTTCAAGAACCGGTCTGCGAGAAGGCTCAATGAACCAACCGCTCCGATACCACTTGTAGGTCCCAAGGGGTGTGAGTAAGGTTTAGAAGGGGGTTGAATAAACCTTACCAACTTTTCGATTTTAGTCCTTTCAAAATAATAACAGAGTTAACTCAAACAATGTGTGTCCTTGAGGAACATCTAAGTTGGTTATTCAAATTGAGTTAGCCACTCAACGGACTTCGATAGAACTGTTGATAGAATAACTCTATTTTAACTTGAACTTTAACTTGGTTGTATTGGTTTTATCAATAAGACTTAACACCCTTGATTTGTTTTAAGTTCGTTTTAACACTTAATTCTTTAGCATTTTGTTATTAATCGGTTGGATAGCAAATATGAGTCTTATCACAGATATGATGTAAGTATCTTTGTCAAGTGTAATCGTCTTTGAAAAATAAATGACAAATAATTTTTATAGAGGTTTGAAGATGGGGTAATTCTTCTAATCCTCTCTTGTCCAACTCCTGGAGGAACCCACTATGTAATGGATCGATTTACAACGTGTTGAATCTAGAGACGATCTTGGTCAAACAGTGGCTTCTCTTGCGACTCGGCTTCTTCACAGGGGCGATGCCTTGCTTGCTTGACTCACTTCTCAAGCTCTTGGATTTGATCACGGCCACAAATAACTTGATATTGGTTCGACCTTGAACCTTCCTACAATCCTCCTTGGAAAGTAGACCCCTTTTGATTCTTCTAAAGTATCCTCTTCAACAGATTTGAAGTTGTCTTTCCTTCATGCTTCGTTGGATCGATTTCCTTCGAGTTTCAGGCTTGAGGATTTGCTTGAATATACTTGAGAATATTGTAGGTTAATTGCTTGAATGTTGCTTGCTTGTTCGTGGTTGAGGTTACCTTTTCTCGATGAAATTCCTCGGCCTTTTATAGTGCACTTTTGAAATTTTGCCCGTTGAAGAGATAGGCTAATTTCAAAAGTCACTTTAGATCGTTGCTTGTCTCGTCGAGTCCTTGAGTTCCTTCTTGACCATACTCACCGACACGCAGTGAGTCTTCAATCCATCCATGATTGACTTCTTGTATTTCTTGGCGTAGGCGACTTGACTTCAGCTTTTCCCAAATCTATCTATTACAATACAAATTACAAGGAAAATGGGGTGTCAACTTCCTAATTTAAGTTTTACATGGTATCATCAAAATCTACAAAGTAAATTTCCTAACAAGATGGTTACACCATTTTGTCTTTATAGTTCTTTTTAGATGATGTATAATTAGTTATACAACAATGCAATCGTTAGATATAAATTAGTGCACTGATTCGGTTATTAAATGGGAAGATGGTTACACCATTTTGTCTTTATAGTTCCTTTAGATGATGTACAATTAGTTATACAATGATGAACCGTTAGAAATAAAATGGTGTACAATCGCTATTAAATGGTGTACAATTCAACTATTAAAATGGTGCACAATTCAATTATGAAAATGTGATATTAATCAATCCGTTGATTGTAGGGGTGTGATTTATGGCATTTTGCTAGTTAATATTATGCCCTTTCCACCTATTAATAAATTGAAAAATTAATTATTTTTAATAGCAATCTGGACCATTGAATAAAAGGTGTGGATGGATGGGATCAATCCACACCGCCACACCTGATAAGAGGTTGCCACACGAGATCACATCCCTATTTATATATATATATATATATATATATATATATATATATATATATATATATATATGGATAGGGTTATATGAGTATAAGGTCCTCGAGATAAGAACATAGGGACACATTATATCATACAACTCTTTCAATCTATGGTCCATATGAAACCAATTTTTATTGTATTTTATCCCTAAACATTAGTGATTAAGGGTAAATCAATCACAAATTAAAAATGCAAGATTAACGGTGTTCATTTTTCGAATCAATTCGAGATTGGACTCGACTCAAATTCAATTTTCAATTTTGAATTAGGAATTTTGAATTTGAATCGAATTTTGAATCCACTCAAATTCGAATGTGTATATACGAATTGAATAACGAATTAGGAATTTTTTTCGAGTTCTATTCAAAAATCATAATTCGAATTTGTATACTCATTCAAACTCAATCATAACCCAAATTTAATTTATATATTATATATTTTAAACATTATACATCTATAAATACATATGCAACTAGAAAAAACATAATTAGTTGATGTATAAATAATATTTAATTTCACATGGCTATTATAATAAAATTGTTGCGAGAATTATAACATTGGTCATAGGTAGTTTCAATGTTTCACAATTCAATTTCATTTCAAATTCTCAAGATTTTTGTGTAGTTTTTGAATTTTCTTAAAATGTGTTTAAACTTAAAAGAACAATATGTTTTTATTTCAAAAAGAATAATATGCTTTTGATTTTAATAGATTTCACCTTTTAATGTATTTTGTTCTTTAGTTTTTGTAATATCTTTAAAGTAACAATATAGTTTTGATAGTTTATTTTGTTTAAATATGTCTTTGTTTTGTTATAGAATTATTTTGTTAAAAATATAATTAAATTTTTCTTAAAAATGTGGGTTTAATTTTGGATCTAAAAAGTATGGGTCCAAAACACCACTTTGTGCCCATTATATTGAAAATTTTGGATTTTTGGATTGACTCGAATTTGTTTGAAAAATTGACAAATCCAATTCGGCTAAATTCGATTCAAAATTAATTGAATTAGTGTTGAATTTTAAATTAAGGTTTCAAAAACACCATTCGATTAATTCGATTGGAGATATTCAATGAATTGAGAATTCATTTCGATGAAGACCTCTACTCATGATCATTATTTTAGACGGTTACAAAATTAGATATGGAAAAGATTCGTTGCTTCTTTCACCTCTAGATAACACCCATTCACGATTCAACAATTATTTTTCCTATCTACAAATCATCATCAAATTAATTGAATTAGTATCGAATTTTGAATTAAGGTTTCAAAAACACCATTCGATTAACTCGATTGGAGAAATTCAATGAATTGAGAATTCAATTCGATAAAGACCTCTACTCATGATCATTATTTTAGACGGTTACAAAATTAGATATGGGACATATTCGTTGCTTCTTCCACTTCTAGATAACACCCATTCACGATTCAACAATTATTTTTCCTATCTACAAATCATCATCTATCCAAAAAATCAAAAACATTCGTATCAATGTAAAGACTCCATCGAAAAAATGAAAAACCTTCATAGCAGAAATAATTTTTCAACCTGGAAGCAGGTATGGAGAAAATTGAAGCGAATGTTCATCAAGATCGAATGCAACAGTGCAAAGCGTTCTACATGTGTTTTATGTGAAATCCCTTTTTTGTTGCTTCCTTACTTTTGATAAGTTTTAATTTTGGTGTCGAGTAATGGATACGTAATCAAAATTTAATTTTCTTATATGTAATGATTTAATATGACTTTATTGCTTTTATACTAAAACAATATTGCACTTTTAATTCTTTACAATTACAATATATGTATTTTTGCATATTAATCTTTAATTAGTTACCTAAATACAAATGGTGCATTCTTTTTTACCTCGATGACAATGTGTTTTTAAATAATTACTATCTCTTTTGCTTGTTTAGTACAAATTTATTACTCTGTTAGTACAAAATAGTTGCACAATTAGTAATATGATTAGTTACAAATTTAAAATTCCCCTAGCTACTTACTTTGACATTTATGTCCGTTTCTACAAAAATGTTGCATATTTATTTCTATATTTATGATTAGAGTATATATAATATGTATAGTTATCTTTCCTTCTCTTCTTTTTTTTTTTTACAAAATTTATTTGCGTACATAGTATAATGTTATTGCTTCGTTAGAACATAGTTGTTGCATTTTTGCCTTATTTAGTTTATCATGGTGTCTAACATGGAGGAAAAACATTAGAACAAAATTGTTGCATATTTTGTTCCTAAATTCTGATTTACTATATTATATCAATTTCTCCGAGGACAATTCAAGAGCATCTAGAGATATGGTCTGACTCAACAAAAACAATTACACACGAATGTGATCAAAGCATAGTACCCCATGACGAAATGCAATTTAGATAATTAAACAAAGGTGTGCAATTCTACCGTCACTACGGTTCAGAATAGGATTTGACATGCGAATAAGTACCACCAAGAGATTCGAGAAATGAGGTTATGCATCAACAATATATTGTATAAAATAGGGAAGGTTTCAAAAAAGTTTCAAAATCAAATGATGGTAAAGCGAAATCGTTGATGCTACAACAGAGAATCCAACAATCGAAAAAGGATATGTAGATCCCAAGGGGTGTGAGTAAGGTTTAGAAGGGGGTTGAATAAACCTTACCAACTTTTCGATTTTAGTCCTTCTAAAATATCACGAGTTAAATACACAACTAAGTCCTGAGGGACGATTAAGTTAGTCAACCCGCAGAGTTAGCCACTCAATAGACTCGATTGAGCCGTTGATAAAATAACTCATTTGTTTAATCTAAACCTTAACTTGGCTCGATGAAATTTTCAGCGAAAGACTTAACACCCTTGAATTTGGTTTAAGTTTGTTTTAACACTCGGTTTTAGCACTTTGTTAATTATTAGTTGGATGGCAAATTATCAAAGAGATATTAAATGATATGCGAGAAATTAAATGTCTTTGAAATGTAAATGACATAATAATTTTTATAGAGGTTCAAGATGGGATAATTCTTCTACTCCTCTCTTCTCGAACTCTGGAGGAATCCACTAAGTATTGATCGATTACAAAGTGGTTATCACCCGGATACATGCCTTGGCCACACACACAACTGGCTTCTCGAAATGCGACTCGAGAACTTCACGGGCGTTTGCGCACTTTGCTACTACAACTCACTTGCTCAAGCTTCTTGGATTTGATCACGAACCCCTCCAATAACTTGAGAGTGGTTCGACCTTGAACCTTTCCACAACCCTCCTTGGAATGTAGACCCCTTTTGATTCTTCAAAAGTTTCCTCTTCAACATGTTTGAAGTTGTCTTTCCTTCACGACTTGGTGTTGGATCAATTTCCTTCAAATTTAGGCTTGAGGATTTGCTTGAATAACTTGAGAGTGAATTATAGGTTACGATTCGAATGGTAGCTTGAATGGTTCAGGTTATCAAGGTTTTTTTTTCAAAGTGATTCCTCGGCCTTTTATAGTGACCTTTCAAAAATCGCCCGTTGAAGAGATAGGGTGATTTTCAAAATCACTTGTGTTCGTTGGTTTGTCTTGTTGCGATCCTTGATATTGACATTTCCTCGTATTAAATGAATATTCAACTTTTCGAGTCGACACAAGGTGCGATGCTTCCCATTGGTTTATTCCTTTTGCACGCTTAAGAGGGGTCGAGCACTTTAAGACATGGTAGCATGGAAGTATTACTTGTTTAGGTAATATTCTTGATCTACGGCAAATGATTCTTTTGATTGTCTTGACTTGACTACCTTTTCCACATGTGACTTGAGTTTGCTCCAATGATTGAGAGACTCATCTGTCACTTCAACTTGAGACTTGGTTATCTTGAGTTGACTTGACCGACACTTCTCACGAGTATCCCACCGATACTCCTTCGATCGAGTTCTTGACTTCTCCTTCTTGCCATACTCACAAGCTTTACAAATGAGTCTTCATTTTAGTCATTAGTTGACTTCTTGCATATCCAGGCATAGCCGACTTGACTCGGCTAAATGCAGTCCTATCTATTACAATTCAAATTACAAGGAAAATGGGGTGCCAACTTTCTAGTCTAAGTTTTACATGGCATTCATCAAAATCTAAGCAATAAATTCCCAACAATTTCCCCTTTTTTGGTGATGCCAAAGCTTAAAACATACATACAAAAAGTAAATAGCAAAGATACATACATACAATGTAAAAACAGATAATGTATGCGTAGAATCAATATTTTTATTGATCATAACATTCTTGTCCGTTACACAATTGTTTACAAAGTGTATCGAGCAAACACGGCGTTTCATATCTACGCAACAATATAGAGATTACTGATTCTTATTCAATCGCATGAAGACTTACATATATATGCATTTACAATAGTAAAATACATGAAGGGGTGGATGAAGAACACTTCATCGCCTTTCATTGTCTCCTTCTTTCTTTCTTCTTGACTCTGTCGTCCTCTCGGTCTCTTTCTCTTCTTTTCTTCTTGGTGCTTTTTTTTTTCTCGTAGCTCTTCTAGCAGTTCGTCTTTTCTCTTTCTTTCTTGCCTCCGTTGACTCTCTTCCCACAATCGATCTTGTCTCTTATTTTCCTCTTCGATCCTTTTGACATAGTCGGATTCTTCCTAGCCACTCCCGGTTGGCTACTTCATCATATCGGCCCAAAGAGATCCTTCCCTTCTTGCCCGGATCTACATATTCAATATTCTTGGGTAGAGGTCTAGGTTGAAAACCTCCGCCTCCACCACTCCTTCCTCTTCCTCCTCGGGGCGTATATTGTCGAGGTCTTCTTCTTTCCAAAGAGAGTGACCAGTAGAGTGATGCTCATAGTCTGCATTGTCTGTCGGCCTTTCTTCGCACAACTTCGGACCCTTCTCCCAATATAAGTCCCAGGCTTGGGCTATGGACATATTCTTGAAGTATCCCTGATTCGAATGTTTTGAATTCTTCCACCGATCGTGGCTTGTCTCCATCATCCGGAATGGCATCTATGTCTCTTCCTCCGAACGCCTCCGTATTGTTTCAATATGTCCATTGCACGGGCATCTATTTTTCTTTTTCGACCTCCTTCATCTCTCGCTTCTATGATTTTCCTCTTCTCGCATGGGCACATCAGTGTTGGAGCGCGAGTCACCGGAAGTTTGCTTATGATGTCAATCAGATTTGAGTCCTTGTTGAGGGTTCTAGCAACCATTAAGGTCATATCCTTTGAACCTTCCCCCTCAACTAGTTTTCCTTATCTTTCTTTTCTCTCTTGTTCACTGTTTCTTCTTCTTCTCAATAGTCGTGTGTCCTTCTCTTTCTCAACATCGACCCTTTTAACGTCTTTTGGTATTCCTTTTCCCTCTTTTTGGCATCATCAAAGGAGAGAGAACCCCCGAAACATGCCGAAAAGCATGAAATCTAGGCGGTGATAGGCCGAGTTTTGCTTGGATTCTCACTGGAGTATCTTTGTTCAAATTCTCAGCATGTGACTTTCGATTCGGCCGCCACCACTTAATTTCACCATAAGAAAGCTGAACTTTTCATTCATATTCTCCTCTACGCTGTAGTTCTTTTCGATGAAATTCTCGCAGTTCAATTTTAGTGGTATGAGAGGCATGCATCATATCAATATTTTCTTGCATCCTCGTCTTCATGTCGGCATTATCTGCGCTCCGGACCAGCATTTTATTGTACAATGCTTTGAAATATCTCGACTGTTCCCACACGCATTGTCTGTTTGTTGTTGCCACCATTCCCTGGATTCTCACCACTATTCCACACAGATCGGCCAGAAGATTTGCATCTCTGTTATCCAAATGTATCCAATGGGACCTGGTGCCTTTCCATCTTCTCAATCTCTCGCAAAGATTGCCTTGAGGACTTCTCAAACCTCGCTTGTTACCTCTGTCTCGGTGGCGGCCAAGCAACATCAAAATCAAAATTTGCTTTGGGACGATAGTATCGTGGGAATGACGGATTAGGTTTGTGGAAGCGTCTCTATTCTCTAGCCGATTCTTCATCCAGATTAGGCGACTCTAGTGAGAAGGGGAACATTTCTTCAAACGCATCATCACGGACATAGGGAATATGTTCAACGTTGACTCGTGGTTGTGATGTGCCTGGTTGAGTCGATTCTCTGCTGCGGCGTTAGGAGCTGCGCGATTGATCGTGATTCACCGGGGTCTCATTGTGGTATGGACCAAATGGTGAGCCTCACTGTCTCAACAGCCTTCGTCGGTCTCGCTTTTTTCCTTTTGAGTTGTCTTGTCCTCGGCCAGATTCGGTGGCGTCATTGGATGATGACGAGACTTGAAGGGGTGGCTCATCATCAAAAGTGAATGTTTGACGAGTAGCCTTGAGATCGATTTACTCATGCTTGGAAGAACATCCTCACCGAGTCTTTCGATTTGCAACAGAAGGGCACTTATCTCCTTCTCGGATGCATCAATGATAACATGAGGAATGTTCTCGCATTTACGTCTCTTTACCTTTGAAAGTCTCAACCTCCCGTAGGCCTTCATCTCGCAACATCCTCCGACCTAGGCCGCGGAGGGTTTCCTTTAGCCGGTACACCAGCCTAAGTGACTGGGTTGGGGTCACTCTTCTCCAAACTCCCTTGTTTCTGTGAGTGTTTAGCCGTTGGGACAGGTGGTGAGACACCTTCAATAAGGGTTGGCTCGACTTGGCTCCCCAAGTTCCCGTTTCATCGCCGCCTTCCTTAGAACCTTCTTCAGAGTGAGTCAGGGAAGTGGTTGCGACAATGGGCAATTTGTTGCACCACACCCAAAGGGTCAATCTCTAGCCGATTTGGAAGACTCTCCTGTCCTTCCATCACCGTTGCTCATGTAGGATCCTGGATTCCCGCATGGCTTGCTGCGTTTCTAGCTCTTCTCGCCGCAACAGCTTCTCACGAGCTTTAACCTCTTACGCCAACCTTTCCTTTTCCTTTACTTTGAAGATATTCAAGATATCCGGCGGTTCTCTTCATCGAGTGCTTGGACCACTTTTGTCAACCCAAGGAAACTCAGCAGTTCTTCTTCTTCTTCAATAAACTCGGTCTTTGGAATCGTTCCCTTGAGCCAGATTTATTTTGGATTTCTCGGATATGGGGAGATAGCATGATCACATCATCGTCATCATCTTCCTGTTGTACTTCTTTCTCGGAATGGAGGGTAGCAAACTTTATTGCTCAACACCCTCAAAGAAGATCTGTCGCGGGCGAGACACGGCCAGTCGACAGAGATTCACTGTCTCACCGCTCTTGTTCCTTAGTCATGTCTATCCACACTGGGTCTTCGACTTGCCTCTACTAATCGGCCTCGTGACTTGGTTGTTTCATCAATGATTTCTCGAGACTCTACTTCTCCAAATTGCCTCATCGATCTGTTCGGTGAGTGGCGATCAAACTTTGTTTTCTCAAGATCTCAACGCTTGTAGAGTCTTCTTTTTTGGTCCTTACCAAGGGAATTTCGTGTTCGGATACGGTTTCCTCGAGTCCTGGCGGGGCCAGTGCTACTTTCTTGTCCGAGGAGTTTCTTGGCTTTGTCACCTCTTTTTCTTGACAACTGGAGAAGGTATATGAGGTTCCTTCTCCACTGCGTCGAGGGGCGGGAGACACTACTGCAGAGGTAGGTGCGATTGTTTTCTTTCTTTGCGGGGGGGCAGCCTTCTTCTTTCGGCCTACGGAGCACTTTTTCTTTGGAGGAGGAGACAACAATTTCTTCCGGGTCACCGATTCCCCTCACTTGTATCCGCCCTATTGGCGTATGCTCTCTTCCGAGCGCCTGGAAGATTTGATCGAACATCTTCTTGTTGATATGGAATGCCTTTCCATGCCGGGATAGGAACACCTTTCACCTCCATCAACCGCCAATCACAAGGCCATATCCCGGATCCTCCGACCCACCCATCGCCCTTGAAGGACTTATTTCCAACATTCTCGCGCAGTCTTTGTAGATGAATTCGCCCGCTTACCTTCTTCTCCTCCATGATCTAAGCCATGGCGATTAGCTTGGTTTTGGACAAAACGATTAAAGCTTCCAAATTTTATGTCTACACATTTGGTAACAATATCCAACAAACTTATGATAATCTTCTTTCAAGACTTCTTGTCATTGTGTAGACAACTTTAGCGAAAGACATTCCGGTTTGGCCACTTTCTTCCATGCGGCCCAAGTTTACATCACCTCAAATATATTTGGCACTCCTTCCGACGGCAAGCTAACAACGCTCCGCTAGATCTTGGCAAAGTGATTGTAAACACCTTTCCGTGAACAGAGGACTTGATGCCTTAAGTGCGTGAACTTTAGCATTCACGTAGAATGCGCGATCTCTTCAACGTAGGTCATCTAAAACTCTATTATTAGAAAGGGTTTCAGTCCAGACTTCTCGATTTTGTCGGCTATCTTCTTCACGAGAGTTTCATCGAAACCCTGCTTTATCATCCCATCAAAGTCCATGGTAGATCCGGTGTGGATTTACTGCCCTAACTTGGTAAAGTCGTAGGTTGATGCCATTTCAGTTATTTTTACCGAACGAACTTGAGAAACTTGCTTTGAATATTTTTAGGGTTTTGAGAGAAAAAAGATTTCTTTGCTTTTGGAGAGATGAACAGTTTTGAGTAGTGTGAGAGAGAAAACGAACAAATGGTATATGTATAGGTTATTAAAGGACGCGCATACGATTTTGAAATTTGATCGAGATCAATGGTTTTGATTTAGCACGCCGATTAACATTTAATTTCTCGCATTTAATGCGGCAGCATTTATATCCAATCATATGCTTTGTCGTACAGCTTTTGACTGTTCCCGTCATTATTTCGCTAACGTCATCCTTAAAACATTCCCGCTTATTAAAACGATTGTGTTTTGTCACTTAGCTCATAAATGACTCCACTTCTTAGCCGATTCAACTCTTCTTTTATCTATTCATATAGTGACTCAACCGTCATTAACTAACTCGATTGACTTTTCCGATCTTGGTGATTCACTTAGTCGATTCAAGAGCTCCACTCTATTTTCATCTTTTCACGTTCTATCCCTTCTCCTTGAGTTTTACGAGTATTAACTTAGCTCAATTAACCCTAGCTCATGCTTAAGTTCTTCAAATTTTGATTCACATAATGGCTTTGTGAATATGTCACCTAACTTGTTTATCGGTTGAGATGTATTCAAGGTGATGTCCTTCTTTTCAACATGGTCTCTTATGAAATGATATCGACATCAATGTGCATTGTTCTTGAGTGCAACACAGATTTAGCATGATTGCAATAGCACTTGTGTTATCACACATAATTGATATCTCTTTTTCTTCAACATCATAGTCTCTCACCGTTGTCTCATCCATAAGACTTGGGCACAACAACAAGGCGGTGATGTGGCTATTGAGTTTTGCTTCTTGCTAAACCAGAAACCAATCTGTTTCAAGCATTTGACATGTACCGAAGTACTTTTCCCCGTCAACTCGCATCCAACATAGTCGAGTCCGAGTAACCAATTAGCTTGAAAACTCCTTCCTTTGGATACCATAAGCCGACTTCCTGGCATCTTTTTAAATATCTCGGGGATTCTCTTGGCTTGCAATCATATGGCTTTCCGTTGGACCAGATTGGAATCTTGCACATACACCTACCGCAAAGGTGATGTCCGCCTGTTTTTGTTAAATAGAAGCAAGTGATCAAATAATCGCTTTGTATCTTGTTTGATCCACAGGCTTGCCACCGCATCCATATCCATCTTGATCGATGTATTAATTGGTATTTTCACGAAGACTTTTCTTCCATACCAAATTTCTTCATTAAATCTATGGTATATTTTGTTTGACATATGAAGGTTCCATCCTTCAGCTATTTAACTTGAAGTCCTAGAAAGAATGTCACTCTCCCATCATGCTCATTTCAAATTTTCCTTGCATGAGGTTTGAGAACTTATCGCACACTCTTTGTTTGTGGATCCAAAAATAATGTCATCCACATATATTTGAACAAGTAGTATACTCTCTCCATCTTGAATTCTCGAAAAGTGTTCTCCCACTTTGCATTTGGTGAATCCATTATCTATCAAAAATTGAGATAATGTATCATACCATGCCCTAGGTGCTGTTTCAATCCATATAGAGCTTTCTTGCGCTTGTACACATTATCTCCAAGAGTCTTCTCGCTCAAATCCTCGGAGGTTGCTCAACATATCCTTCTTCTTCCAACAATTCGTTTAGAAATGCACTCTTCATCCATTTGATATACGGTGAAGTTCTTGTGTGCGATAAGCAAGAAACATCCTTATTGCTTCTAATCTTGCAACAGAGCAAATGTTTCATCAAAATATATTCCTTCTTCTTGCAATACCTTTTGGCTAACAATCTTGCTTTGTTTCTTACCCACATTCTTCCTCATTCATCTTGTTTCTAAACACCCATTTTGTGCCAATAACATTTTGATGGGTTGGTCTTTGTACCAATTCCCATACTTTATTCCTTTCATATTGATTCACTCTTCCTGCATGGCCTCGAATCCAATGTGTGTCATCCAATGCTTGGGACACATCTTTTGGCTCTATTTGGGAAATAAAACAAATAAACGCGTTGCTTCTTGTTGAGCTCGGATCTGGTTCTTACATCGCTCTCTTACATCTCCAATGACTAGCTCGGTGGATGGTCTCTCAACCATCTCACATCAGGTTAGATTAAGTCGATTTGGTCCATCGTCTTGTAGTTGTGTTATTTTGAGCGGCTCTCTCATCATCACTTAGTCGCAGATTTTCCGGATGTCTTTGAGATTCACTTCAACATAGGGACTCTTCGCATAGTTGGCTGATTCAAATTATCGCCTAACTCTTCAATGTCTTCTCCATTTACATTAGGTTTATCAAAACCACATGGATAGACTCTTCTATGACCATAGTCCTTTTGTTCAAAGACTCTATAGGCTTTACTTTCACCGAGTATCCCAAAAAAGATACCTTCATCAGCTTTTGCATCAAAAGCCTTTAGATTATCCTTGCCATTGTTGTGGATGAAGCATTTACATCCAAATATTCTAAAATATGCAACATTTGGCTTTCTCCCTATCCAAATCTCATAGGGAGACTTTGTCAGCTGTCTATTTATCATGCATCTATTTTGAGTATAGCATGCGATGTTGATAACTTCAGGCCAAAATCTTTTAGGCAATCCAAATTCAACTAACATGGTTCTTGCGGCTTCCTTGAGAGTTCTGCTTTCTTCTTTCGCTTACTCCATTCTCAAAGGAGTCCTTGCTGCAGATAATTCATGAGCAATACCATTTTCAACACAATACTGAGTTATTATACCATTTACAAACTCAGTTCCTCTATCAGATCTTATCTTTATAATGGTTTGACTCTTCTCATTCTAAACTCTTTTCATCAGCTGTGGTAACTTCTGCAAGGTTTCTCTCTTTTTGCACATGAAGATTGTCCATGTATATCTTGAATAATCATCCACCACCACTAGAGTGTATTTCTTTCCACTTGTGCTAGCTGGCTCAACTGGACCAATAGATCCCTATGCCATAGATGTAATATTCTTGTTGAAGATGGACTTGACTTCTCTTTGAATGATGATTTGATCTGCTTTCCCCATCTGGCATGCATCACAAACACTTTCTTTCTTGTACACCGAGATTGGCAATCCTTCTACAAGATTACTCCTTGAGAGCTTGTTGATTGTCTTGAAATTCGGATGACTCAGGCTTTTTGTGCCACGACCCAACTTGATTCGGTGTACTCTTTGCTAACAGACAAGTGCTTGGTGTGGCAGAGACCAATCTACCACATACATGTTTTTCTATCCGGATCCTTGCAACACTACTTCATTTGATTCAGTGTCTTTGATTTGGCATACTCCCATATTGAATCCAACATTATAGCCCTTGTCACAGAGTTGGGCGATGCTTGACAAGTTGAAGTTGAGGCCTTCAACGTATGCAACATTTGTGATTTCTAATCCATTTTTCTTGATGGATCCAAAGTGCCTCTTATTTCTCCTGGAGCTTCATTTCCTCCAAATATAACTTTTGCATCTCTAATCTCCTTGAACTTTGACAGATTTTTCTTGTTTCTGTCATATGTCCGGAATGAATGCCACTATCCATGTACCAGGTTCCTTGGCACTCAACTGTTCCTTGAACCTCGCAATCGGGAAATTAGTTTTTAGGTATCCATACTTGTCTCGATCCCGAGGGGTTAGTGTTGTAAGATGATCCAACCAACCTATAGCCAAATGATCGACTCTAAGGGTTTGCCATCTATCGTGCCATAATCATAATTCACTTTGGCAAACCGCTTGGGAGCTTTAGGTTCATACAAACTGTCTCTTTTGTCCGTATGCCTGTGTGTGTGTTTTAGCAATTGCCTTTTTGTGTAGTTGTGATATCTCTGAGTGTAGTGCTTGGGTGCATATGTGTGCTTTGATGATAGCTCTGTTGCCTTTGGAATGACCTTTGTTGAGTTCTAGGTCTTTGCCATTTTGGCATGTATTCCATAGGTCTTGGGCGATATTTCACATTATTCCAATCGACTTGACTTGGGTAGTTTCTACCATTCCCATCATTTGTGTTCCTTTGATAGAACTTCGGGGATTTCGGTAGCTCTATTTCTTCTTCACAGTACTTCGTGTTTGGAGTTTCTTTGAGGAACTCTGGATTTCTTCTCGATTGTCCTCTCAAAGATACTCAATCAAGTTGTTTTCCTTTTCCTTTATATCCAAGGCCAATTTGTTTGTGATTGTGCTTTGACTGTGTGTGCAACATTTGGTGTCTTGGATTTTTGAGATGCTTCATTACTTGAAGATCCTTTTTCCAAGATCACTCTTGGAGTTTGAATATGCACAAAGGAATTGAATCATATGCCTGTCTTGTCTCCATATTCTTTTTGGCTCATGATAAGGTCATCCTGTGATTTAGATGCCTTTGTGAATGAACCAATCACATTTTTTAGATCATTTTCTCTCTTTTCTATAGCTATCTCTCGCTATTAGTTTAGCATTTTCAGCCTTGACTCTTTGTTCTCATCACTATGTGACTTAGAGTACTCGGCTCCTTAGTCACCGTGAGTTTTGCTTTTGAGCTTGGGCCGCTTTCCTCAATTAATAGTGAGTGAGAGGATTTAATGTGCTCAAAGTCTTTCATCATTTTGCCTAATGAATCATAAAGATCGTGGGTGATGAAGTGTGTGTGTCACAATGACTATCACTATAACTGAGTGAGATGAGTTATAGTGTGCCTCATCTTCTTGGTCGGAGTTGAACTTGTTCTTTGGCCATTAGACAGATCATTGCTTCTTCTTCAATCACTTGAGTAGTCACTTCACTACTCTCTCGAGTCTATGCTTCTTTTGACTTAGCTGTCTCAAGCAGTCTCGGCACCAACATTGCTCTTTTCTTTTCTTTTCTTTTTCTCTCAAGACTCTTCTTTCTTCTTCATTCCTGTATTTATTGACTACGAGGATATGGACATGCAATAGCAAAGTGTCCTGGTTGTCTGCGCAATTCCAACACGGGTTTTCAACTTTTTGATCGGCTCTCTCATTTCTTGGGTTGTCGACTCTTTGATATTCGACCTTTTGATACTCGACTTTCTTTGGTGGCCTATCTTCCCTTGACTTGGAGGAGTCAATGCCTTCGGAGGATTCACCTTTGTTTCTTTTGTAGTTCTTGTTGAAGAACTTGTTGAATCTTTTAACCATCAAGGCAATTTCCTCCCTGGTCAATGATTTCTTTGGTCTCGGCTCTCTCCCCTTCCTTGACTATGAGTGCGGATGTTTTGGGTACAACTATCTCCTCTTGATCCTTTCTTCTCGGCTCAAACTCATAAGCTTTGAGGTCCGAGAATAGTTCATGATTGGATGTTTTTGATAGGTCCATCGAGTGCCTTAGAGCCATGGCCTTCATTTCCCACTCACCGGGAGGCTCTAGGATCTTCATACACATCTCCTTTTGTGTGTATTCCTTTCCAAATCTTTGAGAGCTCATTTGTAATTTCATGAATCTAGCATCCAACTCGATCCATTGTCTCACCGCAAGCATTTAAAAGTTCTCAAATTTTTGAACAACACCAAATAATTTGTTTTCCTTAATTTGCTCGAGATCCTTCACAAATTAAAGTTAGTTTATCCCATATATCTTTGGCTATCTTGCAAGATTTGACTTTGTTGAACATGGCTTTGTCCAAAGTCTTGTAAAATATATCTTTGGCCACATTGTCAGGTTGTATCTTTTTCCTCATCATTTGTCCAATCACTCTTGGCTTTTCAACCATAGTGGTCTAGGAGGAGCAACCTCCTCTCCTTCACCGGCACTCTCCTTTATGACTATGTTTACCTTCATTATTTGCAATGGCCCATCCTCTATCACTATCCACATCTCATCATGTAAAGTCGATAGATGAGCACTCGCATACGTATTTTCCAGTCATCAAATTCTTCAATGGTGAACATAGGAATGCGTGTCAAATTTGCTTCCATGATAATAACTTTGCAAAAAAATAGCTTTTGAAAGAACAAGTGTTAAAGACTACTTTGAACGATTGGAGATCTAGTTCAAGAACCGAGTGGGAAGGCTCAATGAACCAACCGCTCGATACCACTTGTAGGTCCCAAGGGTGTGAGTAAGGTTTAGAAGGGGTTGAATAAACCTTACCAACTTTTCGGTTTTAGTCCTTTTAAAATATCACGAGTTAAATACACAAAGTCCTCGAGAGACAACTAAGTTAGTCAACCAAATGAGTTAGCCACTCAAAGTTCTTCGATTGAGTCATTTGTTGATAGAATAACTCACTTTTAGTCTAAACCTTAACTTGGTGTGATGAAATTTTCAATTGGAAGACTTAACACCCTTGAATTTGGTTTAAGTTTGTTTTAACACTTGGTTTTAGTACTTTGTTAATTATCGATTGGATGGCAAATTATCGCCAGATATTAAATGATATGCATAAATTAAATGTTGAAATGTAAAGGACATAATAATTTTTATAGAGGTTCGAAGATGGGGTAATTCTTCTACTTCTCTCTTCTCCAACTCCCGGAGGAATCCACTAAGTATTGATCGAGTACGAATGGTTATCGGTCCGGATAAAAGTCTTGATCACACAAAATGACTTGATCTTTTGGGACTCGGTCTAGACATGCCTTGGTCACACACAATGGCTTCTCGCGACTCGACTTCTTCTTCTTCACAGGGCGTGCCGCTTTGCTACTATAGCTCACTTGCTCAAGCTTCTTGGATTTGATCACAAAGCCCTCCAATAACTTGAGAGTGGTTCGACCTTGAACCTTTCCACAACCCTCCTTGGAATGTAGACCCCTTTTTATTCTTCAAAAGTTTCATCTTCAACTTGTTTGAAGTTGTCTTTCCTTCACGACTTGGTGTTGGATCGATTTCCTTGAAATTTAGGCTTGAGGATTTGCTTGAATAACTTGAGAGTGAATTGCAGTTACGATTCGAATGATACCTTGAATGGTTCAGATTGTTAAGGTTTTTTTTTCTCTCAAAGTGATTCCTCGGCCTTTTATAGTGACCTTTCAAAAATCATCTCCGTTGAAGAGATAGGTTGATTTTCAAAAATCACTTGTGTTACTTGTTTAGGGTGAATTGCACGCTTCGGGATCGAGCACTTTAAGACATGGCAAAGCATGGAAGTATTACTTGTTTAGGTAATATTTTTGATCTCTCGTGCAACGGATTCTTTTCGATTGTCTTGACTTGATCGCTTTTCCCAAGGTGAATTGAGTCGCTCCATTGATTGAGAGACTCATCCGTCACTTCAACTTGAGACTTGGTTATCTTGAGTTGACTTGACCGACACTTCTCACACCATATCCCACCGATACTCCTTGATCGAGTTCTTGACTTCTCCTTCTTGCCATACTCACCGCTTTACACAATGAGTCTTCATTTTAGTCTTGATTGACTTCTTGCATATCCAGGCATAGTGACTTGACTCGGCTGCATTTATCTATTACAATGCAAATTACAAGGAAAATGGGGTGCCAACTTTTTAGTCTAAGTTTTACATGGCATTCATCAAAATCTAAGCAATAAATTCCCAACAGGGATATCAATAAGGGTCGAGTTGGAGCTCGTTGTGTATTTGAGTGCGAGAGATGGTGCATACATCAACAAAAGTTTTGAGCCACGACACACTCATTATCTAACCCATAAAAAGTATAAACAGTTTCTGAAGGTGACTAGAGTCTCAACTTTGGTCACCAACAAATTTTCTTGCTCTGTGCTAGAGCAAATACTGGAATGGCTAAAGGTTCCATTTATTATAAGAGACAGTTGGGGGTAATCTCACGTAGGGGCATTACAATTTTATTTCAAGAACTTTAAGAGATAATTGAGGGATATATGCGGATGCCCATAATCATATACAAATTTCTAAAGAAAATGGTAGTTTTTCTTGACATGACATTTGATTTGGATGTGGATGAATACGAACAACTTAGAAGACTTTTTTGGCGGATCCAATATCACGAAGCAACTATGCTATGTTTGGGGATGTGGTCTCATTTGACTCTACGTACAACACCAACAGGTAAAAATCCAACTATTTCCTAAAGAAACTATATTAGTGTTTTTCATTTGCTTTTAATGGTATAATATCATGCATTATTGTGCCCACGTTAGTGCATGCCAATGCATTAAATCCGTAAGAAAACCGAGAGAATATATAATGTTTCGGTACAAAATGGTTTTCACACCCTTCATAAGTATAGATATCCATAAAAGGTGTGTGACATTTGCAACCGGATTATTATTAAAGGAGGACGAATAATCATACGCCTGGTTGTTCCAAAATGTTATCAAAGCAATGTGTCAAGAACCATATCACATAATTACGGATCAAGACCCAACCATGAAAAATGAATAAAAGAATTATTCAAAGAGGCAAGACACCAATTATGCATGTGACACATAATGGAAAAGGTAAGCATTAAGGTTGACCATGCAATAATGAAGGATGATAATTTCATGCGGAGACTAAGCAAAATCTTATGGGACAATTCTTTGAATCCAACCAAATTTGAAGAGGAATGGAACAATATAATGACTAATTTCGACTTGACATCAAACACATGGTTGAAAAATCTGTTTGAAATTTGAAATTCCTGAATTCCAGCACACTTCAAAGATGTTAGGATGGGTGGCCTGTTGAGAACTACTTCAAGGTCTGAAAGTGCTAATAGTTGGTTTGGTAATTTCACCAACCCTCAAGATAGCTTGGTCGAGTTTTTTATGCACTTTGACAGTGCAATGGATGCTCAAAGACATGCCAAAAATAAATTAAACAATAATGCGAAAAAAATATGCCCGACTTCCAAACACCATAAACGATCGAAAAACATGCGACATCAATATTTAGTAGAACATTGTTCACTGAAGTGAGTGCAGAAATAGTGGCTCCTTGTTATAAATTTACAATGTTGCAAATCAATAAAGAATAACTGATCGGTATTATCCTCTCTTAGTATTAACATTTTCAACTTTTGTTTCCTTTAATGGACTCCGATTAATTAATTCAAGCAAATAAAATTTAAAAATGGCATGCAATTTAATTGCTCTTTCTTTTCGTGTTTGCTTTTTATGCATTTTATATTGCTAACTTAATACAAAATATTGCTTATTTTAGTGAGCAATGTCTCCTTCTTAATATCTTTGTATAATTATAAGGGTATCTACCCAATTTTTCCTTCCTAACAGTGTACTTATTCAAATAAGGAGACCAAAGCGGGGTATACACAATAGTTTTAAACAAACAAGAATTCATGGCAACGTGTAGCTGCAATATGTTTGAAAGTATGGGACTATTGTGTCGCCATATTTTCATCCTACTAAAAGACGTCGACAAAATCCGAAACAATATTTGATGAAACAATGGACAAAACTTGGATAACTTGGATCATTACCTAACTTCTTGAAAGACAATTCTTGGATTGAATATACTACAATTGCATAAACTAGTTCAATGTTACAAAAGTTGTGGTCGATTTTCAATGTTTTGTTGGTTTGACTCAAGGAAGTAGAGAGCAACTAGATAACCTCTGCGGCTCATTTTTGAACATAAGCAAACACTACTAAATGATGGAAAAATAAATCCCAATCTTATCACAAAGCATTCATTGATGGAGCAATTTGTTGGATCTGCCACCATTGGATGTTACGGTATTTCCCCATCACAAGCAAAGAACAAAGGAAGTGAAAGCCGGGTAAAAGCTCAAATTCAAATTCACAGGAAAAAAAATATAAAGGAAAGCCACAAACTAAATAGACGGTGTGGGAAGTGTTAGTCCAAGTGGCTACGATAATCTAGAGGGGGTGAATAGATTATGCCGATTTTCCGAGTTTAAGCCCTCTTTTTCGAATGTAAAGATGATAGCAAGAATATAAGTGCGGGAAAATAAACAACACACAATGATTTAAAGAGCTTCACCCCACCTAGGGACTACATGCTCTACCTCCCCATTATGTTCGGGATGGGTTTCAAAAAGAAAAAGAATTTTATTAATAATTACCAAAATTATTACAACTTCACCTTGAAGAGTATCACACTCTTCTTACAACACCACCAATGAGATACCACAATATTTCTTCACCTATGAAGAGTACCACACTCTTCAACACCTAAAATCACCCAAGTGCTCTTACCACAAGAACACTAACAAGGTTATCTTGCTTTGGATGCTAGAAACAAATTCAAGATTACAACTCGATAATGAAGTATACAACTTTGAAGTGTAAGTGTAATAAAGAATAAAGCCTAGTACTCAAGATGTGCAAGTGAAAGGCTTAGGCTAGAAATACAACAAGAGTATGAAAATAAAGAACAAGGTTTGCTTGTATTGTATTGCTTGTGTAGTTGTGTTGTCACTTGTTGCTTCAAATCATCCTGTATTTATAGGAGAGGTCTTGAACATTGATAGGTTTCTCTTGGAGAGTGAAATATGTAAAGAAAATGCGATTAAATCAAGATTATAGCTATTACAAATTAACTCCACAAAATCGGAAAAGATGTCTCCCACAAGCTCAAAATCGTCGATTTTGAAATGGTCACCCATCAAGATACAAAGATTTGAAATTAAGTCTATTGCATCTAAGACCCACACAGTCGATCGGGGTCGACTGTCGACCTATAGGTCAACCTTTGTGCACTGAATTTTATTTAGACGGAGAAACAGAAGAGATAGAGAGCAAAAACCACACGGGTCGACGGGGGTCGACCGATCGACCTTCTTGGTGGACCCATCCCTGCTATATTTTGGTGAGAACAACGTCTGACTATCGTTCGACCTTGGGGTCGATCGGCCGACGACCGGTTGACCCCTTGGTCGATCGGTCTACCGATTCGGGGATGTTTTCATTCAAAAATTCTGACTTCATTTTTCGAGCGTCATTTTACCTTGATGGTATTCGGTAATTGATAAAAACACTTTAAAACATAAAAATCACTTTTTATATCACTCAAAACGAATAGTTTTGAATATGTGAAAATAAACTCCAAGAAATACTCCAAAGAAAATTTAAAAACGATTAGGAGTATATGGACAACAATTGGAGACATTGTTTTGGTGTAAAAACTCGATTAAACATAATCATTAAAATCATGATAAAAATATTTATCTAAGATGAAGTGTGGAGAAGTAGGTACTCATAACAAATGGGACATGCACGAAACAACTATGAAATTTACTTTGAACACTACTACAGATTTTCGATAATATTTTTGTTTAATGAATAGTTAGTTATAATTTATTGCAATGTTAGTAGTGATTTTTGCTTCTTTGGTTTATAATTGGTACCGTGTACTTTTTCTTTGCTAATTTAGTTTATATTCTTGCTCTTTAGTACATCGTATTTTCATGTTAATAACTTAATAAATAATACATGGTTCAAATGACATATACTCATACAATCCAATATCCTTGTTGGGAAAAATAACTTAACAATTGTTTTGCTTACCTATTATTTAGTTATAACTTATAGCATTGTTAACGATAATTATTGATCACTTTTTTTTTATTGCTACTTTAGTTTTACAAAATCGCTCGTTAATAATAGTGTTTTTTGCTTCTTTAGTTTATAATTGTTACCGTGTACTTATTTTTTGCTAATTGAGTTTTATATTCTTGTTCTTTAGTACATCGTGTTTGCATGTTTATATCCTAATAAATAGGGATAACGTTTTTAATCAACCCAAACTATACGGGTTTTTAAAATTGCAACCCGAACTTTAAAAAGTTACTTGATTGCAACCTAAACTTTACAAAATTTTACACTTTGCATAAAATTCGGTTTTACCCCGGTTTCGGAAAGTTGGTTTGTAGTTTACACTCTAAACTTTAAAGTTGTTCCACTTTGCAACCGGACGATAAATTTCATTGCATTTTCTTTGATTACTCCCAAAGGTCTTGCGATCCTCGAAAATGGTATCGAGCTGGTTTATTAAGAACTTTTAGTTAAATTTATTATATTTATGTAATTAACAATTGGTGAGGAGAAATTACTCCGAGAATATGGATCCGGACCGATGTCCTAGATGTACCCCTAACAGGACATATCGTCAAATATTGACGATGTACGCAAAGAACACCTTGACCAGGTTTCATATTGGGAATACCAATATGAAGAAAAGAAAAAGAGAGCCGACGGGGAAACCTTAAGGCAATGCAAAATGCGAGCGAATATTATAGGCGATTCTGGATGCTTAACCGGACACTTATATGTTCACTTGATGAACCTTCAAGAAACGGTTCATGAAAATTCCCATCGAAACAATGATTCTGACGGAGTACCTGAGTGGAACGAGATACTTCCCAGACAAATCTAAGATTTCCAAAGATCTTAGAGAAATCCGGAAGACGGTGCGAATTACGGCAACCGCCATATTCATCTACCAAAGACAAGTTCATCGGATCCAGAGCCGGATGGAGACGATGGTGAAATATCAGAAGGAAACTCTTGAACTCCTTCATGATATTCAGAAACGAGTCAAGAACCTGGAGGACAGGCCAAGTTCATCCGGAGGAAGGAAACGTATTGATTTTGGGACGGTACCCTATTTACACCAAAAAGGGAAACCAACCGAAGTTATACGAAAGATGACAGATGAGGAAAAGCTCATTGCTCTAATCAAAGGAAAATCCATCAAAAATTAAAAAGATGGATATTGAAAAGATGAATCTTAAAGATCTACATGACTGGCGAGAATCCTTCGCAGGATTAGGTATTGTAGATTTAAAGATGAACGCAGTGAGAATCGGCTTTGGTTACCTATGACCCATAAGGTAGACCAATTCCACCACCACCACCACCGATTAATCCTAACGTCGAAGGAAATGCGGGTTCGCATCATGGAGCTCGGGGCGAGAGGATGCCACATCTTTGGGGATTTCACGACCGGGAGTGATCCACTTTCAGGAACAGGAGGTCGAAACCCTCTTGCAGGAACTAGACAACCTACTGGAAGGCCGAATGTTTATCAGACGCCTTATGGAAGATCGCACCTCGACCCAATACATCCATATGGGTTGATGTTAAATCTGGACATCCCAGATTTTAAAAATAGAGAAGTTCTCATTGATGAATGGGCTTCAGCTATGAGAATTTCAGCAGGAACCCTCGATCTTACAAAGGATTCATTCATCTTACTCCTTGAAATGAGTCTTGAAGGATCGGTGAAGATTGCAGGATATGACCGATGCTAGTTCAAAAGTTCGGTCACATCAGGGGAATCACTTAAAGGAATTGTCGATGGTATGGCAAAACTATTCAAAATCCAGTTCATCGGCACAGGTTATTTCGAGGATTAGAGGATGAAAAAAGAAAGAGATATAAACAAGCCCTCTATAGCCTTGAGTACTGGATATTTGTCATATTGACGAATATATCAAGTTGTTCACCGAATCTGGTGGAAATCCAAGATTGAGGAAAAGAAGGCTGCCATGACTATTCTTTGCCAAGATTCTCGAGTCCCCGGAGAGAAATGCTTATCGGGAATACAAGGGTGGAGTCAAGTAGAAGTGGCGGAAGAAAAATGTCTTTCCTAAAGGCCAAGTTATCTGAATGGTGTTACCAAGCAACTCTATACAAGAATTACAAAAGATTAAGAAGAATTAACAAAACAGTTCCTCTATGTTGCGTGGATAATGATATCCCAACAGTTGTGGGAGGTCAACCAAGGCGGCACAACAAGAAGAAAGATAGAATCCATCCATACCGCCGAGGAAGTAGCGAAGAAAAGAAGTAGGTCTTCATGGAGACCCGAAGGTTCTCGTCAAAACAAAAGCCCGAAGTTATAAATCGGGCGAGAGACCCGGCCTGGCGGGGAGTAGAGCCTCATCATCGTGTTCTAATCAAGCGTACAGCCAATCCGAGGAGAGAAGAACGTTCGGCGTGCTCACACTAGAGCTAATGAAAGTTTCAAAGATCGTAATTGCTGGGACATGCGGAGCAAGAGGGCATATCTTAACAGTTGCCCGGACAATCAAAAATGAGGAGTCGAGACGTTCGAGGCCACACCGAGAAATCGAAGAAGCTGTCTATTATCGAGGATTTAATACAGGTGTATCAATTTGAGGATATTCCATCGATGAAAGCATCTATGAAGAAGAGATCTAATCGATGATGGAAGTGAATCGATTGAGTCGAGTGAAGAAGAAATTCTTCAACAAACGGTCGGGGAGCGATGGAAAAGGCTTTGGATAAGATTGGTTTTCGTAATTCTCATAAGACTCTTATGAGAATTATGAAGGAAGATCCAAAGCTTCAAATCTATGATGGATTTACAATTGGAGCGATGGAAAAGGCTTTGGATAAGATTGGTTTTCGTAATAGAAAACACCAAATTATCCACAGGGTAACAACCGGAGAATTGGCCATTCCGATGGAGTTTACCGGGAACCTGATCGAGATGCAGTTGGTCCCTATTAAAGAAATCCAGGAGATCAAAAGCAGAGTTAAAAGAGAAGTTGCAAATACACTCTCATGGATTCATATCGAGCCATAAAAGGCATTATTAAAGCAACATTCAAAGAAGGGATAGATTCGCCACTCAATCGGCTATCTTTGATAAGCGAATCTCAAACCTCAAGGATTCATGCCTTGGAGCGGTTACAGGAAATTTGTATGCTGGGAAATTGGCATTTAATGTCTATCCTAGAATTGCATACAATCTGGGAGATCGAGATTTCAGTAGAGTTCTAACCCTTCATCAAGATTTTAAAAGAGATGATTTGATGAAAGAGGGGAATAGACCTACTACGATCACATACAAGATATCCTATGCTCTCTCAAATACACATCATTGAAGTATTCTTGAGAAAAGAATTTATTGAAGTCCCAAGAATCTTCGAGGACTTTGCCAGGGTGGTTTTACCAGAAATTATTGAGTCTCCAACCATCAAGGAGATCGATATGAAAATACAAGATCAACCAGTCTTCAACAAAAGTCGAAGTCTCGAGTTGAGCCCCAGAAGGATGTCTTTCCAACAGACGAATGACAAGTAGCGATCGTTGGGAAGAAAAGAGACCAATGCGATTCGGCGTATCCCGGATGTTTTCAAAACAAACAGGAGAGCCGAAATGTCCGTATGAAGAGATGGCGAGAAGTTGAAGTAATATTCGACATCACTCAAAAGGATAATATTTTTCCTTGTGATGTTCTATATTATCTCCAACAACCAATAGTTGGACGGTATCAAGGAAACCTGAAGATAGGTGAAATTGAGTTGACTATCACAGAGTTGCGGGAAAATCCCGCAGCAATTAACACCGGAATTGAATTTCTCGAGGATCATAAACCTTGGGAAAGATTACAAGAAAGAATGGAGTTCACAAATGTGGCTAATAAGAGATACTGAGAATCGGATGACCACTAGTCCATTCTCCATATACATTTCTATCGGAATGTTATATCTTTGAATACAAGGCTGAGTATTTCGCGCCTATATTGATTCAGTCTTAGGAATATGTACTTGCAGTTTGGATGTTTTTCCTAAAGAAATTGGAGAAGATTTACCACTATTGCGGAAGAGATTTCTCTAAGAGGATTCTTATCCTTAATAAGGGAATCAAACACAAAATCATGATCGGAGGCGCGAGCGTACCCGTGGTACAAAGTGAAAATGCCACCAATCTATTTCCATAATACAGTGCGAGATGTTTTGCTAGGAAATAACTTCCTACAAACGTTCAAGCGATTTACACAGAGAACAAGATAAGAAGACTTATTTTCACAACCCTATGTGATCATAAGATCATTGTCCGAGATCGCTGGGAAGCATTTTACTGAGAAAAATGCCTATTAATTTTCGCAGCAAGCATGGTGATGAAGCCAAACTCCGAAATCCAAAAATGGCGGATCGAAGGAAATTTGGTGAAGCATTATTATCCTATAGACAATTTGGTTCGATTCGAAGGATCAAAAGATATGGGATAACAACCTGTATTCATTCGAGTGCAAGGTGAAGAACGAGTTACTCCAGGAAGCCATTGCGGAATTATGGATGAGTCTAATGGAGAGTCCGCATGATTGACGTGACCCTAGAAGAACAAATATCACTTGAGGATATCAAGAAGAAGATCCAAAGAAATTACAATGAAGATCCTTTGGCTTGGTGGAATAAGAACGAGCTTAAAGCTTCCTTAAAGGTTAAACCGGAAAGGAGTACGAGTTCGTAAGATTCAAACCAATCCTTATGAACCAGGCGGATCGTGAGGATATGCGAAGATACTTAAGGAACATCTTGACCTTAAGTTAATTTCACCAGGAGTTTCTCCATACAAGATCCGGGTTCTTAGTCGAAACCATGGAGAAATCAAAAGAGAGGAAAGCGAAGACTTGTTATTAATTACAAGGGAATTAATAACATTTTGGAGTTCGACGATACTATATCCCAAGCGAGAGAACATCCGGTTAATCGTATCAAAAGTGCCAAGATATTCTCAAAGTTCGATTGCAAGTCCGGATTTTACTGTTAAGATGGATGAAGAAAGCAAGAAGTTTACAACTTTCTCCACACCACAAGGACATTATATTTGGAACGTGATGCCTATGGGATTGGCTAACGCACCCCGGATATATCAAAGGAAGATGGATAATCTATTCAAAGATTATTTCGATTTCATGTTCGTGTACATTGATGATATTCTTATCGCTTCAAATAACATGAAGGAGCATCTCAAGCATTTGGAGATATTTTCGGATGTTTGTCATAAGGAAGGATTAGTGCGTTGAGAAAAGAAGGCGGTGATCGCGACAAGACAGATTGAATTCCTTGGAATTGAAATTGATGAATCGGAATTATTCTAGAATCATATTGTAGAAAAGATACGAGGATTTCCGGATACATTAAAAGACAAGAAGCGACTTGAGTTTTTTGGAGTTGTCAATTTTCTTGGGATGTTCATTAACAATCTAGCATACTACGGAAGGTGTTTAGCCCATTGCTTAAAAAGGATGCATTATTCAAATGGGAAGATGAACATCAAGAAGGAATTAAGCAACTTAAAGAAGTTTGTAAAAAGCTTCCAAAGCTTGCGATTCCCAAGACGAGGACGAATCGGTTCTTTACACGGATGCCGTGATGATCGTGGTGGCGGCGATTCTTACAAAAGTCACACCAAACGAGGAAGTGCCATGCGAATCTTTGCGGTTTATTCACCCCTAGTGAAGCAACTCGGTGGCATATTAACGAAAAGAATTCTTTGCGATCGAAAGGCTTTTAAAAAATGGCCTCTATTTTTACTTGGATAAAAAGTTTACTTTAAAAATTGATAATTCAAGTGTCAATGCTTTTACGAAAAACAAAATTGAATCAAAACCGAGAAAAGGCTCGATTACTTAGATGGCAAGTTGAATGTCAATATTATGATTATGATATTGTCATTATAAAATCTCATGAAAATATTCTTGCATTTCTTGACACGAGATGGAAGGACGCGCGTTCGCATTTGGCGAGGTCCTTAAACGAGTAAGACATCTCGGGAAAACCTGGAGAGTCTAGAACGAGATTTTGGGGCGTTATGTCTCAATGCGAGAAGTTGTTGGGCGACTTCAACAAGCGACCCGAGAAATCCGTTTCTAGTCAAATACGAGCATGTCAATTCACTCAAGGACAATTGTTCTTAGCGGCTGCAAGGGCCTCTCTTCCAGCCGCATCTCCTACGGTGCAAAAAGGGGCCGAGAGAGTACGGGCTCTAACCCGGAGGTTATGGATTCAAGTACCATAATCACAAGTGTTGCATGTGATGCATCCCCCGAGGGTGTACAAATCGTAACGAATGTTGAAGCTCCTGTCACAACCCGAGTCTTCAAGTCAACCCAAAGACCTCCGGGGTAAAAGAGGGAGAGTTGAATCTTAGGCCACGATCGGCAAATCTAAGGTTCAAACTGACGAGAATAAGATTTCTCCTATCGCGGTATATCAACGGCAATGGGAGAAACTAGTTATAAGACAAGGTATTAACCCAGAGAAAACAACGGTTGATATCTCGGGCAAGTATCCCGAGTTTGGATGAAACCAGGAAGTCATCCAAATGAAGTACGAGAATGGTATACTTTTGGAGCTTTACCTTCAATCTATACCGTGTCACCAGGATTCCCGAGAAATTTCAAAATTTCCTAAATGGATTGGGGGAAGCGGTTTACGAGACTTGGGCCAATAATCCACACTTGGCCGAGAGGAGATATTTTGGAACCGTATTTTATCGGTCGGCTCTGAACCAAATAAGAAAGGCTTTAATGAAGCTTTTCATTTCATCAAGCTAAGAAGACCGGATGGAAATGCTTTAAAATACATTAAGACACCTTCACCTTCAGGAAGAAGGACCGGTGTTAGTAGGAGCATTTTCTCAAGACGAAGCTTCTACCCGCATTTGAGCATGGGGTCTTTAGGTTTGTCTAACACAAATGGACAAGGTCAAATATCCATTCAAGTTCTTCCAAAATTCGACAAATGGATCTTTCCTTTTGAATTCGATGACTGGATCAACCACAGGATTTGCAGAGGAACTCTTCGAGACCAAAAGAAGAATTCTCTGGGAGAACAAGATTCCGGCAAGCAAAGAAACTTACCGAAATTCTGTAACATGGCGCATGTTGGCCGTTGGATCGACCGGGATCATCAAACATGCTCCGAACAGAAGAACCCGAGTTTGGGAAAGGATTCCGACCCAAACCCAACCGACAAGATCATGCACGGAAAGGATAAGGGCCCACTCACAAGACGCATTATCCTCGGGGACCACGTAAACCAAATTTTTAAAAGATTCCCGACAAACATCACATGGGCCGAGTCACGCGGGAGAAAAAGAAAACCAGTGGGCGAGGCAATAATGTGGGATATGACGTAAGTGATAACGTCATATATATCGCCAGATTTGAAGTCCGCCTTTGAAGTCCTGGACTTACCTCTATAAAATGCAGGATTTGAAGGAAGGCGAGGACATCGAACATTTTCCTTAGTTTTCTTACAATAATATCTCGAGTGAAAAATTTGTAATATTTTGAGTGTTTTAGTTTTTAAGTTTTTATGTATTTTCGTGTGCAAGTCTCATACATGAGAGGCTAAACAAGTATTCTCCTCCCAAAAGAGATTACTAATGTAATAAATTTTCTTTAAGTTCTTAATAAAATAAAGGTTGTTTGTTCAACATGTGTTCATAATGTACTATTGATTAATCCCCTTTGAAGAATTACTTTTACGCCTTGGAGTAGGAAACGAACCAAAGCCGTGTCTTTGGCGGTTTCTCGGAGTCGGATAACTTGCGAGATCATCTTCCCCGAGGGTGAGGTTGAACAGTGAGGAGTTGTTCGTCAAACGATCCGGGGCGATAATTTTCCGGCCGGTGGCGTTGCGAACCACTTAACCCGGTCTTTGTTTCGGTCAAAAGAGGTATGAATTTTAAGGGATTTATTAATTTTACGGGAAGCATGTTGGGCGGATATGGTCGTAATGGACTATTTTCATTTTCGGTCTAAAGACCCAATTTGTATACGGATAAATACTTGAAATAAGATCTTGATAGAAGTATGTCTTGTTGAGTTTATAGGTCGAAACCTAACATGATCCATTTAAAACCTCGAATAGAGACGGATCTAAGTAGGTGTAACAATGCCACGAACAAAACAAGTTCTGAAAAAATCGGGTTCTTATTTCTCAAAAATCCGAAAAACAAATTGATTAGGAGTGAAAACTTTTTGATTATTGTATAATGCAATATATTTATCCTTATGGAGCAATCGCTACTAATTAGAGTTTAAAGGGATAACTAGAACTATTGTTATTAAAGAATAAAATCCTAGGGGCAAAATGGTCCAAAAGTTGCAAAGAGTAATTATTTTCGTAGTTCGGGATGCAAAAGGTTAAAAATAAAAGTCTAGGTTGTGAAGTGTAAAAAGGAGTAAAGTTGAGGTGGTTAAAAATAATTATCTCTAATAAATAATACATGGTTCAAATAACAAATAATCGCACATATCAATATGCTTGTTGGGAAAAAATAAATTAACAATTGTTTTACTTACCTATTGTTTAGTTATAACTTAAAGCATTATTAATAGTAATTCTTGAGTATTTCTTTTTTATTGCTACTTTAGTTTTACAAAACGCTTGTATGTTTGGACTTCTCAATTTACTAAAGTGCATAACGATGCAATAAAACATTAATCGCTCCGGAAAATGGCAAAACCCAACCGAAAATAATTTGTTCAAACACATATCACAACAATTTTCTTTAAAAATCAAAAATCAAGCAAATCGAAATAAGAGTAGAACTAGGAAATAAAACCAAAAGAAATATCCACGATTGTTTAAATGTTTGTCTAAACAATATCCAATCCACGTAACCCCAAAATAACCAAAAAAACATTATTTCAAAAATATCAATAATTACACTTCTTGTCCACTTGAGGAGGTAACATATTTCTTCTTCCCACCACAAAATGTTTTTGAATCTTCAATGTTCTTGAGTCTCAATTCATTAATATTATCGAGAACAATAGCCACGCAATATTTCAATATCAAAGACGCATTTGAGACAAGTTGTCATTTTGAAGCCCACTATCCCGTTTAGAGCTCTGCTCCTCATATAGTCTTCATATGGCGCATCATAAATACGCCACAAGAAACCTTGTTGTCACCGTCCCTCCGCATTATTGCCAATCTTGCAATTGACGATTGTTCAATGGATAAACCATGACTCGTACAATTCTTGGACTTCAAATTCAACACGAAAGATCACACTACAAAAAGGGGTAAAATATTAATCAACACAAAATGCAAAATATGTTCACATAGATAAACTGACCATTGAAAAAGCAAATTTAAAAAACTAAAACATGCAACCAATTACGATGTAAAGTATAAATCGGAACTGTTCTTTAAAGAAATGTAGTACTAAAGAAACAATACCAACTTCATATAAACAACCTCATAGATATAGAAAATACTAAACTCAATTAAACATTAAAGAATACTAAAAAGGCAACTCTTCTATGCAACAAAGCAAGAAACATTAACTATTAACGTATAAATCTAGTACTACTGAAGCAATACCAATTTCATATAAGCAACTTAAAGAAATAGAACAAACTAGAATCAATTCAAAAATTAAAGAATACTAAAAGGGCAACTAGTAAGTACAATGAAAGCAAGAAACATATACTTTTAAAGCATAAATCTAGTACTAAGGTTGCAATCCCAACTTCATTTAAGCAACATCGTAGATATAGAACAAACTAAACTCAATTAAACATTGGATTATTAAAAATGCAATAAACTAAGAATAAATTTGACTACATACACCTCTACGGACCAACTTGTGTGGGATGCGGTCGTATTTGTGCATTTTCAAACCGCCAACCGAGGAATTGTCCAAAATATGGCATTGTTGTTTTCATATCAAATGACACAACAAGAAAATGCTCGCTTTTCAATATTGGGAAAAAAACTACAATCATTTAAAAGAGAGAAGAATGTTATGAACGTGATAAAGAAATAAACAAAAGAAATTTTTAAGAATTACCATATCTACTTCCTCAAGCTTCTTAGCAATAGCATCCCCAAATTCCGCATCGAAGTTTTTCGTGAATAAAGCCAAAATAATATTGACATTTTGATTAATCTTTTGGAGTGACAACGTGTATTGAGGTATCAATGAAACCAAAAAATTCAAATATAAATAGTCAAATAGTTTTCAAAATAGTAAAAAGCTACATAAAAAACACACGATTGCATATGTGATTGAAAAGTATTTACTGGGGGTGAACTTTTGCTCTTCAAATCTTCCTTTGAGTTCAAAATTCTACACCGATGTCAACAACCAAAACGCTAACATTGCACCCAATCTTTAAGTCTCCGGTTCCCCTCATTAATGTGTTATCACCAAACTTGAAAATTATTTCGCACCTATGAGTCAATAAACATAAAAAATAAATCTAAAACAATACAAAAATAAAAATGAATGTAGTAAGTAGGGATGGGGATGGAGGATATAGAATCCTACTCAAATCCTACCCATTGTCATCCATAAAAAGGGATGTCATTGTATTTAGCATAATGTAGTTTTTGGAGCCATCATTTTATTAAGCAATGCATCTTACCCATTGTCATCCCTAAACCGAGGTCTTATTTGTCATTGTATTTAGCATAAATTAGTTTTGGAGCCATCGTTTCCTTTATGCAATGCATGATCCTTATAATTAAAAGGCAATCAAACATGCCCCTCACGGGTGGCCTAGTTGTGTAGGGGGTGTTCTTCGATCGTAATGTCTAAAAGTTCAAATCCCTACCTTCGCACTACTTGGTCGAGTTCTTTGCACATGACTTGTCCGGTGTGGTTTACTTGGTTGGTATGCTTTGCGAGCTATTGCAACAAGTCCGTATCTAGTGATTGGGTAATGGACGTTGATACCCACATTTAAAAAAATTAAACATGTATCATTCGGCTATGGCCAAGTTGGTGGAGTAAATGAGCACGGGGCCACATGTCACAAGTTTAATTCCCTCTACTAGCTTTCTCGGTCTAGCATATTGTACGAGGGGTTTGCCTAGTGTTAATTTGCGGACTATTGTGTAGAGCCCAAGGATTACCTACGCCCGAAGGATAGCGATTGTGGATTTCGATGGCTTGGAAAGTTATGCTAAAAATCTTAGACAAATGCACCTATCGTTTTCTAGTTACTTTAACGAATATCGAGTATCATTTCCCGAGGATTACGAATACTAGTATTTACCGTCTTTTTATTATCTAGCAAATTTCATGGGGTTGATTTGTGAACAAGAATGGATCTAAAAATCAAATTAAGCAACAAATTGCTACGAATAGAATTGAGGTAGATTCTGAATAAGAGATCAAAAGATATAAATGTGGTCGAATGTAAGTCCCTCTTTGATTTTACCAAAACTAATACAACCATAAACCCTTAAGTTCTAATCATCCCTTAACATAGTTTCATTCTTCATGGACCGTAGGAATTCCTAAATTAAGTTAAGCCTTTTATCAAAATGAATAACTCCTAACCTCAAGTTGATTAACTGAAATCTCTTTCTATTTAAACCCACAAGATTGCATTGATGATTTATGAATTCTCATATTAGGTTTGTCCCTAACACGGAAGATTTATGTCATCCTATATCTAGGATTGCATGAATGTTCGCCAAAAATATTTTGGTTCATACAACTGCAAGTGTACAATGTAGTTTATAGAATAATGGGAAGTAAGGTCGTATTCCTCAAGGATTGATATTCAAAACACTTAGCCTATAGTAACATCGTATTTCAATTTTATTGAAGCGATGAAAATCCAACTATTTTAACTAAAAATCGAATATAAAGAATAAAAAGAAATAAATTTGCGAACCCCACAAGTATTTTCAACATCTATAGGAGCAACCTTAGGCACACAATCTCAACATGTTTCTTCAATATTAAATGCAAATAAAGTTTTAAAAACCAATTCATGCAATTATATGGGTTCAATTCCTAAAATAGTATATTCTCCCTCCTGGCGCGTATAGATAGTAGATTAATAACAAGTGTAGGTGTCCCAACTGGATCTATGAATTGAATGACTCCCCACAAACATTGTAGGTCTCCGATTGGATACACCCGTTTATGTCCGAATAAGATTTCCGTCTTTGTTAGAACTCATCTCCCGAATTTAGCACTAACAAATATGACATGCAATTTATTCCTGGCAAATAAAACGATTATAAATAAGCACTTCAATTTATAAAATAGAAAGTATGCATTAATTAAGAAAATAAATAACCATATTTAACATGAATCTACGATTTCGATTATGCCCGAAGATCTGAAAGATATGCCAAACATTGATTTCAAACTCATAGACAAATTCGAATCTATATTATGACATCTCTACCATAGGCTTGGTTTCGTCCCTATTTTTGTTCCTTTTTCACACGGTTGTGTCATTCCACACCGGCATTTTTACACGACCATGTGGCACCACACAACCGGCCGTGTGACGTGTTGTTGTCCATGTTATTGTCCAAATTTGCTCCTAGGATCTTCATGAAAGTTGTAGCCCTTTCTCTTAGCTTTCCATAGCCACTTGCATCACCGCAATAGAAAGTTTGTAGATAAAGTTATGGCTAAAATACTAAACCCCGCCCGGTGTGGACGTTTTTTAATGAAATTTCCTTTTGTTCGATCGTCCATGCTTCTCTTCTTCACATATTTGCTCGTATCTTAGCTCTTGACCTGTACTTTAGAACATGATATCTCTTTTATCCAATTTAGCTCTATTTACTGTAAGAAGTTACAAGAATACGCAGTATCACGCCCAACAAAGGAAACCAACCAAAACACACTGAATATACGTGCAAATGCATCAAATATATATCATTTTAAACCCTCAAATGCATGTATATTTTATACTCATCAAAATCCCCCAACTTAAAGCATTGCTCGTCCTCGAGCAAATTAAGAAAAATAAAATCAAGGGGTAAAACGAACACACAAGAACAATATGAACATTCAATCTCATTTGACTCCATACTTAAGAAAATCATGCAATTCATTATTAAGAACTTATCATTCGTAAGCTCGGCATAATCAATACTCTCTTGGGTACTCGACGTCGCGACTCACAAGTAAATAGTATATCACTCAACTCTCGAAGTGTATGGATAGTGTTTACGCTGAAATTCAATTCAATGAAAGTAGAACTACCATAGGCTTGCAAATCGTCGACATCTCGACCGCTTTTGTGTGGAAAATCTAAGAATCAAAAAGGGCTTTTCATTTGGTTGTAATGTAGGCTCTTTGGTAAGGGTGGGAAAAATTTGGATTAAGTGACTTGACTTGAGCAAATAAAATTTAAGCGCACATACTTGCAATTCACCAACTCAATTTTATCATAAGATTCATTCTTTCAAGATATATTCTTTTCCGACTCAACTCCACCCTTATTTCTCCTTTTTCATTCTTAGGCCTTTTTGCCTATTCTCTCTTTTTTTCTCTAGCCTCAAACTCTCATTTTTCACCATTTTCAGAATTTTTCTTTCTTTTGCTCGATTTTCTCTACATATTTTTTTCGAGCTTCATGTTTTCTTCATTCACCTAGATCTTTGCTCATCCCTCTTTTTTTGCCAACTTTCTCTCGTTTTCATAAATTTTCACCACATCTCCCCAAAACTTATTCATTTTCTATAAGCTCAAGAAATTTCGGGGATAAAATCATGTTTAATAAAGATCAATGTGGCTAAGTAGGCTAAAACAAAATTGACCTAAAATCATTTTCAAAAATCGCACACACACATGGCTTCAATGAAGATACCAGAGCGGATTCTAGAGTTCTATCAATCATGAATGACACACTCAAGAAAGAAATAAGTCCGCATAATATAAAGTCATGTTTAAGGCACAAAAAGCTCACAGCTTATTATTCGCATCATGCTCAAATACCCAATTTTCTTAACTATTACCAAACAAATAAATGACATCACCTCAACTATTCATCGTAAAAAAACATGTTATCTCACAAAATCAAATGCTCATAGTAAAATCATACGGAAGCTTTGGGCATATTCAAAAACTTGATGAAAATCACACACAAAAGCAATTAAACGTGCTAAGGCAATAAACGTGCTAAGTATAAAAATCAAAAATCAAAAATCAAAAATTTGAAAATTTTAATGCAAATTTTTATGCTCTACATGCAACCTAGATGCAATGCAAAATATGCAACAATACTAATTTACCCATTCTTGACAACCCCAATACTTAAAATATGCTTCGTCCCAAACATATGAGGAAATTATCAAAAGAAAAGAGGAATGCGTAAAGAGTACATACCTAGATAATTCCGGTGAAGATGAAAGCTCGTTCGTCAAATTGGAAATTAGGGAGCAGATCGCACGGTTGGGACATGTGCGTCCCACACGCCCCGTGTCGTCGGTCATGTTTTTTTAACCCCGGGTTTTGTCGCGACGTTCATTGGGTTACCTCCCACAAAGCGCTAAGTTTTTCGTCTTGACCAGGACTCGATTTCTAGCATCATTTTCGTTGAACCGTGTCGGTTGAAATCCTTGAGCCCTCATATTCTACACCATCCATCGAGATGAATGGCGTTGCTCTATTTTCTCGGATTAAGTATCGCCCGGGAATTTGCTCTTATGATGTTGGTCTCCCCTCATGCGCGCAGCGATTTGGGCTTCTTGTATCTCCAAAAATTCTAATCTCACACTCAACAAAAATGATGTTAGAAACGAAGAAGAAAAAAAATAAAAACTCGAAATAAGGAAAAAATTACATAAAAAATGCTTCAATTAAGATTGGACTACTTATTACTATATCTAAGTAGAATCTAATCAATCCCCAAGACATAGCGCCAAAAACTTGTTTGCCAAAAATATTGTGGTTCATGCAACTGCAAGTGTAAAGTGCGATTTATAGAATAATGGCAAGCAAGGTCGTATTCCTCAAGGATTGATATTCAAAACACTTAGGCTATAATAACATCGTATCTCAAGTTTATTGAAGCAACCGAAAAATCTAATTATTTTAAGTAAAAATAAAAAATAAAAAATAAAAAGAAAAAAATTTGCGAACCTCACAAGTATTTTCAACATCTATAGGAGCAACCTTAGGCACATAATCTAAACATGTTTCTTCAATTTTAAATGCAAATAATATTTTAAAAACCAATTCATGCAATTCTATGGGTTCAATTCCTAAAATAGTCTATTCCCCCTCCCAGGCGACGCATAAACAGTAGATTAATAACAAGTGTAGGTCTCCCGAATTGATACAATTATTATTAACTCCCAAAAGATCTATGAATTGAATGACTCCCCACAAACAGTTGTAGGTATCCCGACTCGATGCACCCGTTTATGTCTGAATTTGATTTCCGACTTTGTTAGAACTCATCTCTCGAATTTCGCACTAACAAGTATGACATGCAATTTATTCCCAAAGAAATAAAAGCAATTATAAATAAGCACTCAAATTCATAAAATATAAAGTATGAATTAATTAAGAAAACATATAATTACATTTAACATGAATCTGCAGTTTCGATTATGCCCCTAAGATCCGAAAGATATGTCAAACATTGATTACAAACTCATAGTCAAATTCGAATCAATATTACGACATCATTTAAGCACATACAAGAGTTCTTAGACATAGAAAGAAAACCCCTTCTTGTCAGGATGGATTCCCCTCCTAAGCCTTCGAACTCTTGTGCTCCTAGGTAGATGTGAAAGCCTTGTGGTGTTCTTCGTGACCTAGCCTTCTTCGCTCGAAGATCCTTGATTCTTGCGTTCTGTGTTATTTGATGTGTTTTCTCTGTATGAACTTGTATATTTTCATGCAAGCCTTGGGTCCCTTTTATAGATGCTTGGAGAGATCACTTGTAGAGTTGGAACGGGAAGAAAACACTGAAAAATGCGTCGAAACAGAGTCCCACACGGCTGTGTGTCTTGGTTTCAGCTCTTCTTCACATGGACATGTGAGCTCACACGGCCATGTGACTTCACACGGTCCGGCCGTGTGGGACTGACTCCATCCTATGTTTTTGCCTTTCTTCACACGGTTGTGTGGTTTCATACCGACATTTTCATATGGTCGTGTGACTCCACACGGTCCGGCCATGTGAAGTGATTTTGTCCATTTTTTCGTCATTTTGATCTTCTCTTGAATTCGTCAAACTTAGCCGGGCATTTGAATTTATATTTCTACATTTTAAGCTCCGTTTCCGGCAAGAATACGCAATATCATGCCCTTTTAAGGAAACCAAGTAAAAATATAGTAAATATGCGTGCAAATGCATTAAATATACCCCAAAATGCACGTATATTTTACACACATCAATGCACTTCTTGTTAGTCCAAGTGGCTACGAAAATATAGAGAGGAGGGTGAATAGATTTTCCCAATTTTTCAATTTACGCCCTCTTATTCGAAGAAGATGATGACCAATATAAAAATGTGGAAATGTAAACAATACACGATGATTTATAGAGCTTCAACACACCTAGGGCCTAATGCTCTACCACCCTATATCCAAATGGATTTGAAAGGGGAAAAGTATATTAATAGATACCAAACTATTACAATATTTTACCTTGAAGTGTACCACACTCTTCTTACAACACAACCTATGAAGATTACCACAATCTTCTTACAACAATGAAGAGCACCACACTCTTCAACACTAGAATCAACCAAGTGTGTTCTTACCACAAGAACACTAACAAGGATGGCTTGTTTTTGATGATTTAAACCAATTCAAGATTACAACTCAAATGAAGTATACAACTTTGAAGTGCAAGTGTAATCAAGAATGAAGCCTATTACTCAAGATGTGCAAGTGTAAGACTTAGGCTAAATACAAGAAGAATATGAAAGTGAAGAACAAGAAGTTTGCTTGTTGTTTGTATTGCTTGTGTTGTTGTATTGTATATTGATCCTTCCAGCCTTCAACTATTTATAGGAGAGGTCTTGGGTTTGAATCTCAACAATAGGCTCCTCCTTGGAGATTGAAATCTGTAAAAAAATTGCAAATCAAATGGAGAAAATAGTTGTTAGAAATTCATGAAAATTTATATCTTTACAACGGATAGTTTCTCACGATAAAATCTTAGGTCAACCGGTCGACCTCTAATATGAAAAATACGTTTAAAATTGGAAAACACATGAAAATCAAGGGGTTGGACCGGTCCAGGGGGTGGGACCGGTCAACCTTGGGTTCGACCGGTCGCCCAAGCCCTGGACCAGTCACCCTCTTAAAAAAGTGAGACAGAGAAGATTTTGAACAATTTCAAACATTCGAGACACGGTTGATCGGTGGTCGACTGGTCGGCCCACCGGTCGATCTTCTAGTTGATCGGTCGCCCTCCTCCAATATTTCTACTGTTTTGTTTTTGTTTCAGTTTTCAATCTTTAGGCACGGGTTGCCCTCTAGGACGATCAATTGTCCTCAAACAGAAGTGTTGTCCGATTTTTGTCAAAAATGAATTTTAAGAAATACTCTAAAAAATTGGTAAAAATCATTTAAATTGATTTGAAGTATTTGTACAACATTGGGGACATTATTTTGGGGTAAAAACTCAATAATATGTAATCATAAAAATTACGATAAAAATATTTATCTAACAAACTCCCCTTTTTGATGATTACACACCAAAATAATTTTAGGAGGTCGATTTTAAAAACGAAATAATTTTTTCTGGTCAAAAACAACTATCCATTTTGGGCGACACTTTTCATGATTAAAAATCATAAGGATAGGAGCAAAGATTTTCAAAATATTTTATAAAAGCTCCCTATATCAATATGCTAAACAAAAATAGACATAGAAGCAATCAACTAAAAGTTAAAAGCTCGGCTTTTACAAGTGTAGCTTGAATTTCAATAGCTTAAAAGCTCCCCTGTCAAAAAGAATTCATTAGTCACAAATAAAAGTCCATTATGCATCCATTTGATCACATTTCATCCACAACTTATGGTTTTTTCATCCGACTTATTTTTTTTTTTTTTTTGCGGGCTTTTTCCATTGATCTAAACATAAGCTTATGAGCTTATTATATTTTTCTCCCCATTGTAATCATCAAAAAGACTATTAGCACGATAAAAACATCATAATAATATATCAAAGTGCACATTGAATCAAATTATCATGCCTTTGAATAGAAAGCTTAAAATTCCAAATTGTAAGGGAACTTTTTAGAAGAAAGTATGTAGAAGATCATTTGATGGATAAAACATGATCTCATAAACATATAATACATTTGTAATCAAGAAATTCATTTAAAAGATGAAATATTCACTAAGAAATTTTATGAAACACTTGGCATTCATAAGATAAAATCGAAGTTGTATATATAACATTTGTAAATGTAATCATGCCCAAGAAATCAACACCAATCCTAATTCGATAATCATAATTCATCAACATACATAATTCCCATCACAATCATACAAGAATTTTATCAATTCAACAAGTATAAACAAGGTTCTCAAGGGTTCAACCCAATTGAGATTAAAGAGGGAATTAGACGTACCAATTGATCGGAGAAGATGAATAATATGGAAGATATATACATTATACAAGCCCAATATAGTAGAATTTGGAATAGAAAATCATTTTGAGTTACTTGTGTGTGAAATGGGCGAAAGGGTGTGAAATTTTACGAAATAAGGCAAATAGACGGAAATGTTGGACAAAAGTACTTAAACTCTGAAATGGCCTAGGTCGGCCGGTCGGGCAAGAGGGCGATCGATCCAGAGGCAAGTCGACCGGTGGACCTCTTGGTCGACCGGTCGCTAGTTTCCAGGCCAGTTTCTGTCCGAATTTTCAGTTAAAAATGCGATTTTTCACCCCTAAGTTTCAAGAACGCACAAAATGCAATCATAGCCCTTATTCGATATGCATTATGCCTAAACAAGCTCGAATTGAAGTAAAAGACTCGGCGGCTAAAAGTTTTGTGAAAATATCCGCGAGTTGATCATGATATAGGACAAAACACATCTCAATTTTTCGTTTAGAAAGTCAATCCCTTAGGAAATAGTGTTGAACCTCAATATATTTTGTTCGATTATGATGAATCGGATTTTGAGCAATGTTTATAGCGGACGTATTGCCAAAAAATATAGGAACATTTTCGAAAGAACATTTGTAATGTTAAGGTTTGTTTCATCCAAAGAAGTTGAGTACAACAAAAGGTCGCGGAAATGTATTCGGCTTCACCGTAGATAATGATACACAATTTTGCTTCTTTGAAAACCAAGATACTAGGCAATCACCTAAAAATTGACATGATCCGAAAGTACTTTTGCGATCATCACTATTTCCAATATAGTCCAAATCTCAATATCCTTTTAGAGAAAAATGTTCATTCTTTGGATAAAACAAAACCATATGAAATAGTGCCTTTCAAATATCAAAATATTCTTTTAACGACACTCATATGAGATTCTTTGGGATTGCTTTGAAATTGAACACATAGGCGTACGGCATGAAGAATGTCCTGTACTTGCGGTTAAGTAAAGTAAACTACCAATCATACCTCGATATTTTGATTCATCAACCGACTTGCTTTTTCATATTTGTCACGTTTGATATTTGTTGCCATTGGAGTAGCAAAGTCATTCCTTCTTCAATTCGAACTTCTTTAGAAGTTTTATTTTTTTTGAGATACTTTGATTGGGATATATAAATGCCTTCTTGGCCTTGTTTTATTTGAAGTCCAAAAAAGAAGTTGTGTTCTCCCATCATGCTCATCTCAAATTCACCTTGCATGAGCTTAGAAAATTTCTTACAAAGATACTCATTAGTAGCACCAAAAATAATATCATCAACATAAATTTGTGATCTTGCCCCTTTTCATAAACAAAGAGAGTAGTATCAACTTTACCTCTTGAATAGCCATTTTGCAAAAGAAAAGAGCTAAGTCTATCATACCATGCTCGGAGTGCTTGTTTTAAACCATATAAGGCCTTTTTATGTTTGTAAACATCATTTGGACTCGAAAAATTTTCAAACCTCGGAGGTTGTAGACTTCTTATTGAATAAAATCATTTAAAAAGGCGGATTTAACATCCATTTGGTAAAGCTTGAAAAATTTAAAATAAGAATAGGCAAGTAAAATACGAATTGCGTCTAAACGTGCTACGGGTGCAAAAGTTTCATCATAGTCAATACCTTCTTCTTGACAATACCCTTGAGCCACTAAACTTGCCTTGTTCCGAACGATGTTGTCTTGATCATCGAGTTTATTTCGGAACACCCATTTTGTGCCTCCAATAATAGTTTGTGATGAAGGACAAGGTACCAATTCTCAAACATCAATCCTTTCAAATTGGTTCAACTCTTCTTGCATTTCAAGAAACCAATCTTCATCTTCAATGGCTTCCTTTGCATTTTTGGCTCGTTTTGAGATTTAAGAACTTTCTTGGCAAATTTTCTTTTAGTCATAACTTTGTCTAAAGGATCCCCAATTATGAGATCTTTTGGATGATCTACTTTGAATTTTAATGCCACGTGAAGATCCGAGTTATCACTTTTATCCTCTTGTGGAACATTGGAAGTTGAAGGTTGATCATTTGATGTGGATGGTTGATCACTTTGAATATTAATTGGAACAATTGGTTCAACTTAGTCTTCTTCATCACTTTCATCATTGGGTATTGTTTCAACACCGGAGGCTTCATATCATTTTCTCGTGAATAGACTCTTCAACCACCATTCGCGTTTTGTTATAAATTCGATATGCTTTACTCTTAGTCGAATACCCCATAAAAATTCCTTCATCGGCCTTAGGATCAAGTTTGTCTAATTGATCCTTGGTATTCAAATTAAAATACTTGCAACCAAATATTTTGAAATAACTAATAATTGGAGTTCTTCATTCCAAAGCTCATAAGGTGTTTTATTTAACTTGGGACGAAGATATACCCAATTTATGACATAGCAAGCGGTGTTGATGGCTTCGTCTTAAAAATATTTTGGAAGTGAGAATTCATTGAGCATGGACCGGCATATTTCTTGAAGAGTTTGGTTTTTCCTTTCGGCAACACCATTTTGTTGTGGAGTTCTTGGAGCCGAAAAATTATGTGCTTACCCCTTGGTTTCACACAATATTCTAAAGTCACCGTCAAATTCTCCTCCTCGGTCACTCCTTATATACTTAATTCTATCTTCTTTTTCATTCTCTATAAGTCTACACAACTTAGCAAACTCATTAGCGACATCACTTTGATTTGCAAGAAAAATAGCCCAAGTGTATCTAAAAATCATCAACTATAACAAATGTGTAATGTTTTTCACTTAGACTTTCGGTGCCAATATCCCCATACAAATCAAGATTAAGTAATTATAGGGGCTTGGTTGAGGAAATTTCATTTTTGAGCTTAAATGTATTTTTAACTAATTTGTTCTTTTGACAAGTGTCGCTTAAACCCAGGTTTTCAAAATTTAGTTTGGGTAGTCCTTTGACATGTTGGTTTTTATAAATCTTTTGCAAATTTTTGTATCCAACATGTCCAAGCCGCCTATGTCATAAACTTGTAAAATCATTATTGGCGACAAGGCAAGAAATATTTTGACTAACCAAATCACTTGTGCAAATTTTGTAAAGATTGTATTTTCTACTAGCTTCACAAATAATTTTATCATTTTTGAGAATAAGACATTTTCCTTTATTATAACCAATATCATAATTAGAATCAAAAAGTTGGCTTAAACTTATCAAATTAAACTTTAGCCCTTCTTCTAATAAAACATTACTAAGAGAGAAAGAAGAGTTACCAATATCTCCATTGCCAAGAATTTTTCCTTTGCCATTCCCAAACATGACCTTGCCTTCTTCTTGAAGCTTGATATTGGTAAAGAGTTCTTTCTTTCCGGTCATATGGCGAAACACCCGTTGTCTACGAGCTATTTTGAATCTTCCGAATTATTATAGCCCCTAGCACCGACAAATAAATTATTTTTAGGTACCTTATAATTTTGTGGTCCATGGGGTTAGTCTTGAGACCTTTAGGTCTCCAAAAATGACTATAGCTATTTTTAAGTTTACAATCATTAGCAAAATGTCCATTTTTACCACAATAAAAGCAAGTAATAATGTTAGGACTACTAGCACGTATAAAGTTGGAGTTTGGTCATTTTTCTTAGAAACTGTTTGAAAAAGTTTGTAACCAAGTCCTAAGTTGGATCGCTCACTTCTTTGTGCACCAAGAAGTTTTGTAACTTTATAGTATGAGCATGATCAAGTGATTCATAAGAAGTAAATAATCTATCATTTTCTAGTTTAAGCTCTTTATACTCCTTTTTCAAAGTTTTGTATTTACAAATCATATCTCTAAAATCATTTTGTAAACTATCATAATCACATTAGATTCATCAATTAAAGAAGAAGATGAAGGGTTAGAGGCGTACCTCGTCTCCTCATCATCCTCATCATTAGCATAATAGGAATTATCGTAAGTAAGACCTTTAATAGTAGATTGCTTACCCGACTTGAGGTGGATGGTTTGGAGTTCTTTCTTTCCTTGAGATAAACTTCGTAGATGAGAAGATTTCCAATGAGTTCATCGAACTTGAGAGTCTCAAGGTTTTGTGCTTCCATAATAGCCGGCACCTTTTCGGACCATGAGCCGGGAAGAGCATTTAAAACTTTGGTTACCTTATCTTCCTCCGAGATAACCTTACGAGCGCCAAAAGTGGATTGACTATGTTTTCAAGCCTTTCCACCATTTTTGAAATACCTTCACCCTGAAGCATAATGAAGTTTTCAAAATCTTTAACAAGCATGGTTTTTCTTGCTTGTTTTACTTTCTTTGTACCTTCATAGATAGTTTCCAATTTTTCTCATACTTCATGTGCATATCTTATTCCTCTAATATGATTGTACTCGGTGGCGATAAAGAGAACAATGCAAAATATTCAAGGTCTTACCGTTTAGGAAAATGACTTCTTGTCATTGTCGTCAAATTCCTTGAAACTCTTGAGGGTCGTGGTTCCATCCTCCAACTTTTTGGTTGGTTGAGTTATCCCTTCAATAACCGCATTCTAAATATCGAAACAACAACCTTGTAGAAAATACTTCATTCACTCTTTCCAAAATCATAGTTGTTGGCATCGAATAGTGGTGGCTTATTGGTGGAGGCGCCCGGTGGTGAGGTATATTTCTCTCGTAGACATGGATATCCTCTTTGCTTGCAAATATTAAAAGAGCTTGCCAAAGAGTTTGGCTCGATAACACTTGTTAGCCCAAGTGGCTATGAAAATCAAGAAGGGGTGAATAGATTTTCCCAATTTTCTTATTTGCGCTCTCTTTTTCGAATGTGAAGATGATGACCAAAATAAAAGTGCAAAAAGTAAACTACACACGATGATTTATAGAGCTTCAACCCACCTAGGGCCTCTTTGCTCTACCACCCTAAGTATGTCCGAATGGATTTCAAAAGGGAAAAAGTATATTAATAGATACCAAACTACTACAACCTTTTACCTTGATGAGTATCATACTCTTCTTACAACACCACCTATGAAGATTACCACAATCTTCTTACAACAATGAAGAGCATCACACTTTTCAACACCTAGAATCAACCAAGTGTGTTATTACCACAAGAACACTAACAATGATGTCTTGTTTTGGATGATTTAAACCAATTCAAGATTACAACTCAATGAAGTATACAACTTTGAAGTGCAAGTGTAATCAAGAATGAAGCCTATTACTCAAAATGTGCAAGTGTAAGACTTAAGCTAAATACAAAAAGAATATGAAAGTGAAGAACAAGAAGTTTGCTTGTTGTTTGTATTATTTGTGTTGTTGTGTTGTATATTGATCCTTCAATCCTTTAACTATTTATATGAGAGCTCTTAAATTTGAATCCCAGTAATAAGCTCCTCCTTGGAGATTGAAATCAGAAAAAAATGTAAATAAAATGGAGAAAATCGCTGTTAGAAATCAATCCCACAATTTCATGAAAAGTTGTCGATGCAATGATAATTTCTCGCTAATAAAACCTTAGGTCGACAGTCCACCTCTAATATGAAAAATACATTTAAAATTGAAAAATACATGAAAATCAAGGGGTTGGGCCGGTCCAGGGGGTGGGACTGGTCGACCTTGGGTTCGACCGGTAGTCCAAGCCCTGACTGGTCACCCTCTTCAAAAAGTGAGACAGAAGATTTTGAGCAATTTCAAATATTCAGACGTCGGTCGACCACGCCATCTTCCAAAATTTCTTCTATTTTGTTTTTGTTTTAGTTTTTAATCTTTAGGCACGGGTTGCCTTCTAGGGAGACCGGTTGGCGTTGGCCTCGAAACATAAGTGTTGTCCAAATTTTGTGAAATAAACTTCAAGAAATACTTCAAAAAATTGGTAAAAAAATGATTTAAATCGATTAGAAGTGTTTGGACAATATTTGGGGACATTGTTTTGGTGTAAAAACTCAATAATATGAAACCATCAAAATTACGATAAAAATATTTATCTAACACTCATTTCACTTATGTCAGGTTCTATCTCACCAAAAATATCTCAATTACCCAATGTGAAATAAACTTCAAACCGATATTTCACATATACCAATTCGAATAAACGAGCATAACATAAGCGAAGTACCACACACGAAAGCATAAAAACATGTTAAAACATTCAAACCAACAATCAAAAATTCATTCTAGAGTTCATTGCATCCAAACACTAAAATATTTTGCTCAACATGATCATGACAAAAGCATAATCTACACAAGAGTATTCAATTGACATAAATATGATTAACTTATCTTTTCAAGATCGCAAAGACGTTTCTTTGGCTATCTTCAATGATGATATGCTTGAAGTCTTCCTCTCCAAACTCTTGAATCTCCAATTTTTCTCCCTCTCTCTATCTTCTCACAATATGTAATGATGTCTAAAAATCTAAATATTCTTCTCAACCCCATCATTGGGATTTTATTAACATTACTTTGATAAAAATATTCATTAATGTTGTCACGCCCAAACGGGACGCGACGATCGATTCAAAACTTAAATACAAATAACCAAACAGTCTAGACGAATATTATCGAAACCCAATGAAACAGAGTCAAAATAGCAGCGAAATAAATTAACAAGCACAACTTACGGTCCACCATCCATAATCCAAATTACATCCTCGAAAATCAACCAACGATAACAACTTAAAAGTCGAAGAGTCCTACGCCCTTCGATTCTACAAAAACCGGAATGAAAAGAAAATAGAATAGTCCAACAACAACCACAAGAAACGAGTCTATCAACAACAACAAGAAGTAGTAAATCCAACAAGCGGAGTACAAAGGCTCAATCCAAGGCCGGTTCAAGATCTTCAACGAAGTCCTCATCTAAGGTTAGAAAACAGATGGTGATGAGACAAAATCTCGGTGGATGGGGTGATCGTGTGCAAGTGTGGCGATATATATAGTTAATGCGAGAAAATAGTTATATAAAAACGCGTGAGTATGATGCATGAATTCACACACACGATCCACAAGCGTCTTGATAAATATATTTAAGTAATATACTTATACAGCCTCAAAAACAGCTTCATGGTCACACAGCGCTATGTGATTCGATCCAAGACAGTAGGATTGCGTATGGAAATGTAACGCCAATCCATGCAAGGCGATAATGGTTGCGTCGGATTTGTAGTGCCAACCAATACAAAACAAGTAGCGGTTGCGTCATGATTTGTAGCGCCAACCAAACGGGTCCGATAACTCGAATCGTGTGGATCGAGGCAAATGATTCCTTTGTTCTTCCTTGTAACTCCCGAGCAAGATGGTCCAAGACCTGTCACCTTATCGCTCCATAGGCAAAGACAAATCCACAAGAGAGCTAGCTAGGCCCTGATTGTCATAATCATGATTATACCTCAAGTACTACGACCCGCTTCCCTTGGACAAACTTCGTCCCTCGGTTGTGGGATTAGGACGATGGGGCCGGAAGATCGGAATAGCGAAAGAAGCTCTTGTTTGATAAATGGTTTATCATGATTTTGATGATTTTGATTTTACACCAAAACAATGGTTTTAAAGGTTGTCCAAATACTCCTAAATGATTTAAAATGGTTTTAATATTTTTCGAGTATTTCCTCAAGTTTATTTTCGATATAAAATTGGACAACACATTTAATGTTTTTAAGTCAATGGGTTTTTACATTGAAACTATGTTGTCCTAATACTCCCAATTGATCTAAAATGTCTCTACTATTTTTCTGGGATTATTTATTGGAATTTATATCGAACAACACTTTTTGTGTAAATGTTTTATTTCTTCAAAACTATATTTCTAATGTTGTCCTAAATACTCCCGATCGGTTTAAAATGTTTTTACGAATTTTTCGAGTATTTCTTGAGGTTTATTTTTGTCAAAAATCGGACAACATTGCATTTAGGTCGACCGGCCGACCAAAGAGGCGACCGCACACAGGAGCAAAACATCGAAACAAACTTTGTTCTTTCGCTTTTGGTCATGCAACCGGCCGCCCTAGCCTTCGACCGTCGCCCCTGTGTTAATTTGCTGCGATATGTTTCAAACTTCTATTTACGTGCGGCGGCGCCTCTATGCTTTGACAAAGAAAATTCTAACCGTTGTGCAAAGCAGACAACTTTCCCTTAAATTGTGGGATTGATTTCTAACAGCTATAATCTTGATTTTAATTGCAATTTTTGTAGATATCAGATTCCAAGAGGAGCCTATCAAGTATCAATCATCTCCTATAAATAGAGGAAGAATTGAAGCAACAACACAAGAGAGAAAACTACAACACAACAAGATACACTCAAGAATACACTTGTTCTTACATTGTCTTATTTCTTGTTGTAATTTGTCTAGCTTTTCACTTTCACATTCTTGAGGTCTAGGCTATTCTTGATTACACTTGCACTCAATTGTATTATTCATTATCGAATTGTAATCTTGAATTTGTGGTCGTCATTCAAACACAAGATATCCTTGTGAGTGTTCTTGTGGTAAGAACACACTTGGGTGAACTAGGTGTTAGGTGTAAGAAGATTGTGGTAATCTTCTTATTGAGGTGTTGAAGAGTGTGGTGCTCTTCAAGGGTGAAGATTGTGGTAATCTTCACAAGGTGCCGTTTGGAGATTGTGGTAATCTTCAAGTGAGATTGTGGTAATCTCAAATGTGGTGTTGAAGAAGAGTGTGGTGCTCTTCAAGGTGTTGTAAGTTGAATTTGTATTAATTTTGGTAATTAATAAAATTCTTTTTCTTTTGAAATCCATCTCGAATATCTTGGGGTGGTAGAGGATTAGGCCCTAGGTGGGTTGAACCTCTTTAAATCGACGTGTGTTGTTTACATTCCGCACCTTTATTATTGTCTTTGAGCATTCGGTTATAAAAAGAGGGCAAAATCGAAAAGATGGAGATAATCTATTCACCCCCTCTAGATTATCGTAGCCGCTGACTTACAAGTGGTATCGAGAGCCAAACTCTTTGGCAAGCTCGTTTCATATCGCGAGTGAAGAGAAACGATCGTCGGCTACGAATGAAGCTCATCTTTCCTAAGACCTCCACCACCAAGCCACCTCGGTTTGATTCCAAAAATTTTACATTTTGGAAAGAAAGAATGGAATGCTATTTACAAGGTTGCGGGTTCGACATTTGGAACACCGTCATTAATGGAGAATCCATTCCGATGAAAGATACACCACACACCTCAAAAGGCTTCAAAAAGCTCAATGATGAAGAGAAGAAAATCATCTCCTTAAATGGTAAAGCTCTTAATATTTTACATTGTTCACTTACCACTTTGGAATTTGATCATGTTGTAGGTATTCGATCGGCACATGAAGTATGGCAAAAATTAGAAGCCATTTATGAAGTATATGCAAATGAAAGGAGCAACTCAAACGCATCTACTTCACAAATAGATACGACATCAAATCCAACAACATGGGATAAGCCTTCTACAACCTCCCATGATGAAGAAGTTGAACAATGCCTCATAGGCATCGAAGAAGAAAACGAGGTAAGTTCTAAACCCTCTACTTCCTATGATAATGATTATAGTGATTTGCAAAATGACTATGATGAACTTCAAAATGAATTTCAAAGCTTGCTTGTTAAATACAAAAATTTGAAAAAGAATTCAATGTTTTGAAAAATGAAAAGGATAGTTTATTTACTTCCTATGAATCACTATCATGTGCTCACACCAGCACACTTGACAAGGTTAGAAACCTTGAAAAAGAAAATAGTACTCTTGTTGAGGATATTAATTGCATGAAAGGGGATTTATCTAAATCCAACTTGAGTACCGATGAAATTGTTGATTATTGTGATAATTCAAACTAGAACTTGATCATAAGTTTAATGTTGTCAATCATATGAAAAAGAATCAAGTCTCTAAGCATGTTGGTCATTATGCTCCTAGAATTATTACTTGTTTTAATTGCGGTAAAAAGGGTCATACGGCTAATTCTTGTCGAGCTAGAAATATCTCTAATTATTACTAATCCCAAAGGACCCAAACACATAAGGGTACCACAAAACAATGTCATATTAGGTACTCGGCAAATAATGATCAAGAAAATTTATACCGCCAAGAAGACATCAAATGACCGTTTCATTTGATCAAAGAAGAAGAAACTATTTTCAACAAAGCAAATTTCCAAGAAGAGGATATACTCAAAAATGGGAAGAACACAATCCTTGAAATGGCAAAGATATCATCAACAAAATGATTTTCAAAGAAGAAGAGACTTTCAACAATGGGAAGGCAACAAACCTTGAAATGGAGTCATCAAAGAAGTCATCATCAACAAAGTGACTTCTCAAGGGAAGATATCATCAACAATGGGAACGACACAACCCATAGAAATGGCGTAATTGGTAACCCGTATCTCCCTAGTTAAATATGCATTTTATTTTGTTATTAGGCATGCTTTTATTTGTGTCTTAATTGCAAAATGAGTTTTCAAGTATTTATTTTTTTTTAATTAAGGTCTTCAATATATATTTGTGCTTTTAAAATATTTTTGAAAAAGAAGACCTTATATGATGTTTTTAAAACTCTTGTGCATTTTTGTAGACTAAAGTGTGTTATCATCTCTTATGGATTTTTATGGCATGTGCTTACTTGTGATATCTCTTAGCCTACACTTTTATCATTATGATTTGTGCTAGATTTTTTTTAAGAATTATGTAGGAATTACATATTTTCACAAATGGCCATTTACATCATTATTTGTTAAGAAAGGCATAAATTATCGAGGTACGTTTACTTGTGTTATTCTTACTCTTATAGACTCGATATATGTATTGCCATGTGCCTATGTGCTTGTTTTTCATAGTAATTAATACAAGTGCCATTAAGAGGACTTTTAGATTTTTTGAAAGGCACTATTCAATATTTGATTGCACATATTTGCTTTATCAACTCTTGTTCAAATACTTCTTTTTAATGAGGTCTCAACTATATGCTATCGGATTTTCAAATTTCTAAAGAGACCTTTTGTAGCTTTCTTAAGCTTATTTGAACTTGCATGATTTATTAGATTCTTGATGATATTCTAAATGCATAGTATGTGTTTCTTGCTTCATGGTCTATATATATAGTGTCTATTTCTACTATGCTCTTATTCAAGATATTTTGTGATTGATGATTGAGGCATGTTTTTACACTTGGATTATTCTTTCTTGCTTATATAAGCGATGCCAGAATGAGTTTGTCAAGTTGTGTAGATGAGAATGAAGTACTCCAAATATTGTTACCTCAAAATATTTGGAAGTAAATGTTCTATTATGAACACCTTAGATCAATTGGATGCCCTATGATGATAGTAATGAAGAAGACAAAAAGGGTATTCCTAAACAAACTCGATGACCAAGGCAACATTGGTCGAACTAAGGCAAGGTTAGTAGCTCGAAGGTATTTTCAAGAAGAAGGTATTGATTTTGATGTAATATTTGCACTTTGCTTGCCCATTCTTGTTTTAAGAAAATTTCAAGCTTTACCAAATGGATGTTAAATCCAATTTTCTAAATGGTTTCATTCAAATAGAAGTCTATCGGAGTTTAAAATTTTAGGCCAAATGATTTTTATAAAAGACCTTGTATGGTTTAAAACAAGTACCCCATGTATGGTATGATAGACTTAGCTATTTTTGCTAAATGATTTTACAAGAGGTAAAGTTGATACTACTCTTTTGTTTTTAATAAAGGGCAAGATTGTTTACTTGTGCATATTTATGAGAATATTTTTGGTGCTACTAATGAATATTTGTGCAAGATATGTTTTTCTAAGTTGATACTAGGTGAGCTTGAAATAAGTATGATGGGGAGCTCAATTTCTTGCTTGGACCAAGAAGATGGCTATATTTCAAAAGAACTCTTGAAGGAGTTAAGCAATGAAGAAAGAAAGAACCATCTCAACCTCTATGGCTAAAAATTGACAAAGGTTGAGAAAGGCATATCGGTTGACAAACAAATTCGAGGTATGTTTTCTTGTATTATTCCAATAGACTCGACAATCCATATGCCTTATGTCTATATGGCTCGACTTCAAAAACTATCCCAACGAATCTCATTAAAGTGCCATTAAAAGAAATTTTCAAATATTTGAAAGGCACTTTTTCTTATGACTTGTTGTATCCAAAGTCTCAAAACGTTATTATTTTTCGGGATAACAAGTTCGGTGATAATAATTTTTCAAAATATGGTTCGTCATAATCGAATAAACATATTGAGATTCGATAATTTTTTTAACGGGATTGCACGTTTAACAAAAACTTGAGATGTGTTTAATTCCGTCTCAAGGATCACTCGCGACTTTTTAATCGCTCAACGCCGAGCATTTTACCTCATTTCGAGCTTGATCATGACATAATGTATATTGAATGAGGTCTACGTTTGTATTTTGCACGTTTTTAAAACTTAGGGCGAAAAATCGGATTTTTGGTTGAAAATTCGGATTTTGGAAAAACCGGCTGCATGTAAATGGAAAGGGTTGAGGGCAACCGTCGCCCTCAACGCCGACCGGTCGCCCTAGGCTATAATTTGGATTAAAATGGTTCTGTCTTGACATTCGTCACTTTGACACATTTTGGCCATTTTTCGTCCCTTTGCAAATTTCACACACAATTCACTTCAAATGAGTTTTGATGCATGAATTATATATTTTGGGGATTATCTAGCTCGACTATCATTATCATTGCTCGTCTTTACATATTGAATGGGAAGAATTTCACTATCTTTAGCTCAATTGGGTTGAACCTCGAGTTTGTGGCTTATATGTATTTTTCTTGATGTAATTCATATATGTTTGTGATGAGCTTATTGATTGTTGATGAATGATATTTGTTAAATTGTATTTGGTGATGAAAAACTTGGCTTGATTTCACTTACAAGGGCTATATATAACTTTTTCTATTTTTGACGCCCGCCAAGTGTTCGATAAAACATTTCAATGAAAAATTCATCACCTACATGACTCTCTCGATTTCAAAAGTCTCATATATTTATAGAAATCATGTTGTTGCAAATCAAATGATTTTTCATAAGCTTCTACAAGTCGTATGATTCGACTCTTCTATTTGGTTTAAAAGCTTCAATGTTCAAATGGCTCGATACATCGGTTTACTTGCGCACTTTGATAAGAATATATGATGTATTTATCGTGCTAACATTCTTTTTGATGATTCCAAAGGGGAGAAACAGGTTATTAGCTCATTAGCTCAATAAAAGCTAAGATAAGCTTAACGAAAAGAAGTTATAAGCTATGGCTTCATAAAGCCATAAGTTGTGGATCATATTTAGTCCACTTGGTGCATTATGGTTATGTATGAATCATGATCCATTGGTTGTAGTATGGACTTATATACGGTTCTAATGATGTATCTTTGACAGGGGAGCTTTTAAGTTATTGATACTTAAGCTCAATATCGAAAAGCTAATATTTTAGCTTATGTTTAAGTTGCTTCTATATAACTCTTGTTGTGCATGTTGATAGGGGAGCATTTGCTATATGTGTTTGAATATCTCTACTCCCATCCTTGTGTTTTTATTGCATGGAATGTTGTCGCTCACAACGGATAGTTCTCTTTAACCTAAAATTATTTTGTTTTCAAAATCGACCTCGTTAAAATTGTTTTGGTTTGTAATCATCAAAAAGGGGGAGATTGTTTGATAAATGGTTTATCATGATTTTGATGATTTTGATTTTACACCAAAACAATGGTTTTAAAGGTTGTCCAAATACTCCTAAATGATTTAAAATGGTTTTAATATTTTTCTGAGTATTTCCTCAAGTTTATTTTCGATATAAAATTGGACAACACATTTAATGTTTTTAAGTCAATGGGTTTTTACATTGAAACTATGTTGTCCTAATACTCCCAATTGATCTAAAATGTCTCTACTATTTTTCTGAGTATTTATTGAATTTATATCGAACAACACTTTTTGTGTAAATGTTTTATTTCTTCAAAACTATATTTCTAATGTTGTCCTAAATACTCCCGATCGGTTTAAAATGTTTTTACGAATTTTTTGAGTATTTCTTGAGGTTTATTTTCACAAAAAAATCGGACAACATTGCATTTAGGCGATCGACCGGTCGACCAAAGAGGCGACTCATGACTGGAGCAAAACATCAAACAGAAACTTTGTTCTTTCAGCTTTTGGTCGGTGCAACCGGTCGCCGCCCTAGCCTTTTCGACCGGTCGAGGTGCACTTCGACCGGTCGCCTGTTTAATTTGTCATGCGATATGTTTCAAACTTCTATTTACGTAAATGCCGTCGCCCTATGCTTTGACAGCAAAATTCTAACCGTTGTGCAGCAGACAACTTTCCCTTAAATTGTGGGATTGATTTCTAACAGCTATAATCTTGATTTTAATTGCAATTTTTTGTAGATATCAGATTCCAAGAGGAGCCTATCAAGTATCAATCATCTCCTATAAATAGAGGAAGAATTGAAGCAACAACACAAGAGAGAAAACTACAACACAACAAGATACACTCAAGAATACACTTGTTCTTACATTGTCTTATTTCTTGTTGTAATTTGCCTAGCTTTTCACTTTCACATTCTTGAGGTCTAGGCTATTCTTGATTACACTTGCACTCAATTGTATTATTCATTATCGAATTGTAATCTTGAATTTGTGGTCGTCATTCAAATACAAGATATCCTTGTGAGTGTTCTTGTGGTAAGAACACACTGGGGTGAACTAGGTGTTAGGTGTAAGAAGATTGTGGTAATCTTCTTGTTGAGGTGTTGAAGAGTGTGGTGCTCTTCAAGGGTGAAGATTGTGGTAATCTTCACAAGGTGCCGTTTGGAGATTGCGGTAATCTTCAAGTGAGATTGTGGTAATCTCAAAGGTGGTGTTGAAGAAGAGTGTGGTGCTCTTTCAAGGTGTTGTAAGTTGAATTTGTATTAATTTTGGTAATTAATAAAATTCTTTTTCTTTTTGAAATCCATCCCTGATATACTTTGGGGTGGTAGAGGATTAGGCCCTAGGTGGGTTGAACCTCTTTAAATCGACGTGTGTTGTTTACATTCCGCGCTTTATTATTGTCTTTGAGCATTCGGTTATAAAAAGAGGGCAAAATCGAAAAGATGGAGATAATCTATTCACCCCCTCTAGATTATCGTAGCCGCTGATTTACAGACTACCCGGTTCCATCCCCGACGTATCCATTCCGATCGTGAGCTCGACACACCAAGTTGACTCAAGCAGAAAGTAAATACAAGTTCAAGTAGTCAACCAGCAATGAGTATTATTGATTCAAGGAAGCGATTCAGAAAATTTTTGAAACGCGAGTGGCAATTATGGCGTTGGTGGAGTTATTGGATGAAGATGATTATCGAAAGGATAAGCAACCTTCGATATCTTGAAAGATTAGGTGGAACATAAGTCCCGTTATAGATTCAACATCGCAAGGCGGGAAGTCGCTCCGCGATCGGGTATTAATCGGTCAAATCGGTCCGATAAGTCAAGGGTTTTTGGGAAAATAAAATATTTTAATTGAATCTCCAAGTCAGAGGGACCAGGACTATTTTAGTAACAGGGAAAATAATTTGGGTTAGGTCCTTTATAAAAGAAAAATTACAGTTTAGCCCCGTTTTTGAAAAACCAACACTTTTGGGGTTAAAAATTGAACAAATAAATATCCCGACCTTGAAACTTTATGAGGTCAGTTAATAAACTCTCCACATTTTCCAAATATTCAGGTTTTTAAAGTTTTGTGGTCGAGTTTTTATAAAATTCTCACATTGGCCCCAAATTTTTAAAATTGCCAATTCGGACCTTAAGTTTAAAATAATCGGAACTCACAAACCGGAAGGGATTTTAATGTGATTCCAGTTGGAAAATATCATTAAGGTTAGTAGGATATCGGGACAAAAGCAGTTTTAAAAGAAATAAGTGTAGGTCCTTTAACTTTCAAAAATATCATTTTTGTCCCATTTTGAAATAATTGCCTTTAAGGCTTTTAGGGTCCAATTGTTATGAAATTTGAACCTTGGGTCCAAAATATAATTAATTTATAGTTAAGTTAGTATTTCCAGGTGCATGGGCTGCATAAGTCCTGGAAATTTCATTTGGGTCCTCAAGTTTAGTATTGTACACATTAGTCCCTCAATTTTAGAAAAATTACTTTCCAAGCCCTAAACACTTGGATTTTTGGAATACATTTATAATATGTCATTTCCAGTACCTTAAGAGTAAAAATTTCAAATTTTAAAGTTAAGGTCTGGTACAGTTCTAAAATTTGCAAAGTAGCCCTTAAACTTTCAAAATTTTACAATCTAGTCCTTAGGCTTTTAAAGGTTGATTTTATTTATCTTAAAACTCTTAAAACTTTATTAAAATGTCCAAAAGTCATTTTTGAACCTGAGTACAGTCCCAAAATCGAAATTTGCAGAGGGGTCCTTTAACTTTCATTTTCTTGCAATTTAGTCCACCAACTTTCCATTTTTACATTTTTAAGTCCACAATTGAAATTTAATCAATTATGCTCGACTTGTCCAGGCTATAAGTCATCCAAAACAAGGATTTTAAAGATTATACACATGCATATCCAATACATACAAGAATTCATCAAATAGAACATTAAATTGCACATGCATGCACCTAAAATTCAATAAATAGCAATTTTGAGCAACTCTTGAGAATTTTCATGATTTGATACATAAAATTGACATGCAATACATAGATTATATATCTCAAGGCTCATGATCAAAATTTCTACATGCATTTTAATAAAAACACCTAATAGTTGGAAAGTATTTTTCCACCCACCTTAAAATTGGAAAATTGTGAAATAAAAGGATAAATTTCATAATTTTTGGATGAGGTCACTTAGGTCATCCCCTAAGTCAAGAAATATCAAAATTTTGAAGTTAGAAAAATGAGAGAAAAAAATTAAGGAGAAAAAGAAGGAGATAAGAAAATGAGAAAGACAACACTTTACCTTGTGTAGTAGGTGATTGGAGACTAGTTGAAGCTTTAAAGTTGGAATTTTTGTTCAACTCCAAAATCACCTAAGGTCAGCCCCTATTTCTCAAAAATGAAAAAGGGGTGTTAAAATTTGAAAACAAATAGAAAGAAGATGAAAGAAGGGTTCTAGTGTCCAATTTTACCTTGTAGTCCAAATTTCTCTACTAGTTCTTCTTCAAGTCTTGAAGTCCTCTTCAAGATGATGTCAAGCTCTAATCTTCAAATGGTCTTCTAAATGTACCTCCAAAACCCAAAATTAACTTAAGTCAAGATGTGAAAAGAGGTAGGTAGATGATATCAAGATGAATTGTAGAACAAAATTTCTTACCTTGTGAAGGGGGTGTTCGAATTTTTGGCTATTAAGGAGGAAAAATCTTGAAATTTTTCTAAGTGTTGAAGAAGAAGGTAAGAAGAAAGAGTAGAGAGAAGTAGGAAGTTTAGAGAAAAGTAGGAGAATTTGCTTGAGAATTAAAATGTGTTGGATAAAATTTTAACAAAAGTTTTGAAAAATAAGGCCTCTTGGCCAGTCCACAATAGAGGGGGAGAGGAGAAAATTTTGTTTAATTTTGTGTCTTGCATTTTGCTTCTTGCATGGGAGACATTTTGGAGGTCAAAGGTATGGGCATGAGATGGTTTGAATGGAATGTTGGGAAGACTTCCAACATGTTGGCAAAATTAATAATAAAGAATTTATGTATAAGATGATGTGTATAATGTTTGAATTAATGGTATAATTATACACAAGATGAATAATATAAGGTGTACATGTACAAGATGATGTGTATAATGTTTGATGATAATAGATGAAATATATCAATCCCCAAAATAATTAGTGATTTCATTGATCACTTATAAGTCTCATGATCACTTAATCTAAATCAAAATCTTAATTCTATAAGGTAAAAGTTTCTAAAATAAATAGTCTCTTAAAATTCTAAGGTGACTAATAAATACAAAAATAGTAATAATGATCAATCAAGTGATCATAAATGCAAAATAGAATTAATGATGATCATGATCACAAGTAATTAAATAAAATGAAATAAAATACAAAATATATATATTATTAATATTTACCCGTCAAAGTGACGCGGTAAAATAGTCGATCAAATACATAGACTACAATAAGAATCAATTATAAGCTCGGAAAAATCGGGGCTTCACATCCTCCCCTTCCTTAAAAGAATTTGGTCCCCAAATTCTCTTCGAATAGTTCTAGATATTGATTTCTCATGTCTTCTTCCATCTCCCACGCTATGCGTCTTCGTCTCGGTTGTCGCTCGCCACACCACTTTAACCATTGGAATTTCTCTCTTACGCAATCGTCGTGATCTGGCGATCAATGATCCGGATCGCCTCTCGGTGTAGGATAGATTTTCCATTAGAGGAGGAGTATCTCGAGTGATGATATGTTTGGGATCCGGTTGATATTTCTTCATCTCGACACGTGGAATACATCATGCATTCCCGCATATGGTGCTGGTAACTCGAGTCGAGGGCTAACTTCTCGATCCTCCTCAGAAAATCTTGTAAGGTCCAACATATCTCGGACTCAACTTGCCTCCTTTCTTCGGATTGATCAATCCTTTCCGTGGTGAGAGTCTGAGAAATACTTCATCTCCGACTTCAAATTCCAAATCCTTTCTTCTCTTGTCCGCGTAACTCTTTTGGCGGCTCTGAGCTATGCGAATCCGCTCCTTGATCAGCTTGACCTTCTCCATGGCCTCCTGAACTAAGTCGACCTTTGGAATCGAGGGCGACTTTCGTTTCTCTTTTGGAGTCCATTGGTCGTCAATCTCCCAGTGTAGTGGGGATCTACATTTTCGCCCATATAATGCCTCGTAGGGTGCCATCCCAATCGTGGCCTGATAACTGTTATTGTAGGCGAACTCAGCTAATGGTAAGTGTGAATCCCAACTTCCTTGAAAATCCAATGTGCAGGCTCGCAGCATATCTTCAAGGGTTTGAATTGTTCGCCGATTGTCCATCGGTTTGTGGATGTGCTGTCATTGAAAACTTAGCGAGGTACTCCATTCCTCGTGCAAGCACTTCCAAAATCTGGAGACAAACCTCGGTCTCTATCGGATACTATGTCGACCGGTACTCCATGCAAATCGAATGATTTCTGATATAAATCATGCAAGTTTCGTAAGCTATCGTTTTTCTTGATAGGTAAAAAGTGTGCAGATTTCGTGATTCGGTCTCACGACTACCCAAATAAAGCATCATGGCCTCCTCTCGTCCTTGGTAGATCCGTCACGAAGTCCATCGTTATGTGTTCTCATTTCCACTCGAGAATTCTCAATGGTTGTAGTAAACCGGACGGTCGTTGGTGTTCTCGCTTTTACTCGTTGACAAGTCAAACATCTCGCAATGTATTCCACTACCTGGTTCTTCATGTTTACCCACCAATAACTCCGTTTCAAATCCTTATACATCTTGTTTCCTCCAGGATGTATAGTGTATTTCGAACGGTGTGTCTCTCGCTATGATTCTATTCCTAATTTGCTCGTCATTCGGTACACACACACTCGATTCCGGAATCTGATAACTCCATCTTCGTGTACCGAGAATTCGATCTTTCTCCTTTAAGTATCTTTTCCTTCAATTTTTGAAGATGTGCATCTTTCTCTTGTGCTTCTTTGATCTCTTTCATCGAGATCGGGTTTAATCAAATGTTAGCACACGAAATCTGAGTATTGGTTCTCGCCGATTCCAATTGCTCAGCTCTTCTAATGATTCCCACTCTCGAATCATAAGTCCGCTAAGCTCGCCTTTCTACTTAGAGCGCCTCACGACGGTAGCTTTCCCTGATGGTATTGAATATCAAAGTGATAGTCCTCAATCAATTCCATCCATCTTCGTTGCCTCGCATTGAGGTCTTTCTCGGGAGAATAGATACTTCAAGCTCTTATGATCCGTGAAAACCGTGAATGTTGCTCCGTAGAGATAGTGTCTCCATTTCTTCAACGCGAACACTATCGCTGCCAATTCCAAGTCATGCGTTGGATAATTGGTTTCATACGGCTTGAGCTTTAAGTGATGCATAAGCGATAACTTTTCCTTCCCGCATAAGCACCGCTCCTAGTCCTTCTTTTGATGCATCATTGTAGACGACAAAGTTCTCTGTTCCTTTGGAAGGGCTAAGATTGGAGTTGTAGTAAGTCGTTTCTTCACTCTTGAAACTCGCCGCATTTGTCATTCCACTCAAACTTGACTTGCTTCTAGGTTAGTCGAGTGAGTGGTCCGGCTATCTTGGAAAAATCCTGGATAAATCTTCGATAATATCCAGCTAGTCCTAGAAAACTCCCGATTTCCGTTCTGACACTCAGTTGTTTCCATTCAACCACTGTCTTTACCTTCGAGGGATCTACCGCAATCCCAAAGTGCCGGATACTATGTGTCCCAAGAACGCGACTTTACTAAGCCAAAATTCGCACTTGCTGAATTTGGCATACAACTTATGCTCGTAGTGTCTCCAAAACGATATTCGGATGACGTGCATGCTCTTCTCTAGACTTAGAGTATACAAGTATGTCATCAATGAATATCACTACGAATTGATCCAAATAAGGTTGGAAGACTCGATGCATCAGTCCATAAATGCCGCTTTGTTGGTGCATTCGCATCAAAGGTATCACTACAAACTCGTAGTGTCCATATCGGGTTAGAAATGCGTTTTGGAAATGTCTTCTTCGCGGATCTTCAGTTGGTAATATCCTTGTTGTAAATCAAACTTGAGTACACTGTCGCTCCTGGAGTTGATCAAACAGTTTGTTCTTGATGGTCACGCTATTAAGACCACGATAATCTATACACAGCCTTAATGTGCCATCTTTCTTCTTGACAAACAAAGACAAAGCTCCCCATGGAGACGTACTCGGTCGATAAATCCCACATCCATCGGGTTTACAGAATTGCGTCTTCAACTCTTGTAACTCAAGAGGAGCTATTCTATATGGGGTTCTAGCGATCGGGCAGTCCCCGGTAACACCTCGATGGTGGACTCGACTTCCCTATCCGGAGGGACAAAGGTGGTGAGTTCTTGTGGAAATACATCTCGTATTCTCAAACTATAGGTACTTGGTTAATGTGTGTATCAACCATGGGTTTGTTAATTACAAACGCCAAGTACCCTTGAGCCCTCTAGTGATCGCTTTCCTCGCTTTCATTGCACGAAATGATTGGGGCAATCTTATCTCGTGCCCTTCCCGAAATTTCCACTTCGGTTTTCCGGTTCACATAGCTTAATGGACTTGTTATGGCAGTCCATTTGTGCATGGTGTGCGATAACTCAGATTCATCCCCAATATCACGTCGTATTCTGGATATAGGTAATAGGATTAAATCGGCAGAAAGTTTATCTCAAAGAATCTTAACTTCGCATGCATTATAGATAATATATGTTATCCGACTTGCACCCATAGGAGTTGACACTTCTAGACATATAGGCATATGTTCCATGCATGAATGCGCTTTGTGTACAAAATGCGGTGCAACAAATGAATGCGTTGATCCAGGGTCGAACAATATTTTAGCGTAGTGGTTAGATACTAGGAGCGTACCTTCCACCACGCCTCTGTTGCCTCCGGAGCCTCCCGTCCGGCTAGTGCAAATGCTCGAGCGGGCATCCTTGCCCGATTACCCTGGCCATTTCCCGGCCCTGTCGGCGGGGCCGTTTTTGTTTGGTTTGGTCCTCATACTTTGGGCAATCTTTTAGCTGATGCTGACATTACCACAAATAAGAAACACCTTCCTTGTTTACGCCAACAAATCATTGCAAGATGTCCTGTTTTTGGCAATATGCACACAATTGACCCGACTTTCCATGTAATCGTCCCTTTCCTTATCTCTGTCTTATTAATCGTCCTTCAAACTTAGCATGCGCTTTAGATGGTCATGTCCCACAGCTGTCCTCTTAAGATCTGTTCAATGGCCTACTCTGCTGAATCTATCCAATACGGTTCAGATCCCGACTCAATGCGGAGAGTCGCTTTTTACCGCTGAGTAGGTTGTCAGTTCAACAGTCAACAGTTGTTTCTGAAGTTCCAGTTTCAATCCTCGAGTGAACTTGTAAAGCTTATCCTCTTCGGTACTGATTGTCCCCAGAGCATACTTGGACAATCGATGAAATTCAGACTCGTACTGAGCTACAGTCATGTTCCTCTGCCTCAATCTGTGGAATTCATCCCGTGCGCGCTCTTTCACAACCTGTGGAATGTACTGCTCATTGAATTCGCCAAGAAATTCCCCCATGTTCGCTATCCGGCCTGTTCCCATCTTCTTTCAACCGCCTCCACCAGTCTCTAGCAGCCCGATTCCATTTAAATACGGCGAGTGTGACTTTCTCGCTCATCCGAGTATTGGAGAGCGTTGAAGATATTCTCCAATTTCTTTACCCATTCTTCTCGTCTTCAAATCATCCGCCTCTCTAAGAAGGCTGGTGGGTCGAACCGTAGAAATCGCTCCAACGTGTGATCGTTCGCCTCTCCGGCGGGTTTGGGAGCATGGGGTTGAGGTTGTGCCTGTTGCCTCATGAAAACCAGATTTGTTGTAGGGCCTCGCGTCAAGTTGTCCCCTGCAGCAGTGGAGGAGGCGGTGGTAATTCGGGGAGGGTACCCGGTCCTGGGTACGCCGTCATCCCCTCGTGGAATGCGGCGAGGTCTCCCACGCCCTCGATGTTCGCCATTCTCAGATCTTGAAGTGTTAGTTGTGATTCACGAGTAAATGATACAATAACTATTCGCGTAAAGCAAATTATATCGTAGGGAAAGTAACATCAAACACAAGACATCAATAAATAGCAAAAGGCATATCCATTAATGTAAAACTTGAATACACCCATAGTACAACAAAGAGTAATACTAAGTCGATACATCGAACCAAAATACAACTCAATCTAATACAATAAAAAGTAAGGTACAACATCGAATAAGCGTCTACAACAAAAGAAGAGTATAAACCGACAATCAAGCTAACTAATCAAGAGATCGCCATCATCGTCACTCGCAGCCTATGTCCATTATTGGGGTCGGGTCGGGCCGAGGTGGCGCCTCGAGCTCGTGCCAATCAACGAAATCCAACCACCGCCGAATCCTTGAGCTCATCAAGTGGAGCAGCCTCAAGTACCTCAGGCTCTCCAATATCGACGATCCTCCTCAGATCCTCCTCGGATCCTCCTGATCCTCCTCGATCCTTCTCGGTGTCGCACGGGCTCCACCTCGGTGTGGCAATGGTTGGGCATTAGCGCCAAAGCGACCTCCAAAGCGGCGTCTCTCGAGCTAGGGCTCGTAAGGTCCTCTATCACTCATCCGCTTGATGAGGGTCTCCTCCAAGCACTCAACGGTGTCGCGGGATAGGCGGGCGTCAATCTCCCATTTCTCGCAGCCGTCACTTGCCCTCTTCATCTTCTCTCGCATGTGATCTAGCGCCCGATACTCAGATCCGGTCCTCCCGCGCTCTTATGGTGTTGTCGTGGTCCTTGATGATAGTGGTCAACTCGCTTTTTTCATCTTGGCTCCTCGCCAAGCGCCGTGTGTCGTCCCTATTACGCTGGTGCTCCTCGAATAGCTCGAGGTCGCCGATCACTCTCCGGTGCCGTGAATCATCGCTCCGTAGTACTCCCGCTCAAAGACGGGGCATGGAAAACATCCCACCAAGAAGACGGCGCCTCTCCATCCTTATCAAACAAAACTAAGGCGGATCACCAAAGGTAGAGGAAAGATAAGGAGAGAGTAAAGAAACAATGAATAAAGGAAATCAGTCAAGAATCAACTAAGTCAAGACAAGTATGACTATGGAATCTCAAAATATGCGTTATAACTTAGTTCCAACATCAATAAGGCGGTTCTATGCCAATTTGAAATCGATTTCACACTTAATTGGTCAAGTCGCAGATTACCCAAAACACGCATCGAGGGTCCTATCCTGGGTCAGCTCGGTGTAACTTTCTATCTTACTAGTCGAGCTCGATACCACTCTAACTCGCCACGCCCCAAACGGGATGCGACGACGATTCAAAAAACTTAAATACAAATAACCAAATAGTCTAGACGAATATCATCGAGAACCCAATGAAACAGAGCGAAAATAGCAAATGAAATAAAATAACAAGCACAACTTACGGTCTACCATCCATAATCCAAATTACATCCTCGAAAATCAACCAACGATAACAACTTAAAAGTCGAAGGGTCCTACGCCCTTCGCCACAAACCGGAATGAAAAGAAATAGAATAGTCCAACAACAATCACAAGAAACGAGTCTATCAACAACAACAAGAAGTAGTAAATCCAACAAGCGGAGTACAAAGGCTCAATCCAAGGCCGGTTCAAGATCTTCAACGAAGTCCTCATCTAAGGTTAGAAAATGTAGGGGATGAGACAAATCTCGGTGGATGGGGTGATCGTGTGCAAGTGTGGCGATATATATAGTTAATGCGAGAAAACAGTTATATAAAAACGCGTGAGTATGATGCATGAATTCACACACACCCACAAGCGTCTTGATAAATATATTTAAGTAATATACTTATACGCTTCAAGAAAATGATTCATGGTCACACAGCACTATGTGATTCAATCGAAGACAGGTAGATTGCGTATGGAAATGTAACGCCAATCCCATGCAAGGCGAGATAATGGTTGCGTGCGGATTTGTAGCACCAACCAATGCAAAACAAGTAATTGCGCATTTTTGGATTTGTAGCGCAAACCAAATGGTCCAAGACAGCGATTCCTTCGTTCTTCCTTGTAACTCCCGAGCAAGATGGTCCAAGACTGTCACCTTATCGCTCCATAGGCAAAGACAAATCCACAAAGAGAGCTAGCTAGGCCGGGATTGTCATAATCATGATTATACCTCAAGTACTATGACCCGCTTCCCATGGACAAACTCCGTCCCTCGCCCATGGGGATTAGGAAGATAGGGCGGAAGAGTGGAAGAGCAGGCCGAGCTGCCTTGCCCATCCCCGATGTATCCATTCCACCGTGAGCTCGACACACCAAGTTGACTCAAGCAGAAAGTAAATATAAGTTCAAGTAGTCAACCAGCAAATGAGTATTATTGATTGAGGGAAGCGATTCAGAAAAAATTTTTGAAACGCGAGTGGCAATTATGGCGTTGGTGGAGTTATTGGATGAAGATGATTATCGTAAGGATAAGCAACCTTCGATATCTTGAAAGATTAGGTGGAACATAAGTCCTGCTTATAGATTCAACATCACAAGGCGAGGGTAAGTCGCTCCGCGATCGGGTATTAATCGGTCAAATCGGTCCGATAAGTCAAGGGTTTTTGGGAAAATAAAATATTTTAATTAAATCTCCAAGTCAGAGGGTCCAGGGCTATTTTAGTAAAAGGGAAAATAATTTGGGTTAGGTCCTTTATAAAAGAAAAATTACGCTTAGCCCCGTTTTGTAAAAACCAACACTTTTGGGGTTACAAATTGAACAAATAAATATCCCGACCTTGAAAAATTATGAGGTCAGTTCCTAAATTCTCCAAATTGTCCAGAGATTCAGGTTTTTAAAGTTTTGAGGTCGAGTTTTTATAAAATTCTCACATTGGACCCAAATTTGTAAAAATTGCCAATTCGACCTTAAGTTTAAAATAATCGGAACTCACAAACCGGAAGGGCTTTTAATGTGATTCCAGTTGAAAAATGTCATTACGATTAGTAGGATATTGGGACAAAAGCAGTTTTTAAAAGAAATAAGTGTAGGTCCTTTAACTTTTGAAAATATCATTTTTGTCCCATTTTGAAATAACTCGCTTTAAGGCTTTTAGGGGTCCAATTGTTATGAAATTTGAACCTTGGGTCCAAAATATAATTAAGTTATAGTTAAGTTAGTATTTACAGGTGCATGGGCTGCATAAGTCCTGCAAATTTCATTTGGGTCCTCAAGTTTAGTATTTTACACATTAGTCCCTTAATTTTAGAAAAATTACTTTCCAAGCCCTAAACACTTGGATTTTTGGAATACATTTAAAATATGTCATTTCCAGTACCTTAAGAGTAAAAATTTCAAATTTTAAAGTTAAGGTCTGGTACAGTTCTGAAATTTGCAAAGTAGCCCTTAAACTTTCAAGATTTTACAATATAGTCCTTGGGCTTTTAAAGGTTGATTTTATTTATCTTAAAACTCTTAAAACTTTATTAAAATGTCCAAAAGTCATTTTTGAACCTGAGTACAGTCCCAAAATCGAAATTTGCAGAGGGGTCCTTTAACTTTCATTTTCTTGCAATTTAGTCCACCAACTTTCCATTTTTACATTTTTAAGTCCACAATTGAAATTTAATCAATTATGCTCGACTTGTCCAGGCTATAAGTCATCCAAAACAAGGATTTTAAAGATTATACACATGCATATCCAATACATACAAGAATTCATCAAATAGAACATTAAATTGCACATGCATGCACCTAAAATTCAATAAATAGCAATTTTGAGCAACTCTTGAGAATTTTCATGATTTGATACATAAAATTGACATGCAATACATAGATTATATATCTCAAGGCTCATGATCAAAATTTCTACATGCATTTTAATAAAAACACCTAATAGTTGGAAAGTATTTTTCCACCCACCTTAAAATTGGAAAATTGTGAAATAAAAGGATAAATTTCATAATTTTTGGATGAGGTCACTTAGGTCATCCCCTAAGTCAAGAAATATCAAAAATTTGAAGTTAGAAAAATGAGAGAAAAAAATTAAGGAGAAAAAGAAGGAGATAAGAAAATGAGAAAGACAACACTTTACTCTTGTGTAGTAGGTGATTGGAGACTAGTTGAAGCTTTAAAGTTGGAATTTTTTGTTCAACTCCAAAATCACCTAAGGTCAGCCCCTATTTCTCAAAAATGAAAAAGGGGTGTTAAAATTTGAAAACAAATAGAAAGAAGATGAAAGAAGGGTTCTAGTGTCCAATTCTTACCTTGTAGTCCAAATTTCTCTACTAGTTCTTCTTCAAGTCTTGAAGTCCTCTTCAAGATGATGTCAAGCTCTAATCTTCAAATGGTCTTCTAAATGTACCTCCAAAACCCAAAATTAACTTAATTCAAGAAGTGAAAAGAGGTAGGTAGATGATATCAAGATGAATTGGAGAACAACATTTCTTACCTTGTGAAGGGGGTGTTCGAATTTTTGGCTATTAAGGATGAAAAATCTTGAAATTTTTCTAAGTGTTGAAGAAGAAGGTAAGAATAAAGAGTATAGAGAAGTAGGAAGTTTAGAGAGAAGTAGGAGAATTTGCTTGAGAATTAAAATGTGTTGGATAAAATTTTAACAAAATTTTTGAAAAATAAGGCCTCTTGCCCACAATAGAGGGGAAGAGGAGAGAATTCTGTTTAGTTTTGTGTCTTGCATTTTGCTTCTTGCATGGGAGACATTTTGGAGGTCAAAGGTATGGGCATGAGATGGTTTGAATGGAATGTTGGGAAGACTTCCAACATGTTGGCAAAATTAATAATAAAGAATTTATGTATAAGATGATGTGTATAATATTTGAATTAATGGTATAATTATACACAAGATGACTAATATAAGGTGTACATGTACAAGAGTTGGATGATATTTTTGCTCCAAAATCATCATCATGGCCGTCCATTATAAGGGCATTGTGGTAATTCCATATATTTTTTTGTCCAAAATTTGATGATAATAGATGAAATATATCAATCCCCAAAATAATTAGTGATTTCATTGATCACTTATAAGTCTCATGATCACTTAATCTAAAAATCTTAATTCTATAAGGTAAAAGTTTCTAAAATAAATAGTCTCTTAAAATTCTAAGGTGACTAATAAATACAAAATAGTAATAATGATCAATCAAGTGATCATAAATGCAAAATAGAATTAATGATGATCATCATCACAAGTAATTAAATAAAGTGAAATAAAATACAAAAATATATATATTATTAATATTTACCCGTCAAAGTGACGCTGGTAAAATAGTCGATCAAATACATAGACGACAATAAGAATCAATTATAAGCTTGGAATAATCGGGCTTCACAAATGTTGTCATCTTTTTGTATTTAATGCTCCACTTGACTAGATGGGTTTTTGAGTGATTATTTTATGCAAAATTATTGGTGAAAGTAGACTTTGTTGAGCAAAACAGGTGTCAAAATTGTACAAGAGTTATCAAAATGCTTGGTCAAGTACTTTCCAAAAATACCCCTAAAAAATCAGGCAGAAATAGTCCTATAAAGACGTCTTTGTCTAACACGGCCTAGTTTTGTTTTGTACGTCATTTGGCGTCTCAAAAGCACGGTCGTGCTCCAAAACACGATCCGGACATGATCCGTAAGACATGATCCTGTTTTTGCTCTTTTTGGTTCTTTCTTAACATGGTCGTGTTGCCCCACATACCCTAGTCGTGTCTAGTATGAGAGGCCCCGAAATAATGCATTCACTTTGGATTTTGAGCATTTTTGCATCCATAAACTCTAAGATGTTTTGACATGAATCCATGACCCGAAATTCACCAAAAATAGCTCAATGATCAATCTACATCAATACGAACACCACACAAGAATATGAACTAGGTACAATTAAAAACCTATGAAACTAACAACAAAACTTAAATCATACTCAAATAAACAAGTAAAACATCCATAAAAAGGTATTTATCGGTTTCGCATCACAATAGAAAAACAAAACCAAGGGTTACCCGCGCCTGGGTGTTCATTCAAGAGTTGACTCTCAACCTACTCAACTAAGATTAACAAAATATGCACCTCATACTTGGAATGGCTTACACATAGGTGCAAGGGATGAGCCAAGAATATAAATGGGGTGGGCTGATACACGAAAATGGAGTGGGCGATACATGAAAATCATATAAATTATAATTAATTTTTAAAAAAAAAAAATTCTAGTGCAAAAATGTTTTTTTTTTTGGGAAAAAATGGGGGACGGGGCCCGGAGTGGCCCCTATCTCCGCCTTTTGCTTATGTGCTCACATCACTTTAGCAACATGTTGTTACCTTTTAAATCATTCAATTTGGGGGTAAAACTAGAAGAAAGTCGGGTTACCATTGCTACGATGTTAAATCAAGAGTTTTATCTAATATATGCATGCCTTAAGTATATATATGTGTTTGCGATTGTAAACTCGTTAATATCCAGATTTCTTTTATTATTATATTTATTATTATTATTATTATTATTATTATTATTATTATTATTATTATTATTATTATTATTATTATTATTATTATTGATAACAATCAAGAGCCATAATTATCTAGGCCCAATTTAAAATGTTGATTTGTGAAATTCATTATAGGCCCAAAATCTTTCCCCCAACTTTAAAAGTACAAGTCAAATAGATTCCTTTACAAACCCTAATCATCCCAAACTCCAATTCACCCTTTAAATACACAACCTTACCCTACCTATTTTTTTTTACCATCTCGTCCTGCTACGTCCAAGTAAAGGTAATTTTCAAATTCTCCTCCAAGCTTGGGTTGTGTTCGATTTTATTTCTTGTACAAAGATTAGGTTAGCCACCCCACTTCTCGTTTCCCCTTTCTCGCCGTTTACATTGTTATTTGACTTGATGGTTTGTTTCAAAAAATATATATATGGAAAAGAGGGATTTTTTTTGATGGAGGGGACGAGTTGCGAGAGATGAGTTGGAGGATTTTTAAGGTAAAGAAGAATGGGTGGGGAGGCACGTCTTGGTGAAGAAGAAGGAGGGCTGCCCTTTTTATTAGGGAATTAAGCAAAATTGAGATTTTAACTCTTATTTTTCGAAATTATAAAATAACCCCTTCAATTCTATTGCTTACATGTTACTATATTAGACTTACTCCAACTCGTACTCATCATCCTACCAACTTTGAGGATTATATAAATACATAACCGCATCAAGGCGAGCCAGGACGCTTTACCAGGGTGTGCCGATACACGAATATGGGGTGGGCTTGATAGAAAATCCAAGAAAAATTAATACAAATTATAACTAAATTTTCTTTTTTTTTTTTAAAAATCCTCACTAAATTTTTTTAAAAAATGGTCGACAGGGGCATCGGGGGTCCCCTGCCTCCGCCAAAGGAACTGATTATATAATTTGAAAGTCGTACAAAGAGGATTTTAATTATTTTTCTTAATTTATTTTTTTATTTCATTCTTCAACTCTTTTATAACTACCCTATAATCCTATTTTATTATTAATTATACTTATAATTATATTGTTTATTTACTATACTTTATAATTTATTGTAGAAAACGAAGATAACGAGGAGTAGGAGTTCCCGCATTATTGTATTCTCCGCAGACATCTACATTTATTTGAGGTGGGGATATTCTATTCACTTATTGTTTGTCGCTATTAAATGCTTCGTATATGTGTAATTGTTTATGTGCAATGTGAAAATAAATTATGTTAGCCTGTGGGTCAGTAAAAGGTACGGATCAAAAGTATCCTCGGGTGAACCCGTAGTGTTATAATTAGTCCTGGGACCGTAAGAAGGTCCGGATCAAAAGCATCCTCGGGGTGAACCCATAGTACTTAGTCGGGGTAAGAAGGTTCGGGATCAAAAGTATCCTCGGTGAACCCGCAAAGATTATAAAGTAATCGCCACCAAAATAAAAGTTAAATTATATGTTGAATGTTTACGATTATGCCTATTGATGTATTTAATTTTGACAAATGTGTCCCCACCGAGCTAGTTGAAAGCTCACCCCATATTCATTAATATTTTTCGGTTAAGGAGTCTAGGCGAGGATTGGAGGCGGTGGATGCGAAATCAATGTTTTTATTTATTTTACAAAATTTAGGAATATTTTATTTTGTTAACAAATTTTTGTTACCATTTATTTTTGAATGACTGTCTTGTGAGTTCGAATTAAAAGTACTTTTGCTTATTTGGATGCGAGTTTTTAATTGTATGCTATCTTTTTTTTTAAATTGTGTTCTTTTAATTAAGCTTATTGCACTTTGCTTGTTAAGTTTGTGTACTTTTAGAAAATTTGGGTCGCTACAAGTGGTATCGAGTGGGTCTACGGTTACGTCAGACTTGTTAAAAAATGTGTGTGTTTTTTTTAAATATTTAAAAAAAAATAGTATAGTGACATCCACCTCCGCCATATCTCACGGGATTCTTTAAGGTATGCAAATTTATTATATCATTACACAATTTATTCATGTTATGCTATGTCACAATATTATGCAAAGACATATTATTCATGTCATTATGTCTTATCGCTTTTATGTCATACTCTTTATTGCATGTGTACTTGCTATATTAGAAGAACGAATTCTGGCTCCTCGCGTTTAAAAAAATAGGAGAGAGCCATAATGAATTATATTGATTTAATAATACTAATATATAAAATGACTTTTTATTATTATTATTATTATTTTTATTTCAATTACTATGCGATAATAACTTAAGACGGGTACTAAGAACGTACTACATATGATTATAGGAATATGGCTCCACGAAATCCTCCACGAGTGCCTCGACGCCCCGAACCTTTAACCAAAACAATACCGGAACCAAGACAATGAAGGAACCCACCGACATCGAAACCAACCTACTACCGGAGACTTGTTTGCGGAGATTCTCAATGTCGTACATGTAACCACAATGGGAACAATAACAACAACAATACTAGAGTGGTGGAATAGTTTCGCCATTACCGTCCACCCACCTTTAATGGACGTGATGGCCCAAGCAGCAGCTTGAAGAATGGTTAAGAGCGCCGAAAGAATTTTCGGACTTATAGCTTGCACCGATGAACAACGAGTGGCTTGTACCACCTTCCAACCGATCGATGATGCACCATTGGTGGGAAGGTTACCGGAGAAACAGGATCGAGAAGAACGTAATGCAATATCCTCGGGATGAATTCAAGGAAGTGGTGATGGAGAAGATTACTTCCCTAGATCCTACCGCGACAAGAAGGAAAAAGACTTTCGAACTTCAAGCAAAGGGGATTGACCGTGAATCGAATACGAAAGGGAGTTTAACCAATTATGATACCGACCTAAAGAAAGCTTTGAGATTCGTAAGGGGATTGAGGTCACAATTGTCCGAATTCTATCCGCACAGGGGACCTGGAATATTTTGTGATGGTTAGACGGGCTCATGAAGTTGAAGCAGACTAGCCGGGGATGATGATGACCGAAAGCCAGCCATTGTGTCGAAAAGATGAAGTTTGATGGGACAAAACTGAGTAAAATGGGGAATCGAATAAACAGATAAAAATCGATGGAAATTCTCGCCCGAGTGCACCAAACAATAAGCCAACTTGCCCGAAATGCAACAGAATCACTACGGGAATGTTTAGCGACAATGAAAGTATTTTATGTGCAAGAAATCGGGTCACGATGCTTAATTGCCCACCGCTAAAAGACAAGAAGGAAATAAGGGGACAAGGAGGCACTCGCTCGAATGTATGCTATGACGCAGAAGAGGCGGATCGAACCCCGGACAATGCCGGTATGTTAACAATATCCGGAATACCGCGTTTGTACTTTCCGACATCGGTGCCACACACTCATTTATATCTCATAAGTTTCATGATATAATCGACATACGGATGCTAGAATAGATGTACCCCTAGAGATTACTTTGCCATCCGGAAAGACAATAATTACTGACGTAATGGACAATGATATAGACGTGAACATTGGGGGAAACATCTAGAAGTCAAGTATACATAATTAAGATGAAGGATTTTGACGTAATCCTATGCATGAATTGGCTTAGTAAGTATCAAAGTAGCATTAAGTACCAAGAGATGGAGATAACACTCAAACTACCTAGAGATGAGGAGATTACGTTCTACGGAGTTAACTCTAAGTCCTGTACATCATGAGTTATATCGGCGATGAAAGCGAAAGATGTTGGCAAAAGAAAATTGTCGTGGTATTTAGTAAGTCTAGTCAAAGCTCCAACGACGGACCTATCACCTACGAGACGTACCAATTGTTCGAGAATTTTTAGACGTATTCCCGAGGACTTGTCCGAGTTCCGCCCGACCGTCAAGTCGAATTCTCAATAGACTTGGTACCGGAGCAACACCGATATCTAAAGCACCCTACAGATGGCACCAAAGGAGTTACAAGAACTAAAAGCGCAGATACAAGAATTGCCGGACTTGGGTTTTATCAGCCTAGTGTATCACCCTGGGTAGCACCAAATTCTATTTGTTAAGAAGAAGGATGGGTCATTAAGGATGTGTATCGATTATAGAGAACTTAATCGACTCACAAAGAAGAACAAGTATCCACCGCCAAGAATCGAAGACTTGTTTGATCAATTGAGGGGTGCCGATTTTTCTAAGATTGATTTGAGATCCGGGTATCACCAATTGAAGATTAAGGAGAGTGATATCTCGAAGACATCATTTAGGACCCGATATGGGCATTATGAGTTTGTAGTAATGCCGTTTAGGTTGAGTAATGCACCAGCAGTGTTCATGGACTTGATGAATAGAGTGTTCCATCCATTTTTGGACCAATTCGTCATAGTCTTTATAGACGACATACTCGTGTATTCAAGGGACAAGGAACAACACGAGGAACACTTGAGAATAGTGCTTGAGACACTTCGCAAGGAGAAGTTATACGCGAAGTTCAAGAAGTGTGAATTCTGGATAGACCGAGTTGGATTTCTTGGTCATGTAATCACTACAAATGGAATTGAAGTGGATCCAAAGAAAGGTTGAAGCAATTAATGAATGGAAGGCACCTACAAATGCGAGTGAGGTTCGCAGCTTTCTTGGGATTGGCATGATACTATCGCAGATTTATAGAGGGATTTTCAAAATAGTCCGCGCCTATGACTCGACTTACCGTAAAGGGAGAGAAATATTTTTGGACCGAGAAATGTGAGGAGAGCTTCCAAGAGTTGAAACGAAACTAACTTCCGCACCGGTATTGACAATTCCCGACCCAACCACGGACTTTGTGATTTATAGTGACGCATCAAAACGAGGCTTGGGGTGCGTATTGATGCAAAGACAGAAAGGTGGTTGCCTATGCCTCAAGGCAATTAAAGGCACACGAATTGAACTACCCGACTCATGATTTGGAGTTAGCCGGCAGTAGTCCATGCACTCAAGATTTGGAGACATTATATGTATGGTGGGAAATGTGAGATATTCACCGATCATAAGAGTTTGAAATATCTATTTACTCGTAAGAGTTAAATATGAGACAAAGGAGATGGTTAGAATCGGTTAAGGACTATGATTGCACCATCAAGTATCATCCAGGCAAAGCTAATGTGGTGGCTGATGCCTCGAGTCGTAAGACCAAAGGTGAGTTGTCTAGTTTACTCACGCAACAAGAGCAATTGATATGAGAGTTTGCGAGCCGAAGATTGAAGTCATAACCCCACCGAGAAGTACAAAGGCGGTATTGGCATCTTTGGTAGTTCAACCCACTTTGAGAGAAAGGATCAAAGAAGCACAAGGTCGAGATCAGTTTTTGAACAAGATGAAGGGACGAGTTTGAGAATGAAATATAACAGGGTTTGTCATAGCGGATGATGGTGTTTTGACGCACGAAGGGAGATTGTGTGTTCCTAAGGAGGAAAAACTTAGGAAAGAGATACTTGAAGAAGCTCATTGTACGTCGTACACGGCCCACCCGGAGGTACAAAGATGTACCGAGATCTAAGAGAAGCCTTTTGGTGGCGAAGTATGAAGAGAGACATTGGATCTTTTGTGGAGAAATGTTTGATATGCCAAGAAGTCAAAGTCGAGCATCAACGATCGCCTGGTTTGCTCAAACCTCTTGAAATCCCGTAATGGAAATGGGAGCACACAACGATGGATTTTGTGGTAGGACTACCACGATCAAAGAAAAAGGAAATAAAGCAAGATGGGTTGTAGTAGATCGATTGATTTGTCACTCACTTTCTCGCCAGTTAAAATGACATTCAAGATGGAGCAAAGATGCGTAAATATACATCAAGAGATAGTGAAACTACATGGAGTTCCTGTCCATTGGTCGGATGAGATACGAGATTCACTTCCGTGTTTTGGAGAAGCTTACAGATCGCTTTGGGAACAAAACTAAAGTTTAGTACGGCTTACCATCCCCAGGATAGACAGCGATCGAGAGGACAATACAGATATTGGAAGACATGTTGAGAGCATGTGTACTTGATATAGACGAAACTGAATCATTACGCTACCGTGGAGTTTGCTTATAACAACAAATACCAAGCGACTATTGAGATGGCCCCTTACGAGGCATTGTACGGGAGGAAGATGTAGATCTCCATTGTATTGGAGCGAGGTCGGAGAAAAGAAGATGTTGGGACCGGAGTTGATTCGCAAACAAAGGGAAAAAATAGCAAAAATTCAAGATCGAATCCGAATGGCACAAGATAGACAAATCGTATCCGATCGCCAAGGAAAGACTTATAGTTCGAGGTGGGAGACAATGTGTTTCTCAAGGTAGCACCGACCAAAGGGAGTAATAAGATTTGGTGATAAAGGAAAGCTAAGGCCAAGGTACATAGGACCGTTTGAAATTTTGAAAAGAGTCGGAGATCTAGCTTATCAACTTGCATTACCACCACGTCACAAAGCGTACATGATGTTTTCCACATTTCGATGTTGAGAAAATACGTTCATGACCCAAGTCATATTGTCAACTACGAAGATCTGCAAATTAACGACGACTTATCATACGAAGAAGCACCAAGCCATTTTGGAGCGAAAAGTTCATAAGTCGAGGAATAAAGACATAATCTTGATTAAAGTGCAATGGAAACGCATGGGAGAAATGAAGCCAAATGGGAGCGTGAAGAGGAGATACGTACCAAGTACCCCAACTTTTTAATCTTTGGTGAGTTATCGAATTTCGAGGACGAAATTTAGTTAAGGGGGTAGGATGTAATATCCGGATTTCTTTTATTATTATATTTATTATTATTATTATTATTATTATTTTTTATTTTTTTGATAACAATCAAGAGCTATAATTATTTAGGCCCAATTTAAAATGTTGATTTGTGAAATTCATTATAGGCCCAAAATCTTTCTCCTAACTTTAAAAGTCCAAGTCAAATAGATTCTTTTACAAACCCTAATCATCCCAAACTCCAATTCACCCTATAAATACACAACCTTACCCTACCTATTTTTTTTTTTTACCATCTCGCCTCCGCTACGTCCAAGTCAAGGTAATTTTCAAATTCTCCTCCAAGCTTGTGTTGTGTTCGATTTTATTTCTTGTACTAAGATTAGGTTAGCCACCCCACTTCTCGTTTCCCCTTTCTCGCCGTTTACATTGTTATTTGAGGGATGGTTTGTTTCAAAAAAATATATGGAAACGAGGGATTTTTTTGATGGAGGGGACCGAGAGTTGCAGAGAGATGAGTTGGAGGATTTTTGAGGTAAAGAAGAATGGGTGGGGAGGCACGTCTTGGTGAAGAAGAAGGAGGGTTGCCCTTTTGATTTGGGAATTAAGCAAAATTGAGATTTTAACTCTTATTTTTCAGAAATTATAAAATAACCCCTTCAATTCTATTGCTTACATGTTACTATATTAGACTTACTCCAACCGTACTCATCATCCTACCAACTTTGAGGATTATATAAATCCATAACCAGATTATATAATTTGAAAATCGTATCAAGAGGATTTTAATTATTTCTCTTAATTTATTTTTTTATTTCATTCTTCAACTCTTTTATAACTACCCTATAATCCTATTTTATTATTAATTATACTTATAATTATATTGTTTATTTAATATACTTTATAATTTATTGTAGAAAACGAAGATAACGAGGAGTAGGATTTCTGCATTATTGCATTCTCCGCGCAGACATCTACATTTATTTGAGGTGGGGATATTCTATTCACTTATTATTTGTCGCTATTAAATGCTTCGTATATGTGTAATTGTTTATGTGCAATGTGAAAAATAAATTATGTTAGCCTGGGCCGTAAGAAGGTCCGGATCAAAAGTATCCTCGGGTGAACCCGCAGTGTTATAATTAGTCCGGGATCGTAAGAAGGTCCGGATCAAAAGCATCCTCGGGGTGAACCCGCATTTCTTAGTCGGGGTGTAAGAAGGTCCGGATCAAAAGCATCCTCGGGTGAACCCGCAAAGATTTAGTCGTGGGGTCAGAAGGTTCGGATCAAAAGTATCCTCGGTGAACCCAGATTATAAAGTAATCGCCATCAAAGTAAAAGTTAAATTATATGTTGAATGTTTACGATTATGCCTATTGATGTATTTAATTTTGACAAACGTGTCCCCGCCGAGCGAGTTGAAAGCTCACCCCATATTCATTAATATTTTTCAAAGTTAAGGAGTCCAAAGGCGAGGATTGGAGGCGGTGGATGCGAAATCAATGTTTTTATTTATTTTACAAAATTTTGGAATATGTTATTTTGTTAACAAATTTTAGTTACCATTTATTTTTGAATGACTGACTTGTGGGTTCGAATTAAAAGTACTTTTGTTTATTTGGATGCGAGTTTTTAATTGTATGCTATCTTTTTTTTTTTTAAATTGTGTTCTTTTAATTAAGCTTATTGCACGCTTGTTAAATTTTTGTACTTTTAGGAAATTTGGGTCGTTAAAACACATAGCAACTTCATCACACAATGTAAGGTAATCGGTAGCATCGATGAGCCTAAAAATATATATAATGGGTCTCAAACCTCTAGTCTTCTTAAGATGTCCAAGTTTTCCTTTTATAGCTTTCCAAGGTTCATTACCAAAATTTTTAGTCTATCCACAAACCGAATTGAAATGTCTAGTCCGATGCAACTCATGGTTGCATGCATAAACTTCTAATTAATGAAACTATCATATTCAAGTTGAACTATTGAATATTGCCATAATTTTCAAATAACTTAAAGTACTTCCTTCACATTCAAATGTTGATACTTCTCAAATATTTTTCAACATAGTGTGATTATGAAAGTGCAAAGTCTCACTATCCTTCGTAACCTTAATTATTTGATATTCCATATAACTACATATGTCAACTATGGAATCACATGTCTGCCTGAAATGGAACACCAGTTGACGGAATCCATTTGTCTCCATCAATAAATGATCTAACGGTGAACTTGCTTGCATCCTTTTGAGTATTGTCAATTCTCAGCCCTTTCCATCTAACCCTGTTTGTAGTCATTTGCACCGGACCAACATTATTGTATTCGACATAATGTATAGTATCGGACCCGATCATCGTTACCCCAAGATGACCATCCCTTCGATCAATTAAGCTTCCCAATTGGCTTTCCATAACAACAACGGTGGAGTAATCCTTCCACGGTCGCCCAAGAAAGTTTTAACACGACCGAGATTCTCAAGACCATAATCGAACATTTTTGTATCGATATACCCGTGTTGGAATGTGGATCCGATTTTCCTTGAGCAGATTATAACGGCGCTGAGAGTGTATTGGCCTTTTTACGAGTATGTCGCTATTCGGATTACGACGGCGCGTCTCCGAAAATGAAGTCTATTGTTCCGTATATTTTGCATTGTTGAAAAAACTGGCGATGGGAGTGTGTGTAAAGGGTGTCTTGATATCCATCGACGAGACATCGATAAAATACCGATTGATCGAAAGTTTCAAAACAGAGCCACTTGACCTTTGTGTCCGCCCTGCAGTGTTAAAATCCTATGTCCTTGGCGATAAATCCTTTTCCATAGACAAATTTTGCATATACATATGTTATGCATAAAAATAAATATAAAAAGTCAACAACAACGAAACTTTGAAAATAAAAGGAAGAAAAAATGTAGAATTGATTGGTAACTTGACCTCTTGACTTTTTGTCCTGCTAGATATCAAAGTTTGATTTTAGTTCGATAACTTTAAATGTTTCGAAAATTTGAGTCAATTTTCGTGTGAAAATTGATGATTTAGACGAGAATGTTGATGATATGGACAACAAATCGAGGATTGTTTTTCCAATTTATAAGGAAAATCGTCACGTATTCGGCCGATTGTATATATAAGTTTGAGAGAAAAAAATACTAAATTAAAATGACAAGTAAATAGAAACTAGAAATCGAATTTTGATGAGAGGATCCTCAATAATTGGCCGGAACCCTCCGATGCTTAGTATGTCATTTTTGTGTATGTTCTTTGTCAAGCTTATATATACATTCGTAGTACACGTGATAATTTGTCCTCCAAATTGAAAACTTACCTAATTTGTTGTTCATTTCACAATATTCTGATCCAAATCAGCAAATTTTGGCGAAATTAGAATTTTCCAAAGTGAAAATTGGACCATATGTCCCAAACTTTTAAAGTTACTGAACTAAGACTAGACTTTGACAACTTAGCGAATACATATCTAAAGATGCCAAGTTACTAGACCGAAATTACAATTTTCCCATAAAAAGAGTGTTGTCCAAAAACAAAAGGTAAAATTACAAATTAGTCCTATAACTACAGATAGTAGCAAAAAGGTCCCAAAAAAATCAAATTTTGCAAATAAGTCCTATAACTATTAATACATCTCAATTTTGGTCCTACCAAATTCGTGGTTTGCAAAATAGTCAAGAACTATATGGAAATCTCAATTTTAGTCCTAATTTCAACGAATATAGGAACAACATGTGTCACTCATGTGATTGAAATTCGATGAAATTAGTACCAAAATTGAGATTTTCATATAGTTATAGGAATATTTTGAAAATTGTGTATTTTGCAAGACCAAAATCGAGAATTTTCTATAGATACGGACTTTTTTGCGAACCGTAATTTTTACAGGATCTTTTTGCTACCACTCCATAGTTACAGACTAATATTGCAATTTTGCCAAACAAAAATTTAGAACATACCAAAGGTAGCACTATATTTGGTCATTGTTCTGTCATTTATTGCTCCGATTGCTTTGAAATAATAGTGTTGCTCATTCCATCACCATACATTAAAACATTCCATTTTTCCTTTTCAACCCTCACATTTTCATTATAGACTCCTTTTTGACGTAGATAATAAATCTCTTATTACCGTGTCGAGGCACATCATTAATGGCTTCGTTTATCGCCTTGTACATGCCCGAACCGCCTTTGCCACCACAACATCGGGTTGTATCGTATGCTTTGAATTGTGTATCAAATTCTTGTCCTTGGAAGACAACCAATCACTAGTCGGCTCCCAATTTATAGTAACTTCACTTGAAGTGTCGATTATATCGACAAATTCATGTGAGCTCATATAATCATCAATCTTGCTTATGATGGCAAGACTAGTGGTAACAAGTTTAATTGAGCTATTCAAATTTGCGCTTAACCTTTCTTACTTCATCGGGCGCGTATTCAAAGCCATCCATGCAGGCTTGCAAGTCGGCCCCTGCAAAGACTTAACCATGTTCTAAAGTTGGTTCGTGTTTCTCGTGTTGTTAGGGCACTACCACTAGTTGGTAGTGACCAATTGAGATTATACAATGCTAGGGATAGAAAATCGCGACAACTTTCTAATGCCGATAGCAAATAAAAATCATCGATATCTTGTGATGTTCGAGTAAGAATTCTTGTTCCAAAGAAAATTCTCATATAGACTTTTTTGAAATCTCGTTTATAGTCACTTGGACATATATGTTGTAAAGGAATTGAGGGTCATAGTTATTTTTGTAGTCAATTTGAGGAGAAAGGTTATCATAACAAGTATTTGGGTAGGGGTGGAAAAAGGGTTGTCTATAGAAATGGACAACATAAAACTTAACATTATTTTCATTGCGAAACAAAGGGAATTTAGAGATGTCATGATATAGTCGAAATGCTCGTCTTTGTTTTGCTTGGAACTGGCCTACACAAATCATACAAGAACTAACCTAGTTATATACATGTAATATTACAAATATAAGTTAGAAATTCACATTTATTATTACAAAGGCACAACCATAATGAGAATTTAACCATTTGAAATAAGAGATATCCCTAATGATGATTTTAGGCTACCAAGATTTTCTCTTTTTTTAATTCTAGTATTGATTTACTATATCCATTAACCTATTTTGACCATAAAGATCGTATCGATTTATATTATGTTTCATTGTCTAATACTTCAAAACCCAAGAAGTGTGGGGCGCGGTTGTGTATTTGGGCGGGAGGATCGCCATGGTTTGTGGAGGCATGTTCCAAGATCGTCATCTAATGTGCGATCATGCCCCATAGCTAGCTATACATGGTCTAAGGATTTTATCAAATGGTGAATTTAATGATAAAATGCTAAAACATAAAATAAATAAATGTCTTTCAATTAATATATTTCAAGACTTGTATCCGGATCATACCACTTTGTATACTTGATCAATACTTAGTGGATTCCTCCCGGGAGTTGGAGAAGAGATGAGTAGAAGAATTACCCCATCTTCGAACCTCTATAAAATCTTATCGTGTCATTTACATTTCAAAGATTTTAATTCTTGCACTTTAACCTGCTTAATTTCATGATAAATTTGCTATCCACTTGATAATTTCTAAGTACTAAAACCAAGTATTAAATCTTTACTAAATCATTTTTAAGGGTGTAAAGTCTTCGCACGAAAACAAATCTGCGCTTGAGCTAATTCAATCTTAACAATTGGTTATTCTATCAACAAACTCGGTCGAGTCCGTTGAGTGACTAACTCTACTTATTAACTAAATTGGCTATCCACCAAGGACACAAATTGTGTAGTATCAACTCGAACTTTAAAAAGGACTAAATCGAAAAGTTGGTAAGGTTATTCAACCCCCTTCTAAACCTTACACTCACACCCTTGGGACCTACAAATTTTCCCATTGGTTTATTCCATTTGCACGCTTCGATGAGCATTTTTAGACATGGCATCATGGACGTATTACTAATTTAAGTAATATCCTTGACTTCTGGGCAACGGATTAATATCAGTTGACTTGACTTGGCAGACTTGGTTGTCACTTCTTCGACCTTTACTCAGGTGAATCTCTTCTTCAGTCGAGTCTGTGCCTTCTATCTTGACTACACTCAGCTGACACATAGCTTGGTCTTCACTTCAATCTTCAGTTGATCTTGTATTCTTCAACATAGCCGACTTTACTCAGCTCATGCAGTCGTATCTATTACAAATAGAAATACAAAGAAAATGGGGTGCTAACTTCCTATTCTATGTTTTACATGGTATCATTAAAATCTAATAATAAATTTCATAAAAATTTTCCCCTTTTTGATGATGCCAAAACTTATATAAAATTATAGCTAAGTAAGCAGTGCAGTAACAAAGAATGTATGAGCTGAATATGTCAATTTTATTGATCATATCATTCTTGTCCTTTACAAAGCTGTTTAAATAGTATACTCTATACATCAGATTCGAGCTATACTATCTATTACATTGTATTAAAGTTTCTTATTGTACAAAGATACATCGTATCGAGCAAAAATGGAAAGACAAAATTATAGGAAAACTTACAAAACTTGTATTTACAATTAAGTAAAATACATTGAAGGGGTTACAGATCGTCTTCAACGCCTCGGCCGCTTCCTTCTTATCTCTTCATCTTCTCGCTCTCCTTCTATCTTCCTCACTCTTCTTCTCTTCCTCTCTTCTTCATCTTTCTTCTTCCTCTCATAGGCGCACTTAGCAGCAAAGGGTATTCCCTTTGTTGCCTTTTTTTTCCCACTCTCTTGTGACTCTTTCATTTTCAGCCTCTTGTCTTCTTACTACCTCCTCGTTTCTTGCGCTTTACTTCAATATTAGCAAGATGGTCGTATTCAACCATAAATTGATCCCATTCTTATGTGGATCAATGAATCTTGTGTCTATAGGTCTTGGCTATGGTGGAGTGTCTCTCGCCTCTTCCACCACTTTCAAACCTTCCCCTCCCTCTAACTGACTCAGCTCCTCCTCTGGGAGTGTACTGTACTGGTGCATTTCCAGCTGAGTGACTACTAGAACTTTGTTGCTTCTCATCTAATTTGCACAGATCAAGACCTTTTTCCTAGTACAAGTCCCATGCATGCGGTAGAGTCATATTCTTGAAATAACCTTCACTTTCTGAGTTTGAAACTCCACTGGTGATCTTGGTTCATATCCAACATCATGTATTGTGATTTCTCTTGGGGGTTTTATTGCTAGGGGAATCCTTCAGTAATCCAGTTGGGGTCCATCAAACCTTGCTTTGATATACTTTATGCGCTCAGAGTGCTTCTCAGCTACCTTTTCAAATTCAGCTTCCATGACCTTTCTCAACTCTTTAACGGCCATTTCAGCTTTCTCTTCAACCGTCAGCTCTTTTGGAAGTTTGCAGAGAATTGAGGTGAAATTTTACATCTCCTTGTTGTGGGGTCTTAGCAAACATAATTTTCAAAGGGTATCTTTACATAACTTCCTTCTCCCTTGCTTGCTTCCTCTTTTGTTCCCTCCTTATCACTCCCTTACCCTTCCTTCAGCTCCTTCATGGCTTCATCTTCCCCGTTTTGGCATCATCACCAAAGGGTAGGGCTAAGCCAGGGAACATACCACTCGAGATAAAATCAATCTTGTTATTTGTGGAGTCATGTTTGTCATGGGTCTTGGAGTAGGCTACTCTAGATTCGGACACTCGTAGCTTTAGACTCACCGCCACCGCCTTCATTTCTATTTGGAGGACCTTAATCATTTGTTCGACGTTGGTCTCCATTCTTGCAATTTCATTCTTGATGTAGCTTGAGCAACTCCATATCGTACATGTGTAACTCGTCCATCCCGAAAATGTGGTCTCATTGCCTCTGCTAGAACTTGAGGTTGTTGGAGCTCCAAATCAACATCTTTGTGAATAAAGACTTGAAGTAGGTGACTTGCTCACGCCTCAAAGCCTTCACTTGTCCAACCCATTCACGAATACGCATGACTATTTCTCTCGATATCTCCGGTGATTATGGCATCTTTGTTATCAAGCCTCTAGTCCAAAGATGCAAAGCCATGCTCCATCTTCTCTATCTCAAAGACATATGGCTTTAAAGGTTTTCTGAAGTCACTGTCTCGGCAGATCGATCTTCCGCCGCACCGCATCAAAATCGAACCCAATAGGCATAATTGTAGTTTCACCGGAGCTCGGAGTTCTTCTAGTCTAGGGTACTTGGACGTGGTATCGGGCTTGTTCCACCTAATTCGGCTTCAAAAGAATTTAGGCATTGAACGGAAAATATTCCGCAAAGAGTTCATCGGGAAAATAGGGATGCCCACGCTTGAGCTTGTGGGGCATTTCCTTTTCCTTAAAAATATTTTCACTCTACGTGCCTCAAATTGTTTCATCTTCATCGGCATCTTGAGCAAATTGTGTTAGCTGTTGAGTGACTAATCATCACCGTCTTAATAGCTTCCTCGGTATCGCTTGTGGCTTCCTTTTGAGTTGTTTGTTCCTCAACTAACTTATCGCTTCATTGGAGTGTGATGGTGCCATTGAGGATGGCCCATCAACTAATATAAATCGCCGAGCAGCTTTGTCACCGCTTGCTCCGAGAGGCCGAGAGCATCCTCATTAGTTGTGTCCTTATTGGATGTATCAACAGAGTGGACTCGGCTTCATCTTCGACTCCGAATTCAAGATCTACATTTTCATGAGAATCATAAATGGCGCCGATCTCTTCTTCTTCTTCACCTCCCACATGAGGAGTTGGCTCATTTCAACGCCTTCTTACCCAGGGAAGTCTCAACCTTCTCTAGGCCTTCGTACCCTCGGCCAGCCTCAACCGATGTGCCTTGGTCATCCCCTCTGCGAGCCTCAATCGCAGTAGGTCTTGGACATTTATCCCTTCGCAGATCGAGCCGCTGGGGTCTTCATCGCATCCGCCGGAGTCTCAACTCCTAGGATTGCACTTTCACGGCCAGAGTCTCAACTCCTATGGCCTCGCTTCCTTCATGTGCCTTAGCCGCTTTAGCAACGCTCATCGATGCAGCAAAGGTCGATGATGAAGTCTTAGTTGAGACAATCCAACTGCCCGAGCTTCATTGACTTCACTCTGCAATAGTTTGATTCTCTCTTTTGCCTCCAAACTTCATTGATTGGTCTCCCACAACATCCTCCGAGCTAGTTGTGGTGGTGATAGTTTCCCCATCACCGGTGCGAGTGGTGGGTTACTCAACAACCGAGACTCGGCTATGATTCCTTTTGAGTGATCGGCCATGTGGGCGGTGTTTCAACACCTTCGGGGAGTTGGCTTGGCTAAGGTGTCCGCTTCTTCACCATCCTTAGCTTCATCGCCAATTGTCCTGTGCCATCTTCGAATGCACTGGGGATGTGGTGGCGAATGGTTCTCACCACATCCATAACATCCTCGTACGAAGAGATTTGAGATGACTCTCCTGGACCCTCTTGCAAATCAATCAAGTGCAACTCTTTTGACACTTTTACAACTTGTTTGAATTCTTCTTTCTCAATCGCAATGTTAGGATCTATCTCTTTAATGTTATTGTCGTTGCTATCAATCGAGTCCATGGAAAATTATGGTACATCGTGAGAAAGGACATGAGTGAGGATTTTTTCCTTGTTCAATAGCTTTTGCCTTCTCAAGGCTCTTTCTTTCTCTTCGTCCCTCCTCCGAGAGAGTGTGGTCATGCAAAAGTCGGGATCAATGGCGGAGTGATGACTATGTTACCCAAGAATCTTAAGAGCTCCTCTTCTTCTTCAATGAACTTGGTCTTTGGAATTGATGTCGTGAGTAACTCGGTTTCCATCTTATCCATTCCTCAATCTCTCATAAATATCGGGATAGACAGGAGATAGCATACCACATCATCATCATCTCCTTCTTCCTAAATAGTAGCGAGAGGAGCAAGTTCCTCCTCGCCTTCTCTAGCATCCGTCCGAGGGGATCAACAACCTGCTTTTCCGGGTCTTCAATAGTCTCGTTGATCCACACGCAGCTTCTCCACCTCCATGGTGACCGCATCACCACTAGTAATTTCTTTCGATCGCTTCTTCTTGAGTTTCAGCATTTTCTTTATGCAGCCGAGTGTCGACTTAGTCAAGCTTCGACTTCTTAAACAACCTTCTTCCTTTGGTTGGAACCGGAGGAATTTACGCTCCACATTTTCGTGCTCATCGAAAGTGAAAGCCTTTTTCTCCGATTATGCCGCTTCTTGACGAATCGCTTTCTAGGCACGTGAGTGTGTCGCTTTTTTCATGATCGGAGAAGGTACTTTTAAGGGTTCTTCTCGCCGCGGCCGCATGGGCGGTGTGACTTCTAGCTTGGTCGCAGGGGCAGGAGCTTTAGTGGACTTGGTTCTTTGGCGGAGTGCTTTCTTGGGATCTGGTTGTAGGGGCGAAACTTTCTTAATCGCAGCAGCCTCTCTTCTTTTGAGTTGGCGTAGGAGAGAAGAGCCGAGCAATTAAAGTTGTGTCTTCTTCGAACTAGATCACCGATTCACCCTCGCCGGTGTCGCCTCTCCATGCATGTGATCGCCTCGAGCGCCGGAAAGATTGGTCTAGAACATCTTCTTGTTGACATGGAAAGGCTTTCCATGTCTCAAGTTATTCCCTTCACCTCCAAAAGATGGCCAATCACCAGGCCATATCCCAATGAGCCTCCAAAACACCACCATCGCAAGAATGGTCTTGTTAAGAAATGCGTTACGCATATGCGGTGAAAACAAACTCAGCTCGATTGACCTTTTTCTCCTCCATGATCGCAGCCTATCACGACCCGACCTTAGTTTGAGACAGATGATTATAGTCGCTTAATTCATATCAATGCACGTGGACATGATGTCCATCAACTTCTCGTAATCTTGTTTGATCATGGGCTTCTTGGTCGTAGATAGCCTTCAAAATGACTTAGGCTTGGCAATCTCCTTCCAAGCAGCAGACTAAGTTAACATCTTTCTCGCTTATTTCCTTCAATCCCTCTCGAAGGCGGATTGCGTAACTCCCCCTAGTCTCGCAGAGTGATTTTGAATCTCCCGTCATGAACCTCCACGTTCACATAGAACATGGCTACTTCTTCAGAGTAAGTATGAGAGAACTCCATCATAAGAAATCCCTTCAGACCTGACTTCTATATCTTATCAGCGATCTTCTTAACCAGGGCCTTATCAGCTCCCTGTTTCAGCATACCCTCGAAGTCCACAATCGATCCGAGTGGATCTTCTCGACATTTTAACAAAATCGTATGAGGCTTCCATTTTCTTGAAGAATAACTAATAGAATAAACGAAAATTCTTGATTGAAGAACTAGGGTTTTTAGAACTTTCTTTGAGAGGAAAACTTGCTTTTGCTTGTCAAGACGAGTGTATTGTGATGAGAGAGAATATGGTGTTTTGGTTTTTAAGGGACGTGAGAGGACGATTTTTGGAATTTGAAAAGTTTGATCAAAATCAACGATCAAGATTTATCCTTTGAAACCGCATTAATTTCCCGCATTAAATGCATCAAGCATTTATATCCAATCGGAGGCTAAACGTGTGCGACTTTTGTTCGACATCATAATTATCTTTGATGTATTGCCCAAAAACATTCTCGCCGCAAAAAAACGATGTGTTTTGTCACTTAGCTAATAAATAACTCAGCTATCATCAAAAAGTGACTTAACTCGCTTCTCTCTTCACAAAAGATCACTCACCGTCACTAATTCGATCTGATGATTTCATCTCTTGTTGTTTCAAGGAAAATGAAACTTGCTAATTTTCATTTTTCACTTCTTGATCTCAAATGATTGAGTCTTCCGAGTTTCCTACCTCACCAATTAATCCTAGCTCATTCTTAAGCTCTTCAAATCTTGATTAACATAGAGGCTTAATGAATACATCGCCTAATTACTTATCGGTTGAGATGTATTCCAAAGTGATGTCTTTCTTTTCAACATGATCTCTTATAAAATGATATCGACATCAATGTGTTTTGTTCTTGAATGCACACAGATTCTCGAGTAATTGCAATAGTACTTGTATTATCACACATAATTGGAATTTCTTTTTCTTCAATATCATAGTCTCGCTTGTTGTCTCATCCAGAGAACTTGGGTACAATAGCGCGCCGCAACTATGTACTCTGCACCGTGTGGATGTAGCTATTGAATTTTGTTTCTTCTTGAACCAAGAAACTAATCTGCTTCAAGCATTTGACAAGTACCTAAAGTACTCTTCTTGTCTACTCTACATCTAGCATAATCTGAGTCTGAGTAGCCTACTAGCTTGAATCTTCCATCCTTTGGATACCATAAGCCAACTTCTTGGAATCCCCTCAAATACCTTAGATTCTCTTAGTCGTAGTCATGTGACTCTCTTTTGGTGCAGATTGAAATCTAGCACATACACCTACATCAAAGGTGATGTCTAGTCTACTTGTTTGTTAAATAGAGCAATGATCCAATGAGAGCTCTATATCTAGTTTGATCAACAATTTGTCATTTGCATCCATATCCATCTTGATTGATGTGTTCATTAGAATCTTCATCGATGACTTTTCTTCCATACCAAATTTCTTCATAAAATCTCCGGTATATTTGGTTTGACTTATGAAGGTTCCATCCTTCATTTTCTTGACTTGAAGTCCTATGAAGAAAGTCGGCTCTCCCATCATGCTCATTTCAAACTTCCATTGCATGAGGTTTGAGAACTTATCACACGATTCTTTGTTTGTGGATCCAAAGATAATATCATCCATATATATTAGAACAAGCGTATACCCTCTTCATCTTGAATTCGGAAGAGTGTTCTATCAACTTTTCCTTTGGTGAATCCATTGTCAATTAGAAATTGTGATAATGTGTCATACCATGCTCTTGGTGCTTGTTTCAATCCATATAATGCCTTTTTGAGCTTGTATACTTTGTCTCCAATAGTTTTCTCGCTCAAAACCTGGAGGTTGTTCAACACATACTTCTTCTTCTAGAAGTCCATTTAGAAATGCACTCTTCACATCCATTTGATATACAAAGAAGTTCTTGTGTGCAGATAGCAAGAAACAATCTTATTGCTTCCAATCTAGCAATAAGCAAAGGTTTCATCAAAATCCATTCCTTCCTCTTGGCAATACCCTTTGGCTACTAGTCTTGATTTTTTTCTAAACTACAGATCCTTCCTCATTCATCTTGTTCCCGAATACCCACTTAGAACCAATGACATTTTGGTGAGTAGGCCTTTGGACTAATTCTCATACTTTGTTTCTCTCGAAACCGATTCACTCTTCTTGCATAGCCTGGATCCAATGTGTGTCATCAAGGCTTGAGGAACATTTTTAGGCTCTATTTGGGAAATAAAACAAGTGAACATTACTTCATGTTGAGCTCGGATTTGGTTCTTATGCCATATCTAACATCTCTAATGATTTACTCGGTGGATGGTCTCTCGGCTATCTCATATCTGGTTGAGTAAGTCCGTTGGATTCACCGTCTTGCGGCTAAGTTGTCTTGAACAACTTCTTCATCATCATTTAGTCAGACCTTCCAAATGTGTTTGAGATTCACTATGTCATCTTCTTCAGGATTGAGTGCTCTCATATCCGCATCAACATGGGGACTCTTCGCATAGTTGGTTGATTTTGCTTCTCACCTAACTCATCTATGTCTTCTCCATTTACATTTGCTCATCAAATACCACATGGATAGACTCTTATGTGACCATAGTCCTCTTGTTTAGCACTCTATAGGCTTTACTTCAAATTGAGTATCCCAAAATATACTTTCATCGGCTTTAGCATCAAAAGCTTTCAAGTTGTCCTTGCCATTGTTGTGGATGAAACACTTACATCCAAATATCTTGAAATATCCAAGATTTTGGCTTTCTCCTGTCCAAATCTCATAGGAGTCTTGGTTAATTGCCTATTGATCATGCATCTATTCTCGAGTATAACATGCGATATATGGCTTGACCAAAAATCTCTTAGTAATCCAAAACCTTCAAATAACATGGTCCTAGTCAAGTTTCCTTGAGAGTTATGTTCCTTCTTTCACCTACTCCATTCGATGTGGAGTTCTAGCAACCGACAACTCATGAGCAATGCCATTTTCAACACAATCAAATATAATCCCATTGACGAACTCGGTTCCCCGTCGATCTTATCTTTATAACGGTTTGACTCTTCTCATTTTGAACTCTTCTCGTTAGGAGGCAATTTCGCAGTGTTTCCTTCTTTTTACACATGAAAATTATCCACGTATATCTTGAGTAATCATCCACCACCACTAAGGTGTATTTCTTTCACTAATGCAAGATGGCTCAACAGACCAAATAAGTCCATATGCAATAGATGTAGTATCCTTGTTGAAGAAGGCCTTGATTTGTCCTTGAAGGATGACTTGATTTGTTTTCCCATCCGCATGCATCACAAATGCTTTCTTTCTTGTACACTGAGTTAGGCAATCCTTTTCCACAAGATGACTCCTAGCAAGCTTGTTGATTGTCTTGAAGTTTAGGTGACTCAACCAGTGCCACGACCAACTTTATTCTACTGTACTCTTTTGCTAGCGACATGTGCTTGGTGTAGCATTGACCATAGCACAATTTTTACAAACTCTCATATTGAATCCCACATTATAGCATTTGTCACAGAGTTGGTTGATGCTTAGTAGATTGAAATTGAGACTTCAACATATGCAACATATGTGATCTCCAATCCATTCTTCTTTATGGACCTTGTGCCTTTAATCTCCCTTAGAGCTTCATTTCCTCCAAATATGACTTTTGCACATTTGATTTCCTTGAACTTTGATAGATTTTTCTTGTTCCATATCATGTGTCGGAACATCCACTATCCATGTACCAAGTTCCTTGGCACTCAGCTGTTCCTTGAACCTGCAATCAAGGAAATTAATTTTTAGGTACCCATACTTGCATGGGTCTTGGGGTTAGTGCTATAAGATGCTCCAACCAACCTATAGCCAGATGATCTGACTCTAAGAGGTTGCCATCTATTAGTTCCATAATCATAGTGCATATTAGCAAATTGCTTGGGGTTTTAGGATCATACAGATTGTCTCTTCTCATCTCAGTATGCTTGTGTGTTTGTTTGAGAATTTGCTTTTTTGGGGTAATTGTGGAATTTTTGTGCTTGATGGGTGTTGTGCCTGGGTGCATAAGTGTGTTGATAATAGCTCTTTTGTCTTGGGAATAACCTTTGGCGAGGTTGAGATCTTTGCCATTTTGGCTTGTATCCCATAGGTCTTGTATTTCTTTGTTGAAATCTCTCAGGTTTTTGGTAGCTATGTTTAGCTTTCATAGAGTATTTTCTGCTTGGAGTTTTTGATGGACTTTTCTAAATTGCTTTTCAAATTGTCCTTTCATCATACTCTATTGGCTTCTTTCCTTTGCCCTTATATCCAACGCCAAGATGATTGTGATTGTGTTTTAGTGTGGGTGTTGGTGCAACATGTGGTATTTTGGGTTTTGGACTCCTTCATTACTTGAGGATCCTTTCTCCAAAATCACTCTAGGAGCTTGAGCATGCACAAAGGAATTGAATCATATACATGTCTTGTCTCCATACTCTTTTTGGCTCATTATTAGTTCATCCAATGATTTGGATGCCTTTTTAAATGAAGTAATCACATTTTTGAGATCTCTCACTCTTTTTTAGTAGCAAACTAACTATGCTTGGATCTTGGCATTTTCAAATTTCTTCAACTTTGTATTCTCATTAGCTATTTAACTTAGAGTACTCACTCCTTAGTCACCGTGAGTTTTGGCATTTAAGCGGGTTGTTTTCCTCATTTAAAAGTGTGCGTGAGGTTTTAATGTGCTCAAAGTCTTTCATCATTTTGCCTAATAAATCATAAAGATCAGTGGGTGAGGACGTGTTTGTGTCACTATCACTATCACTTGAATCGAAATGAGATGAGTTAGAGTGTACCTCATCTTCTTGATCTTGTTCTTTGGCCATGAGGCAAATCAAGGCCTCTTCCTCGGTGTTACTTGAGTAATCTGCTTCCTCTTTTGTAGGTCCCAATAGGTGTGAGTGTAAGGTTTAGAAGGGGGGTTGAATAAACCTTACCAACTTTTCGATTTAGTCTTTTAAAACGTTCGAGTTAATACTTCACAAATGAGTCCTTGATGGACAGCTAAGTTAGTTAATCAACAGAGTTAGACACTCAATGCACTGACTCGAGCCGTTGATAGAATAACTCACTTGTTTTGACTAAAGACTTAACTCGACGTGATATGTTTTTCAAATGGAAGACTTAACACCCCTGAATTTGGTTAAGTTTGTTCTAATACTTGGTTTTAGCACTTTGTTGATTATCAATTGGATAACAAATTTATCAAAGAGATATTAAAGTAATATGCGAGAAATTAAAATGTTTGAAATGTAAATGACACAATAAGTTTTTATAGAGGTTCAAGATGGGGTAATTCTTCTACTCATCTCTTCTCCAACTCCTGGAGAAATCCACTAAGTATTGATCAATATACAAAGTGGTTAATTGTCCCGATACAAGTCTTGATCACACAAATGTGACTTGATCCTTTGGGACTCGATCCTGAGATGCCTTGGTCACACAAATGATTCCCGCATGACGACTCGGCTTCTTCACATGGCGGTTGCTTGCTTGCTACTACATTTCCACTTGCTCAAGCTTATTGGATTTGATCATGAAGCCCTCCAAAACTTGAGACTGGTTCGACCTTGAACCTTCTTACAATCCTCCGTGGAATGTAGACCCCTTGATTCTTCAAATGTTTCCTCTTCAACCGATTGAAGTTGTCTTTCCTTCACAGGTGAGTGTTGGATTGATTTCCTTCGTAATGTAGGCTTGAGGATTGAACTTGAATAACTTGAGAGTAATTTTTGGTTACAGATTCGAATGTTAGCTTGAATGTTCGTGGTTCGTAACCTTCTCTCGAGTGATTCCTCACCTTTTATAGTGATCTTTCAAAAATCGCCTGAAGAGATAGTCTTATTTTCAAAAGACATTTGTGGTCGTTGGCTTGTCTTGTTGCGTCCTGGAATTGACATTTCCTCGTATGAATGATTCTTCACTTTTTCGAGTTCTCGACACAGTGCGATGCTTCCCATTGGTTTATTCCTTTTGCACGCTTAAGGGATCGAGCACTTTAAGAAAGGCAAGATGGAGGTATTACTTGTTTAAGTAATTTTCTTGACTTCTATACAACGGATCTCTTTCGCTTATCTCGACTTGATCGCATTTCCTTGACTTCCCCAAGTGACTTCGAGTCGACTTCCAATCATTGGATGACTCTTCTTTCACTTCAACTTGAGACTTGGTCAGTCTTTGAGTTGACTTGATCGATACTTCACTCACCAATCTCATTGCGCACCTTCGAGTTCCTAACTTCTCTTCTTTGCCACACTCACCGCCTTCAAGCGTGAGTCTTCCTTCTAGTCTCCAAATGTCTTTGCATGTTCAGCATAGTCGACTTGACTCATTTCGACCCCTTTATCTATTACAATGTAATTTACAACAAAAATGGGGTGCCAACTTTCTATTCTAAGTTTTACATGGCATTCATCAAAATCTAAAAATAATTTCCCAACAATTTCTCCCTTTTTGATGATGCCAAAACTTAAAACATTCATACAATAATTAAACAAAGAAAGATACGCACAGACAATGTAGAATCACGGAATGTATGCGTAGAATCAATCTTTTATTGATCATAACATTCTTGTTCTTTACACAATTCTGAGTGTATCAAAGCTTAAACGTAACTTAAGGTAATCATGATGTTCTATTTCTACGCAAGTATGGAACTTATACAATTTTTATTCGATGTACGTAAGACTTACATAAAGATGTACTTACATAGTAAAATACATGAAGGGGTGGACAAAGAACACTTCATCTCCTTCGCGCCCTCTTTTCCTCTTCTTCTTGTCATCTTCCTCGGCCTTTTTCTCTTCTTCTCATCTTCACCGCCTTCTTTTTCTCATAAGCCTTTTTGGCGACTTCATCTCTTCTTTTTATTTCTTGTCTTTCCTCCCATAGCCGAGTTTGTCTTCTGTTTTCTTCTTCAATCCTCTTCACATACTCAAAGATTGTTTTTAGCCACTTGCGGGTTAGCTACTTGTCGAATCCAGCCCAATAGATCCCTCCTTTCTTGCCTGGATCTATGTACTCAATGTTTTTGGGTAGAGGTCTAGGTTTGAAACCTCTTCCTCCACCATCGCTTCTTCCTCTTCTTCCTCCTCGGGCGTGTATTGTACTAGGGCCTTCTTTTTCCCAAATGAGTGACTAGCAGAGTGACCACAGAGTGACTACTAGTAGTCCGCCGCTTGTCGCCTTCTCCACATAATTTGAGACCTTTTTCCCGGATAAATCCCGGCTTGAGCCATGGACATATTTGCGAAGTAACCTTCGGATGCGCGTCTTGAATTCATCAACGAGATCTTAGCTCGGTTCGACATCCGAAATGGCATAGGTGTCTCTCGCTATTGGAATGCCTCCATGTTGTTTCGTAATATCCATAACTCGGGCATCCATCTTTCCTACCACTTCCTTCATCCCTCGCTTCAACTATCTTTCTCTTTTCAACCATGGGTACCGCAGTATTGAAGTGGCGAGTCACCGGGAGTTTGTAGATGATATCACCGTGACAAGACCTTATTGGGGGTTCTAGCAATCATCAAGGTCATATCTTTCGAACCTTCCCCCTCAACAGATTTTCTTTTCTTCTCTCTTCTCTCTTCCTCACTGCTCTTTCCCTTCACAACAAGGCCCCTCCTTTTCAGCCTTCGGATCCTTTCAATGCCTTTTAGGTATTCCTCTTCCCCCCTTTTTGGCATCATCAAAGGAGAGAGGAACCCCGAAACAAGCTAGCAATCATGAAGTCTAAGCGGTGATAGCCGAGTTATGCTTCGAGTCTGTGCGGAGTATCTTTGCCACGGATTCGGAGCGGGTGGCGTGGATTCACTGTTTACCCGGCTTCATCTCACCATGAGGAGGTGAACTTCCGATCCATGTTCTCCTCTACGTGCAGAGCTCTTGCTTATTATATTCACGCAAAGAGTCGTGCATCTCGTGGTGTGAGATTCATGCATTCGCTCAATGTTCTCTTGCATTCTTGTCTTGGCATCGCATTCTCACCCGCCGGACTAGCAATTTATTGAACAATGTCCTGAAATATCGAGCTTGTTCTACGCGCATTGTCCTCTTTGTTGCCACCATTCCCTGATCCCGACAATTATGCCTCGCACATCGGCGAAGTAGGTTTGCATCTCATTATCCAAAGATCATGTCCAAAGTGAGGCTTGGTGCCTCTCATCTTTTCTATCTATGCAAATATGGCCTTGAAAACTTCCCGAACCTCGGTGTCACTTCGCCTCACCGGTGGCGCCAGCCAAAAGTCAAAGTCTATCGGGATGATGGTGTCTGTTGGAATAACAGGATCGGTTTATAGAAGCGTTCTTGATCTCTAGATGATTCTTCGGGAAGGTCGTACTTCCAGAGATAAGGGAAATGATTCTACAAAAGGATCATCACGCAACGAGAATCGCTCGGTGACAACTTGTGCTCGTGAAGTTCCCTGGTGGAGTCGATCCTGCGCAGCTTGAGGAGCTCGTGCGCTTGACTGCTTTCACTGTGGTCTGCATTGTGAAGTTGACCCGCTTGCCGAGCCTCAGTGTCTTCTGCCTTCGTCGGTCTTAGCTGGTTTTTCCACGAGTTGACCGTCCTCGCCATATCGAGCGTCATTGGGCGATGATGAGATTTCCATGGGTGGCTCATCATCAAAATTAAATGTTTGGCGAGTAGCCTTAAGGTCGACTTACTCGTGGTTGGAAGAACATCCTCACCGAGTCTTTTGGATCGGCAATAGGGGATGACTCGGCCGTCTTCACCTTCGTATCCCGGAAAGATTACATCGTGGTTGTCTTGGGAATCATGAAGAGCACTTATCTCCTTTTCGGGATGGATCAATGATAGTAGGAGGGATGTTACAGGCGTCCGTCTCTTTACCCCGGAAGTCTCAACCTCCCGGTGGCCTTCATTACCTCCTCGCAGTCTCAATCTGCAATGAGGCTTGGGATGATCCCTTCGACAGGTGTCGGTCACTGCCTTGGGGTCTTCGAGGTGGCATCCACCGGAGTCTCAACTCCATGGATTGCACTTTCGGTGCCCCTGAGTGTTAACTCCCATGGCGCTTCCTTCATGTGCCTCGACATCGCATCGGCGTCATTGGCTCGCGAGCGAGTTGGCACTTCACCGAGACAGCGATTTAACTATCCGGGCCTCGTCGCTGACAACTTGCTGTGTATTTTGTTGTTCCTTCTCCACTTCACCTCCGAGATTCGTTGTGGAGTCGGTTGTAGCATCCTCCGACCTTGCCGCAGGTGGAGGGAGTTTCCCCTCAACCGACACACCCACCGAGTGATTTGGAATGGGGTCACTCGCGTCTCGGACTCCTGTTCCTTTGAGTATTCACCGTTGGGGCGGTGGTAAGACACCTTCATCGTGGGTTGGCTCGACTTGGGTCCCCATAATCCCGGTTTCATCGCCAGCCTCCTTATCACCTTCTTCTCGAGTGAGTCAAAGTGGTGGCAGCGACAATAGTGGCAATATGCTTTGCACCACTCCCATCGGATCAATCTCCAATCGTGATGTGGAAGATTCCCGACCTTCCAACAATCGTTGCTCATGTAGGGCCCTGGATTCCCGCATGGCTTGCTGCATCTCCAATTCTTCAGAGCAAAGAAGCCAGGGTCCGGGATCCTCATCACTCCCAAAGAGAACGCGAGATGAAGATGTGTATGATCGTGGTTCCAAAAAGGGACAAATCGGCCTTTTCACGAGCCTCTCCTTTCCCTCGCGCTTCTTCTTCTCTTGTCCTTGAAGATCCGCAAGATATCTATGCGCTTTTCTTCATCCAAAGGCTTGGACCACATTGGTCAATCCAAGAAAGTTCAACAGTTTTCTTCTTCAATGAATTCCGGTCTTTGGAATTGTTCCATGGATTGACTCGGCTTCCATTTCCTCCATTCACGCATACGATTTTGGATGTCCGGATATGGTGGGGATAGGATTATCACATCATCATCCTTGTCATCTTCTTCCCCCCCCCCTCGTGCTCGGGGATTGAGGGTAGCAAACTTTGTGCTCCACACCTCGCGATGGCGTCATTGCGGGAGGGGATACAACCCCGTCAACAGAGAGTTTGCTTTCTCGTTGTCTTTTTTTCGTCTCACTGCTCTGCCGACAATCTGTGTCTTCAATGTGCCTCTGCGATTGGCTTCAAGCAGACTTGGTCTGTTTCATCAATGATTTATGGAGACTCTACTTCTTCAAATAGCTCCTGTTTTGTTTTAGCCGAGTGGCTGACTCAAATGGTTTCTCAAGCTCGGGCGCTTGATGATTCTTCTTCTTTTTAGTCCTTACCGAGGGATTTTTGGCTCGGATATGGTTTCTTCGAGTCCTTGGCGGCGGGGGCCTGTCTTTTCTTCTTCGAGGAGCTAGCCGTCTTGCTTATCGCTTCTCCTTTTCTTGACAACCGGAGAAGGTATTTGAGGTTTCTTCTCCGCCGCGGGTCAGTAGGGCAGGGAGACACGGCCGCGGGGCGGAGTGACTCGGTTGCGGGGGGCAGGGGCATTTTTGTTTTCTTCTTCTTTCTTTGGGCAGGGGCGATCTTTTCTTAGTGCGCAGGGGCAAATTTCTTCTTCCCTGGGGAGAGGAAGAGACAGTTGTTTCTTCAGACCACCGATTCCCCTCACTCGTGACGCCTCTCTTTGCATATGCTCTCTTCTCGTGCTCTCGGAAAGGTTAGATCGAACATCTTCTTGTTTACATGGAATGCCTTTCCATGTCGAAGATGAACTCCTTTTGCTTCCATCATCCGCCAATCACCAGGCCGCACCCCCGGGGACCTCCAAACGTACCATCCTCCTTGAAGGATTTATTCCCAATATTCTCGCGCAGTCCGTATATACAAACTCACCCAGTTCACCTTCTTTTCTTCAATGATCGCAAATGCCATTACGATCGGCTTAGCTTTGGACAACCGGTCAAAGCTTCCAAATTTGATGTCAATGCATTTGGCAACAATGTCCAAAGAATTTGTGGTAGTCCTCTTTCAATGACTTCTTGTTAGCTATGTAGACCACCTTCGCAAAGACAAATGGGACTTGGCTACTTCCTTCAAAGCAAGGCCCAGGTTAACATCAATTTTCATAAATCTCCTAGACTCCTTCCGCCGGCAAGAACAAATGTTGTTCTCGCGGATCCTCGCGCAATGGTGAAAGCTTTTCCGTGAATGAGAACTTGATGCCCTCATCGTGAACTTCGGCGTTTACATGAAATCGCGACCTCTTCCACATAGGTCATCGGAAACTCCATCGCCAAAAGCGTTTCAAATTTTCTTGACTTTTCCAACTTCTCGTGCTATCTTCTTCACAAGGGTGTCGCTCGGACCTGTTTGATCATGCCGTCGAAATCCACAGTAGACCCAGTGTGGATTTGCTTTCCCAACTTGACGAAATCATGAGTAGATGCCATTTCTCGATGTTTTACCGAACGAAACTTTGAAAATGAACTTGAGGATTTGTAGGGTTTTAAGAGAAAATTTCTTTCTTTGCCTTCGAGAGAGATGAACAGTTATGGTAAAGTGAGAGAAAATCGGACGAAATGGTATAAGTATGGGTTATGAAAGGACGTGCGAGTGGTTTTTGAAATTTGATCAAGATTAACGGCTCGATTTTACACGCCAATTTACACTTAATTTCTCGTATTTAATGCGGCAATATTTATATCCAATCATAAGCTTTGTGTGCATCTTTTGATCAGACACGTCATAATTATCTTGACGTCATTCTTAAAAACATTCCCGCTTAGTAAAAACGATCATGCGTTTTTGTCACTTTGCTCATAAATGACTCATCTTATTCCTTAGCGATTTAACTCTTCTCTCTTTGCACATAGATACTCACCACACCAACTCAAGTCAAATGATTCTCCGATCTGGTGATTCACTTAATTGATTCAAGAGTTCACCCTTTTTCATCTTTTCATGTTCCTTCTCTTTTCTTTGAGTCTTCTCAATGTCAACTCACCAATTAACCCCAATTCATGTTTGAGTTCTTCAAATCTTGATTCACATAATGGTTTTGTGAATATGTCGGCTAATTGCTTATCGCTTGAGATATATTCCAAGGTGATGTCCTTCTTTTCAACATGATCTCTTATGAAGTGATATCCGACATCAATGTGCTTTGTTCTTGAATGCAACATAGGATTTTGAGTGATTGTAATTGCACTTGTGTTATCACACATAATTAGAATTTCATTTTCTTCAACCTCATAGTCTCTCACTTTGTCTCATCCATAAGACTTGGGCACAACAACAAACCTGCCAAGCCTATGTATTCTGCTTCACCGTGGAGGTAGCTATTGAATTTTGTTTCTTGCTAAACCAGGAAATTAGTCTATTTCAAGCATTTGACATGTGCCTGAGGTACTTTTCTGTCAACTCTACATCCAAAGATAGTCGAGTCTCAATAACCGCTTAGCTTGAATCCACCTTCCTTTGGATACCATAAGCTAACTTCTTGCTTCCTTTCAAATATCTCAAGATTCTCTTGTCGCAATCATGTGGCTTTCTTTTGGAGCAGATTGAAATCTTGCACATACACCTACAAAGAAAGGTGATGTCCGCCTGCTTCTTTGTGAGATAGAGCAATGATCCAATAAGTGCTCAGATCTTGTTTGATCTACGTGCTTGCCATCCGCATCCATATCCATTTTGATCGATGTATTCATTGGTATTTTCACGGAAGACTTCTCTTCCATACCAAATTTCTTCATTAAATCTCTCGGTGTATTTTGTCGACTTATGAAGGTTCCATCCTTCACTGTTTTTCACTTGGAGTCCAAGGAAGAATGTCACTCTCCCATCATGCTCATTTCAAATTTGCTTCGCATAAGATTTGAGAATTTATCACACAACTCTTTGTTTGTGGATCCAAAGATGATTTCATCCACATATATTTGAACAAGCGATAAACTCTTCCCATCTTGAATTCTCAAGAGTGTTCTATCTACTTTGCCTTTTGTGAATCCGTTCTCGATCCAGGAATTGTGATAATGTGTCGTACCATGCTCAGGGTGCCTGTTTCAATCCATATAAAGCTTTCTTGAGTTTGTATACCTTATCTCCAAGAGTCTTCTCGCTCAAATCCTCGGAGGTTGTTCAACATATACTTCTTCTTCCAATAATCCATTAAGGAATGCACTCTTTACATCCATTTGATATACAATAAAGTTCTTGTGAGTTGCATATGCAAGAAACATCCTTATGGCTTCCAATCTTGCCACAGAGCAAAAGTTTCATCAAAATCTATTCCTTCTTCTTGGCAATACCCTTTGGCTACCAATCTTGCTTTGTTTCTCACCACGTAACCTTCCTCATTCATCTTGTTTCAACACCCATTTAGTGCCAATAACATTTTGATGGGTAGGTCTTTGAACCAATTCCCACACTTTGTTCCTTTCAAACCGATTCACTCTTCTTGCATGGCTTAAATCCAATGTGTGTCATCCAAAGCTTGTGACACATCTTTTGGCTCTATTTGTGAGATGAAGCAAGTGAACATAGCTTCTTGTTGAGTTCGATATGGTTTTTACACCTTCTCTTACATCTCCAATGATTAGTTCTCGTGGATGGTCTCTCGGCCATCTTACATCAAAGTTGGAGTAAGTTAGCCGGATTCGATCGTCTTGCGGCTATGTTATTTTGACCAAATTGTCTTTGAGACTCAGGCTATCTCATCTTCATCATCGGACTTATAATTCCACTTGACTTCAACATAGGGACACTTCGCATGGTTGGTTGATTCAAATTATCGCCTAACTCTTCAATGTCTTCTCCATTTACATTGGGTTCATCAAACACCACATGGATGGATTCTTCAGAACCATTGTTCTCTTGTTGAGCACTCAGTAGGCTTTGCTTTCACCGAGTATCCTAAGAAGATACCTTCATCACTTTAGCATCAAAAGCCTTTAAATTATTTTTGCCATTGTTATGGATGAAACATTTACATCCAAATATTCTAAAATATGCAACATTTGGCTTTCTCCTGTCCAAATTTCATAGGAGTCTTTGTCACCGTCTGCTTTATCATGCATCTATTTTGAGTATAGCATGTTGTGTTTATTGCTTCACCCAAAATCTTTTAAGCGACCTGCTTGACTAACATGGTCCTTCTTGTTTCTTTGAGAGTTCTATTCCTTCTTTCTCGCAACTCCATTTTTTGTGGAGTCCTTGTCAGATAATTCATGACCAATACCATTTTCAATACAAGATCGAGTTATTATACCATTGACAAACTCGGTTCCTCACGATCTTATTTTGATAATGGTTTGACTCTTCTCATTTTGGATTCTCTTCATCAACTGTGGTAGTTTCTGCAGAGTTTTTCTCTTCTTACACATGAATATTGTCCATGTATATCTTGAGTAGTCATCTACTACCACCAAGGTGTATTTCTTCCCACTTATGTTTGGCTGGTTCAATCGACCAAATAGATCCATATGTAGCATGTGCAATATTTTTGTTGAAGATGGACATGTCTTTTCTTTGAATGATGATTTGATATGTTTTCCCATCCGGCATGCATCACGTACACTCTCCTTCTTGTATACCGAGTCCGGAAGTCCTTCCACAAGATTACTTTTTGTGAGTTTGTTAATAGTTTTGAAGTTCGTGTGACTTAGCTTCTTGTACCCACGCCAACTTGATTCACAGGTTTTTGCTAGCAAACAAGTGCTTGGTGTTGCGATTGACCAATCTACCACATACATGTTCTTTTTCCGCATCCTTGCAACACTATTTCATTAGTTTCATTGTCCTTGATTTGGCATACACCCATATTGAATCCAACATTGTAGCCTTTGTCACGAGTTGACTTATGCTTAGCAAGTTGAAATTGAGGCCTTCAACATATGCAACATCCGTAATTTGAATCCATTTTTCTTGATGGATCCAATGCCTCTTATTTCTCCCGGAGCTTCATTTCCTCCAAATATGACTTTTGCACCTCTAACCTCCTTGAATTTTGATAGATTTTTCTTGTTTCATGTCATGTGTCCGGGAATGCCTATTCATGTATCGTTCCTTGGCACTCACCTCCTTGAAGCCGCAATCAAGGAAATTAGGTTTTAGGTACCCATACTTGCCTGGTCCCGAGGGGTTAGTATTGTAAGATGATCCAACCAACCTATAGCCACATGATTTGACTCTAAGAGGTTGCCATCTATCGATGCCATAATCATAATTAATTTTGGCAAATTGCTTGGGGTTTTAGGTTCATACAAATTGTCTCTTTTGTCTCGTATGCATGTGCATGTGTTTTAGCAATTGCCTTCTTTGGGTAGTTGTGATATCTCTGTGTGTAGTGCCTAGGTGCATATGTGTGTTGATGATAGCTCTTATGCCTTTGGAATGGCCTTTGCTTTGAGTTCTACGCCTTTGCCACTTAGGCTTATATTCCATAGGTCTTTGCTTTGATAGTTCACATTATTCCAATCGGCTTGGCTTGGGTACTTTCTACCATTCCCATCATATGTGTTTCTTTTATAGACCTTCTCGGGGCTTTTGGTAGCTCGGTTTTTTTTTTTATTACGAGTATCTCCTGTTTGGAGTTTGCTTTGAGGAACTCGGCCGATTTCTTCTCACCGTCCTCTCAAAGACACTCAATTGGGTGTTTTCCTTTTCCTTTATAACCAAGGCCAGTTTGCTTGTGATTGTGCTTTGAATCAATGTGTGTGCACCATTTGGAGTTTTGGATTTTAGAGATGCTTCATTACTTGAAGATCCATTTTCCAAAATCATTTTTGGAGCTTGACATAGTACGGAGAGGAATTAAATCCTAAGTCCTGTCTTTATCTCCGCATTCTCTTTGACTCATAATAAGATCATCAAAGGATTTAGATGCCTTAGTGAATGAGGCAATCACATTTTTGAGGTCATTCTCCTCTTTTCTATAGCAGCTATCTCTCGCTATTAACTTAGCATTTTCACCTTTTAGACTTTTATTCTCATCGCTATTTGACTTAGAGTACTCGGCTCCTTAGTCAGGTTGAGTTTTGCTCTTAGTACGCTGTTTTCCTCATTTAGTAGTGTGTGTGAGGATTTAATGTATTCAAAATCTTTCATCATTTTGCCTAATGAATCATAAAGATCAGTGGGTGATGAAGTGTGTGTGTCACAATCACTATCACTAGTATCCGAGTGTGATGAGTTAGAGTGTACCTCATCTTCTTGGTCAGTTGGTTTTATTCTTTAGCCATTAGACAGATCAAGGCTTCTTCTTCGTGAGTCACTTGAGTAGTCGGCTTCACTACTCTCCGAGTCTCGCTGTGTCTTTTGACTTGACTGTCTCGATGAGTTTCGCAGCCAACATTGCATTTCTCTTTTCCCGTCTTCTTTCTCTCAAGACTTTTCTTTCCTCTTCATTCATGTATTTGTTGACTACAGGATATGGGCATTCAATGGCATAGTGACCGGGTTGCTCATAGCCCAAAGATAGATTTTCAACTTTTTGATCGATTCTTTCCATCCTTGGATTGTCGGCTCTTTGATATTCAACTTTTTGATGCTCGCTCTCTTGGGTGGTCTTTCTTCCCTTGACTTGGAGGAGCCGAGTGTCTTCGGAGGATTCACCTTTGCTTCTTTTGTAATTCTTATTGAAGAACCTGTTAAACCTTTTAACCATCGGTCACGATCTCCTCTTGGTCAATGAGTTCTTTGACCTCGGCTCTTTTGCCATCTTTAACAATTAGAGCACTTGCTTTTGGGCACACTGCTTCTTCTTGTCTTTTTCTTCTCACCAAATTCGTAGGCTTTGAGATCCGAGAATAGCTCATGGTTGGATGTCTTTGATAGGTCCATGGAATGTCTCATGGCCATGACTTTCATATCCCACTCGCTTAGGAGACTTCTTAGAATCTTCATACACATTTCTTTTTCAGTATATTCTTTTCCAAGTGCGAGATAGCTCATTGGTAATTTACGTGAACCGAGGATCCGGTTGATCCAAGGTTTCTCCCCGCAAACATCTTAAAGTTTTCAAATTTTTGTACAACAACAGATAGTTTATTTTCCTTGATTTGCTCGAGCCTTCACAAATCAAGGTTAGCTTGTCCTGCATTTCTTTTGCCGCTTTTGCATGATTTGACTTTGTTGAACATGGCTTTGTCCAAAGTTTTGTAAAGAATGTCCTTGGCCATATTGTCCAAGATATATCTTTTCCTCATCATTTGTCCATTCACTCTTGGTTTTTCAACCATCGCCGTCCGGGAGCAAGATCCTCTTCTCCTTCGATTGCGCTCTCCTTGCAGTGCATGTTTCACTTTTAAGATTTAGAGTGGCCCATCTTCTATTACTATCCACATTTCATCGTGTAATTCGATAGATGAGCCCGCATACGAATTTTCCAATCATCAAATTCTTCAATTGTGAACATAGGGATGCGTGTCAAATTTGCTTCCATGATAATAACTTTGTTGAATAAAAGAGTTTTGAAAGATCAAGTGCTAAAGCAAACTTTGAAAAATTTAGAGATCTAGTTCAAGTGACCGGTCATGAGGGCTCAATGAACCAACCGCTCCGATACCACTAGTAGGTCCCAAGGGGTGTGAGTGTAAGGTTTAGAAGGGGGGTTGAATAAACCTTACCAACTTTTCGATTTAGTCCTTTTAAAATGTTCGAGTTAATACTTCACAAATGAGTCCTTGATGGACAACTAAGTTAGTTAATCAAAGAGAGTTAGACACTCAACAAACTCGACCGAGCCGTTGATAGAATAACTCACTTTGTTTTGACTAAAGACTTAACTCGATCGTGATATGTTTTCAAATAAGACTTAACACCCTTGAATTTGATTAAGTTTGTTTTAATACTTAGTTTTAGCACTTTGTTGATTATCAATTGGATAGCAAATTTATCAAAGATATATTAAAGTAATATGCGTAAATTAAAATGCTAAAATCTAAATGACACAATAAGTTTTTATAGAGGTTCAAGATGGGGTAATTCTTCTACTCCTCTCTTCTCCAACTCCCGGAGGAATCCACTAATTATTGATCAATATACAAAGTGGTTAATGGTCCCGGATACAAGTCTTGATCACACAAACGACTTGATCCTTTGGGACTCGATGCGAGATGCCTTGGTCACACGGTTGGCTTCTCGTGACGACTCGGCTTCTTCTTCACAGGCGCACCGCTTTGCTACTACATGTACCACTTGCTCAAGCTTCTTGGATTTGATCACGAAGCCCTCCAAAACTTGAGACCGGTTCGACCTTGAACCTTCTTACAATCCTCTCGTGGAATGTAGACCCCTTGATTCTTCAAATGTTTCCTCTTCAACCGATTGAAGTTGTCTTTCCTTCACAAAAGAGTGTTGGATTGATTTCCTTCGTAATGTAGGCTTGAGGATTGAACTTGAATAACTTGAGAGTAATTTTTGGTTACATTCAATGTTAGCTTGAATGTTTGTGGTTCTGTAACCTTCTCTCGAGTGATTCCTCGGCCTTTTATAGTGATCTTTCAAAAATCGCCTGTTGAAGAGATATGCTTATTTTCAAAAGACACTTGTGGTCGTTGGCTTGTCTTGTTGCAAATCCTTGGAATTGACATTTCCTCGTATGAATGATTCTTTAGCTTTTCGTAGTTCGACACAAAGTGCGAAAGCTTCCCATTGGTTTATTCCTTTTGCACGCTTCACTGCGATCGAAAGCACTTTAAGAAAGGCAAGATGGAGGTATTACTTGTTTAAGTAATTTTCTTGACTTACGTAACGGATCTCTTTCGATTATCTCAACTTGATCGCATTTCCTTGATTTCCCCGGGTGACTTCGAGTCGCCTTCCAATCATTGGATGACTCTTCTCATCACTTCAACTTGAGACTTGGGTCATTTTTGAGTTGACTTGATCGATACTTCACTCACCGAATCTCGCTTGCACCTTCAATCGAGTTCATGTCTTCTTTCTTTTTGCCACACTCACCGCCTCGCAATGAGTCTTCCTTCTAGTCTCTAGTTGTCTTCTTGCATGTTCAGGCATAGCCGACTTGACTCACCGACCAGCCCTATCTATTACAATGCAATTTACAACAAAAATGGGGTGCCAACTTTCTATTCTAAGTTTTACATGGCATTCATCAAAATCTAAAAATAATTTCCCAACAACTACTATCCGAGTCTCTAGTTCTTTGCACTTAGTTGGTTCAAGAATCTCAAAGACCAACATGGCGTTCTTCTTTTCTTGTCTTCTTTCTCTAAAGACTCTTCTTTCCTCTTCATTTCTCGTATTTGTTGATCGGGATAAGAACACAACAACAAAGTGTCATGGTTGTCTCAGCCTCCAACACATATTTTCACTCTACATATCGCTCTCTCTCTCCACCGACATCGCTTTTTGATAGTCGGCTCTTTGATGTTCACTCTCTTGGGTAGCCTATCCTCCTTTGCTTTGGAAGGTGTCAATGTCTTCCTCGGAGGTTTCATCCTTGTTTCTTTTATAGTTCTTGTTAAAGAACTTGTTGAACCTTTTCACCATGAGAGCAATTTCCTCTTGGTCAATTGTTTCTTTTGGATCACTTTCTTTCCTTCATCACCAACAAAGGTGTCTGCCTTGGGCACAACTCGTCTCATCTTCCTCTTTTCTTCTCACCGTAGTCATAAGCTTTGAGATCCGAGAACACTCATTATTTGATGTTTTGGAGAGGTCCATGGAGTGTCTCAGGCCATGACCTTCATTTTCCACTCGATTGGCCGGAGGGCACTTCAAATCTTCATGCACATCTCCGTTTGAGTGTACTCCTTCCCAATAGCCGAAAGCTCATTTGTAATCTCTCGTGAATTTGACATCCAAATTGATCCAGACTCTCACCGCAAGCATTTTAAAATTTTCAAATTTCGAACAAAGAATAGTTAATTTATTCTCTTTGATTCTGTTTAGATCCTTCACAAATCGTGTTAGCTTATCCCAAATTTGTTTGGGTCGATTTGCATGATTCAACTTTGTTGAACATAGCCTTGTCCAAGGTTTTGTAGAGGATGTCCTTGGCAACATTGTCAAGATTGTATCTCTTTCTATCCTCATTTGTCCATTCACAAATAAGTGGTTTCTCAACCATAGAAGGTCTAGCTCTATTGCAACATCTTCTCCTTCACCTGGAGGTGCTCCTCTTACAACAAGATTGACCTTCAATATTTGTAGTGGCCCATCTTCTATTACTAGCCACATTTCATCGTGTAAGGGTGATAGGTGAGCCTCGCATGCGAAATTTTCCAATCATCAAACTCTTCCACAAAGAACATGGGAATACGAGTTAGATTTGCCTCCATGATGATAACTTTTCTTTTAAAATAAAAGCGTTTAAAAACACAAGTGTTATATCTTTTAAAAAAGATTGAGATCTAGTTCAAGAACTGTGCGGAAGGCTTAATGAACCAACCGTGGCCGATACCACTTTTAGGTCACAAGGGGTGTGTTGTAAGGTTTAGAAGAGGGGGTTAAATAAACCTTACCAACTTTTCGAATTTAGTCCTTTTAAAATATTTTAACAGAGTTAACTCAAATCACTAAGTCCTTGCGGGACAACTAAGTTGGCTTACTTCAAAAAGTTACCCACTCAACAGACTTGGCGAGTCCGTTGATAGTATAACTCACCGGGTCAACTAATTTTAACTTTTCAATTGATTTGGTTTTGTTCAATGAAGATTTATCACCCTTGATATTTTTAAACTTGTTTTTAGCAATGTTATATCGCTTGGGTTTAGCAAGATAAACTTAAATAACAGATATAAAAATAAGCAGAAATTAAAGTGTTGTATGTAAAATGACACAAGAAAATTCTATAGTGGTTCGAGGATGGGGTAATTCCTTTAATCCACTCTTCTCCAACTCCCCGAAATCCACTAAGTAACAGTCGTTACAAAGTAGTTCTCGCCGAGTCCGCCTTTGATCACACAAATCGCTCCTGGGACTCGCTTCTTCACAAGACAGTTGCCTTACTACTTGACTCCCTTCGAACCCTTGAATTGATCACACAAACCTTCCAACGAGCTCAAATCTTCTCGTTCGACCTTGAACCTAATACTGACTCCTTCAACCTTAGAGAGTAGACCTCAAGTTCTTTAAATTGTTTCCTCTTCAACTTGATGAAGTATTATTTCCTTCACTCAATGTGTTGGATCGAGTTCCTTTGAATTTGAATTTAGAGGAATATCTTAGAAAGCTTGAGAATATTTTGCGGGTTTTCTTGCTTATATTGCTTTGTTAATTCTCAGAAAATTGGTAACCTTCTCTCACTTGCTTCCTTAGTCGTTTATAGTGCTTATTTGAAAATTTACCCGTTGAAGAGATAGGTTATTTTCAAATAATACTTCTTGTTCGTTGGCTTGTCTTTTCTTAATTTGCGACTTGTGATTGTGACATTTCTTCGTACTAAATGATGTCTAGCTTTTTAGGACTTGAGAGACAAGCTCGCTTGCCTTTCCATTGGTTTATTCCATTTGCACGCTTCGATGATCACTCTTAGACATGGAAGCATGGACGTATTACTAATTTAAGCAATATTCTTGACTTCTGTGCATTGGATTAATATCAGTCGACTTGACTTGACAGTTGCCTTTACCCCTTTAACTTGTGTCAGCTCCAATCTTTTAGGAATGACTCAACCGCCGCTTCAATCGCGACTTGGCTCTTAATCGACTTCATTGTCACTTCATCAACCTTTACTCGGTTGTCCCACAACACCGGATCTCTTCTTTAGTCGAGTTTGTGCCTTCCATATTGACTACACTCACCGACACACTGGGTCTTCACTCCAGCCTTTAGTTTTGTATTCTCCAACATAGCCGACTTTACTAAGCTTATGCGATCCTCTCTATTACAAATAGAAATACAAGGAAAATGGGGTGTCAACTTCCTATTCTAAGTTTTACATGGTATCATCAAAATCTAATAATAAATTTCCTAATAATCTGTAAAGTTGTTGTATCTTAGAGGCGATTGCCAGAACTGTAAACAGTTTGTAACGGGCAAATTTTGTCTTGCAAAGATAGTATCCAATACTAGCCTTGACTTTCACAAACTCGTCCTGTTTTTCATTTATACACTTAGCGCTTCTTTTAAACAAGACCACCCAAACAACAATTGTAAGAGGAAATTCTTCTACTATTTTCAAGACGATGGCATCCGTAAGTTTCACTCCGATGGCTGTTGCTCCTTCTCAAGGAGAGAAACCTACAAAATTCTTCGGTGTCAATTTCAAAAGGTGGCAACAGAAAATGCTATTTTATTTGACCACCTTGGGCCTGTCCCGATTCCTGAAAGAAGACCCTACTACCGTTGGCGAAGAAGAAGGACAACCAAAGAAGGATTGATGTAGATGCTTGGCACAACATCAAATTCCTTTCTTTAACTATATTTTGAATGGGCCGGAAGAAACCTCTATAACGCCTATTATTTGTTCAAAACATCCAAAAATTTGTGGGACTCTTTGGAGAAAAAGTATAAATAGAAGATGCCGGCACAAAGAAATTTATTATCGGCAAATTTCTGGATTACAAAATGGTTGACACCAAAACGGTGATCGCCAGTGCAAGAAATTCGGATCATACTTCATGACTTAGTATTTGAAGGGATGCTTCAATGAGTAGTTCCAAGTGGTCGTGATTGTCAAGAAATTGTCGTCGTTGTGGAAGGATTTTAAGAATCGTCTCAAGCACAAGTGCAAGGAAATAGGGTTTGAGGATCGATAGTTCGCTTCCGGTTGAGGAAGACTATTGAAAATCAAGTAAAGTCCAAAGAAATGCGAATAGAGGCCAAGGCTAATCTTGCAATCAAGCACTAGCAAGAAACGGAAGCATTCCTAAAAGATAAGGGGGAGGTCAATAAGTTCAAAGGAATTGCTACAATGTGGCAAATCAATCACATGGCCAAGGATTGCCGACTTTCAAAAAGGGCAATAATAATGGCAACCAACAACAAGCCAATGTGAATGAGGACAAGTCTATTCCGATAGGCATGTTGGAGCTCAATCTCACCTGCGTTGTGTTTGAAGCCAATATGGTGAATAACTCAAGGAATGGTAGATAGATACTAGAGCTACTCGTCACATTTATGTCGATAAGGAAATGTTTTCCTCCTACATTCCGATAAATGGAAGGAAGTTGTTTATAGGGAACTTTTCGACTTCCAACATCATGGGGCTTGGAAAGGTTGTACTAAAAATGACTTCCGAAAAAGAGTTGACACTTATGGATGTGTTGCATGTCCGGATATCCGCAATTTAGTTTCGCCCTTAATTAAGCAAGGCGAATTTAGACTAGTGTTTGAGTCCGACAAGTTTGTAATGACCAAGAATAAGGGATATCTTGATAGAGAGCTCTTTAAGATGTCTCCAGTAATGAGTATTTTCCGCAAGAGGCGGAGAAAAAGAATATTACTTTTGTTTACTTGTTGGATTGTTCTAATGTATGGCATGATAAATTATGACACATAAACTTCAACACAATTAAAAAGTTATTGAATGAATTAATACCAACGTTTAAAACCGACTCACAAGAAAAATGTGAAGTTTGTGTTGAAGAAAAATTGGCCAAATCAACGTTTCATTCGGAATGAGAAGTATAAAACCACTTGAGTTACTTCATACATATGTGTGTGATTTAAAACTTGTGCAAACTCGAGGCGAGAAAAAATACTTTATAACATTCATTGATGATTGCACAAGATATTATTATGTTTATCTTTTCAAAAGCAAAGATGAAGCTTTAGTAGCCAAAACTTATAAGAATGAAGTTGAAAATCAGCTTAATTTGAAAATTAAGATGATTCAAAGTGAGAGAGTTGGAGAGTATCTTGCTCCGTTTGAGTATGGACAAGGTTACAAAAATGATTGATGCACAAAGAAATGAACAACCATAACTATGACTTGGTTACAAACATTTTCAAACCGATTTCAAGAAAAAGAACAAAGCTCCAACTTTCATACATGCTAGTAGTCCTAAAATGATTACTTGTTTTATTGTGGTAAAAATGGACATCTTGCGAGTACTTGTAAAATTAGAAATAGCAATAGTCATTTTTGGAGACCCAAATGCCTTAATGCTAACCCCCATGGACCCCAACACTCTAGGGTACATAAAAACAAATTATTTTGTAGGTACTTGGAGCAATCACAATCAAGTAGGATTTCAAATGGCTCGTGGATCATGTGTTCGTACTTTAAGAGAATATATTTTTACTAACATCAAGCTTCAAGAAGAAGGAATGGTTATGTTCGAAAATGACAAAGGCAAAATTATTGGCAATGGAGACTTTTGGAATTTTTCTCTCTTTCATGATGTTTTATTAGTAGATGGGCTTAAGTTCAATTTAATAAGTGTAAGCCAACTTTATGATTTAAATTATGATGTTTGTTTCCATAAAGAAAAATGTTTTATTCTAAAATATGGTAAAACTATTTGTGAAGCAAGTAGAAAAGACAATCTTTACAAAATTTGTACAAGCGATTTGGTTAGTCAAAATGTTTCTTGTCTTGTCGCTAGCAATGATTTAACGAGTTTATGGCATAGACGACTTGGACATTTTGGATACAAAAATGATAAATCATTTGCAAAACCAACATGTCAAAAGGACTACTCAAATTAAATTTTGAAAACCTTGGTTTGTGTGACACTTGTCAAAAGAACAAATTAGTTAAAAGTAATTTTAAGCCCAAAAATGAAATTTTCATAACAAAGCCTCTACAATTTCTTCATCTAATTTGTATGGGGATATTGGCATGACTCGTCTTAGTAGAAAACATTACACTTTCGTTATAGTTGATGATTTTTCTAGATATATTTTCAGCTATTTTTCTTGCCAATAAAGTGATGTCGTTAATGAGTTTGCTAAGTTGTGTAGACTTATAGAAAATTAAAAAAGATACTATCACATCTATAAGGAGGGGCCGAGGAGGTGAATTTAAAGTCTTATGTGAAACCAAGGGCAAGGGATCTCGCACATAATTTTTCGGCTCCAAGAACTCCTCAACAAAATGGTGTAGCCGAAAGGAATACCGATATATAACAAGACAAGTTTGGTGGTTGAAGAATCTATTCACGTCAAATTCAATGAAGCCTCCGGTGATGAAAGAATTCAAATGATGATAGTGATGAAGAAAATGAATTTAGACCAATTATTCCAAATGATCAACCTTCTACTTCAAATGATCAACACTCTACTTCAAATGGTCAACAATAGGATAATGGTGATATTTCTGGATCTTCCCATGGCTCTAAAATTCAAAGAAGATCATCCAAAAGATCTTATAATTGGGGATCCACTTGACAAGATAATGACAAGAAGAAAATTTGCCAAAACAACTCTTATATCTCAAAAAAAAAAGAAGCCAAAGAATGTTGAAGCCATTGAGATGAAGATTGATTTCTAGAGATGCAAGAGCCAAATCAATTCGAACGAAATGATGTTTGGGAACTTGTGTCTTGTCCTTTATCTCACACTATCATTGGAACAAAATGGGTATTCCGAACAAACTCGATGATCTAGGTAATACCATTCAAAATAAAGCAAGGTTAGTAGCTCAAGGTTATTATCAAGAAGAAGGTATTGGCTATGATGAGACATTTGCACCAAGAGACGTTTACGTGGCTATTCGTACGTTCTTGCTTATTCTTGCTTCAAAAATTTCGAGACTTTACCAAATGGATGTCAAATCCACTTTTCTAAATGGTTTTATTCAAGAAGAAGTCTATGTTAAGAAACCTTCGAGGTTTGAAAAATTTTCTCGACCAAATAATATTTTTAAACTCAAAAAGGTTGTATATGGTCTTAAACAAGACCCCAAGAATGGTATGATAGACTCGAGTTCTTTTATTTCGAAAAATGGTTTTACAAAAGGTAAAGTTGATACTACTCTCTTTGTTTTCAAAAAAGGTCAAGATAGCCTCTTAATTCAAATTTATGTTGATGATATCATTTTTGGTGCCATTAATGAATCTTTGTGCAAGAAATTTTCTAAGTTAATGCAAGGTGAATTTGAGATGAGTATGATGGGAGAACTTAATTTCTTCCTTGGACTCCAAATCAAACAATGCCAAGAAGGTATTTACATATCACAATCAAAGTACACTAAAGAACTTCTAAAAAGGATTGATATTGAAAAAGAAAGAACCACCGTCAAACGATTTTTTTGATATTTAAAGGGCACTATTTATTATGGCTTGTTTTATCTAAAGAATATTTTTTTAAAAAGGATGTAGTGACTTGGATTATGCCGGTATATTGGTGATCGTAAAAGTACATCCGACTTGTGTCAATTCTTAGGTGATTGCCTAGTTTCATGGTTTTCAAAGAAATAAAATTGTGTATCTTTATCAACGGCCAAATCGAATATATTTTCGCGGTCTTTTGTTGTACTCAATTACTTTGGATGAAATAAGCCTTAGCGGATTATAAATTTCTTTCAAAATACTCCGCTATAAATATTCCTCAAAATTCGATTCATCATAATCAAACCAAACATATATTGATTCGACATTATTTTTTTAAGGGATTGTGTTTCTAAACGAAAAATTGAGATATGCTTTGTTCCATCTCAAGATCAACGCGGATATTTTTACAAAATCATTAACCACCGAGTCTTTTAACTCAATTCGAGTTTATTTAGGCATAATGCATATTGAATAAGGTCTATGTTTGCATTTTGAGCATTTTCGAACTTTGGGGTGAAAAATCACATTTTTAAAACTTCAAAAACGGACAAATGAATTGCATCAAGCGAGGGACAGTCACTACAGGGGCGATCGATCATCATTATCATCGTGCACCTGTCGCCCCTTCTATATAGCGGTCGGTCGCCCTAAGTGATAAAGTTTTCTAAAAACCGGTCGTCTTCCTTCATTTGACATTTCACTTTCTAACACACTCCTCGCAGATTTCGCACATAAATCTTACCAAATGATCATAATTTCTACATTTGCTCTTATTTTGAGCTTCAAATATGCATCTACAGTCTCTTTCATTCCTTTTCCACAATAATTGGTAAGTTTGGCTTTCCTTTTATCATCTCTCGTTGGTTGAACCCTTGGCCATTTTTGGAACTTGTGGTAATTTTGAGATTGTTGTATTTATTTGATGCGGATTGTTTACATTGTTGGATTTTTGCACTAGAATTAGATTTGGTATTGATATTTTTAGCTTAATTTGATATACAAATTGCATATACCTCATTGTTTTCTATCCATGCATGCCATGTGTTTGACAATACGCCTCAATGATGTTTCACTTTTTTTGTGTCTTACTTGATTAAATTGATTGGAATTCTCCTATTGATCATAATTGTATACTTTTACCATGGTCTTAAAATGTTATTTAGATTCCTTAAATTCATAGCATAATATTTTCATGATTATTTCTCACTCTTATCATCATGCACACTTTGATATTTAAATATGATATTTTTATTACGCTAATGGTCTTTTTGATGATTCCAAAGGGGGAGAAAAATACAATAAGCTCATAAGCAAATGGTAACATCAAATGAACTAGAAAAAACTCACAGAAAAAGCTCATGGTAAAAAGCTTATTCGAATAATCTATAGCTTTTAAGTTGTGGAGCATTGTCTTATTACTCTTGTATATGCTAAGTCTTGTTACCTATGACTTATTTTGACAGGGGGGGCTTTTAAGTTCTTAAGTCTTTTAAGATAGTGTGAAAAAACTAAGCTTCTAGCTCATAAGTTTTTGGCTTCTACATATATTCATTGTTCAAAGATGTTGATAGGGGAGCTTGTAAAAACTTTGTTTTGAAAAAACTTTTGCTCCTTATCCTTATGATTTTTATCTTGAGAAGTGTTACTTAAAATGGTTTTATTATTTTGACTCGAAAAATCTTGTTTCTTTTAAATTTGCACTCTAAAAATTATTTTGGGTTGTAATCATAAAAAATGGGAGTTTGTTAGATCACCTGTTTTTATTTTGATTTTGATGATTTTATATAAATGAGTTTAAACCAAAACAATGTCTCTCGAAAGTTGTCCAAATACTTCAATTCATTTCATTTGATTTTTACTAAGTTCAAGTACTTTTGAACTTTATTTTTGATAAAATAGGACTTCTCTGTGAAGAGGTCGATCGGTCGCCCTAGTAGGGAGACCTGTACCCGAATGTTTTAAAACTTGAAACAAAACAGAGAAAATTTAATATGGAGGGCAACCGGTCGCCATCAGTGCCTGAATGTTTGAGTTATTTGGCTTTTCTTCTCTATTTCTCGAGCGAACGGTCACTATCCACATCAACCGATCGCCATAGATAGCGGCCGTCGCCCTAGACGATGATCGATCGTCCTCTATTCCATCCATGTGTCAAAACCTTATTCAACAGCTTTAAAAATCGAATTTTTCAACATAGAATCGGTCGCTATAGTCTTTTGACAAAAAAATCTATCCGCTGAAAAAACACTTCTCAAGAAATTATGGCTTTTCATTTATTAATCATTTTTTGGAGTTGTTTTGATCTTTCTTTACCTAAAAATTCAAATTAGGAGAAGCCTATGTTGGAGACTTCATCTTGGAGCTCTTCTATAAATAGATGAAGCATTGGAAGATCAAATATAACACATTAATCTAGATCTCAACAAGAAAAATCCAGAAAAAAGTTCTCAAAACTTTCATTTTCATACTCTTGTTGTAATAGCCTAAAGCACTTCACTTTCACATCTTGCTTTAGGCTTTCATTTGAGTTGTAATCCGATTGTACAAATCATCCAAAATAAGATATACTTATTGGTGTTCTTTCGGCTAGAACATACTTGGTTGATTCTTTAGGTGTTGAAGAGTTTGGTGTTCTAGCTTAAAGGTTGTAAGACAAGTTTGGTGTTCTTCAAGATGAAGTTGTAATTGTTTTGGTTTCAATTAATAAACTTTTTCCCTTTCGAAATCCACTCGGACATACCGGGTGGTAGTGGGTTGGGTTCTAGGTGAATTGAACAACTTTAAATCATTGTGTTCATTCTTCTTCCATCTACCTCATTCTTGAAGAATTTTTCACATATTCCAAAAAGAGGCACAAATCGGAAAATTTAGAAAATCTATTCATCCCCTCTATATTTTCGTAACCACTGACTAACAAATCCATCTTATGTTTCCTCGAAAAATCTTCCATTCAAATTTGCCTACAACAAGGAAAAATACTCAAATTTAAATGGACAATGAACCAAATTTATGTTTATCATATAATTCTTTAGTTTGAGAAAATTTATCCCAATCAAATCACATTATAAGGGAAAATTATTTTTTGCAACATGTATTATGACTATTTTGCGGGTTTAATACCTATTTTTTTTTAAAAAAAATTGTAGCTAAACTTTATGGGGATTGTTAAATTGCAACCTCAGGCACCCCAACAATGGGATATTCCAATAAGATGTCATCACGTGTTCAACACATGAGGGCAAAATCGTCGAATCATCTAAAGAGATAACAGTTATTGTACTTTGCAGGCTAAATTTTATTTTATTTGTTGGTTTGCCTCCTAAACTTTTTACATTTGAACTTTGCTAGCTCACTTCAAAATAAATAATAAAAATATATTAATAAATATTATTTTTGTGAATAAAAAGAGATAAATACGTATTTATTGATTTAGAGTCTTTAATAAATTAATTGATCTTTTATAATCTTTCACTCCAAAGACGTCCTAATCTAGATTTAATTAAATAGTCCAATTACTTAATGAAATATTTAAAAGAGGAAAAATTAATAACCCCCCAAACTATACGTGATTTTCTACATTGCCCCCTAAACTAATTTATTTTCTACTTAACCCCCTCAACTACACGAAAATTTCTACGGTGGCATCCCATCCTCCCCGCCGGCAGATCTGATGGAATATTCCATTGGCGGGGAGGAGAAGAGGGCACCGTAGAAAATTTTATGTAGTTTAGGGGGTTAAATAGAAAAAAATAGTTTAGGGGTTGGTTTCAAAAATTGTGCACACTTCGGGGGGTACATTAAAATTTTCATAGATTTTTTATATTTATACTTATTGTGCATTTGTATACAAAGAAAGTATTAAATTAAATCATAGTCTTATAATTTCACAAGTTATTATGCATGATTTCCAAACGAATTACTCGACTAAAAAATATCTAGACACTAAAATAAAAATTTCTTTAAAGCAAAATAAAGAATACAAGCTTTGAAAACTCAATCAAATATAGAAATGACATTCATCTCCACTATATGACCGTTTATTATTATTTGATGCATAAGCAATAGAATGATCAAGAATAGGGATGGCAATTTCGACACGACCCGAGTACACCTTTGCCCCCCTTGCCCCGTTGGGTCATCCCGCACCATGACCCCAGACGGGCGTGTCCGGGTATCACTTCCACCCTGGGGGTACCCCCGCCCGCCTTTATGTTTTTTAATATATTTAATAGTTTTTGTAAAGAATATTTTATTAGTATATTAAAAATAAAAAAATTATTCATTTTTCTATTTAAATTTATTTAATGTGGGGTAGGAGTGACCGACTGACCTGCCGTGCCTTGCGGCGATTGGGCCATCCCTAATCAAGAACCCATCATATTATATAAGCATACACACATATTTATGAGCACACACAATTCAAGCATTTACAATTTGATGTGCACACGGGGAAAAGTCGAACCTGGTAAGCTAGTAAATTTAAGAATTGAGGAAGAATTAAATGAAATTTTCAAGTTGATTTAACTACTAGAGGAAATTTTAATGTACCACCTAATTTTATGTATGATTTTCACATTACCCCTAAACTATTTTTTCCTACTTAACCCCTCAATCACAAAAAAAAATTCTACGGTCTCATCTCTTCCACCCGTCGGCGAATCGACCAGGAATATTCAAGCCGGCGAGGAGAGATGGGACCGTAGAAATTTTCATGTAGTTCGGGGATTAAATAGAAAAAAATTAGTTTATAGGGCAATATAGAAAATTGCGTATAATTTTGAAAATCAACCATTGAATCAATTCAAGTCACAATTAATTAATATATATTAATTAATTGCATTTACTATTTGGATTATTTTCGACTAAAGAAATGAACCCTCCAATCTAAGTATGTGACTTGCTAATGCTAACAGTAGCCTTACAATTTTTATAACTTTTGAATAATAATTTATTCCATTAATTAATCCAATTAACTAGTATGTATGAACTATTTCTCAAAAAAAAACTAGTATGTATGAACTAGGGGCGTCAATATGTGATACGATACGATAATCCGACATGAACCTAACACGAATTTAGCGGATCACGGTATAACCCTTAACAGGTTCGGGTCAAAATCGGTCGGACACGGATAACACGAAAAATAAATAGGTCGGGTCGGGTCGGCCCACGGTCGACACGATTGACCTATGTAACCCATTTAATTTTATAGTGATATATTATTTTAATATTTTGTGATGTTTTAGTTGGTTATATGATTATTATAAATTATTAAATGTATTTTTTAATAATTTTTAATATTTAATGAATTTTTATTTGTAATTTAAAAAATTTTTCGATATTTTTTATTTTTTTTTTCGTGTCAAGTTTAAATTATACGGGTTTTCGTGTCGTGTCGGGTTACCCGTGTCATAAACGGGTCGTGTATCTTGACACGAATAATTAAACGGGTCGGGTTTGGGTTCAGATCGGACCAGTAATACTGTGTAAAAACACGGCCATGACACGAAACCCGACACGATTGACGACACTTACTAGCAGTACTAAAGCCCAACTGGCCAACAACGTTAAACCTAACATTTACTCTTCACTACTATACTGTAACTCTCCTATATATTTCTCAAAACCCTAGCTCTTCTATAGTCGTTCGCGATCGAGAGTATGGAGGCGTGCACAGTTCGCGGCATCTCGAACCTTCATTTAATCCAGCTGAGGGATCTCGTTCCCAAGCACATTCAATCCATCCATGGCAAAACCCGGTTTCCATTTATTGGCAAACAGGTCGGATTTAGCTCTGGTAATTTTCATTTCCTTTTCCCTTTTCCCTCGATTTTCTTTTGGGTTGTTGATGGTAATTGGAGTGCTATTTTCGAAACGATGAGTAAGATCTAGGGTTTTAGTTTCTGAAATATTTTCAGCTTTTTTTTGGTTACTGTCATGTTTTGGTTGAGCTTGATGTTGTTTGTTGAATTTTTTTGGATAGATGTTAATTGTAGTTGCTGAAAAACACGTTTCAATTGTTCGATGCTATAAATTCAGTGGGGCAATTTTTTTTTTTTTAATTTTTGCCTCATTATTCATTTTAGCGGTGTAGCATAAGGTCAGATGATAATCAGATTTTGGATTGTTAATTTTTATGTACATAACACAACTAGATATTTCAAATTTTCAACTATCTCCTTTTCTTTTTTTACCTTTTTTGATTGAGGATTTTATTTATTTTTATTTTGCCACTTCCTAAAATATATTTCTTGATTTTTTTCGTAGTTAAGTTTCACCTTTAGCAGGGGAATGCTAAAAGGTTAATCCATTTTGTTACAAGAACAGGACTGAGATACTGTGGCGATTCGTCTCTGAGGTCGACTACATCTCAGGCAACTTCGTCGGAGACAACTCCAAATGACAAAGATGAACCTGAAACTGATGGTGTGGTAACTTTTGAAGACAATCTTTCTCATTATAAGAAGGAAGATTATGATACTAAGCTAAATGAAGCGGCACAAGACGGTTCTTTTATTGACAACCCGCTGCAATTGTTTAAGCTCCTGGATGATTTTGATATAAAGGTGTTCTTCGTTACTTCTTTGTGTTTGCTTCATATAGTACTTCAAATTCCACATTTTCTGTTAATTATATTTTTAGAATCTCAATTTTGTATTGTGTCCAACGTTGCACTAGAACTTCATTAATTTGGTTACTCAAAAAGGTAAATATTTTCTGTTGTTAATTCTTTTTTTTCTTTTTTCGTTTTCTTTTATATATCCAAATCATCTTGAGGAGACAAAAAAGGATAATAAAAGGAAGGAACATTGGACACTCTATTTGTCTTAGGTTTGGTTGCTGTGATGAGTATTCTCAACTCTTTGAAAGCGTATGAATGCTTAATGAACCGTCGACTATCTAGTCGATGCTGAGCGGTTACCTGAGCAACCTTATGTTATGACACTTTGTTTTTGATATTTGCATTTTCTGATGAATCTGTGTATTTCTTTTCTAAATGATTTCGTCTAGCCTTAATACTCCAAATGTTTCTTAAGAATGTCTCAGAAAAGGTGCAAAAGAATTCCCTATCTTATTTTGAGACGAAAACATGTTTTGAAGATTTCGTCTAAATATTGATTTTGTGCTTGATTTTTGCTTCAAATAGTGTGTATTGTGATGTAATGTGTCGCTTTAGATAGGGATGATCTGATGTTAATGGTAGTAAGTGCCGATGTTTTAATAATATTGAATTGATAATAGTTATGATAATGTTGATACAAAATATTATTTAATGGTGTAGTATTTTACCATGTTTATATTGACATGGAATGGAAGAGATAATATGTGGTTGGTAAGCGAGTATTCATGAAGAGAGAATGAAAGCTGTTTGGATTTCTGGAAGTTCGAATATTCCAAGTATGAACGAATTTGGGTTCTGACAGTGTATCCAAAAATGGAGTAAAAAGGTCGCGAAATGATTAGTGTTAGGACACGGACTTGTTTGTCCAAACCGTGGAACTAAACAAATTAAGTATTATAAAAAAGAAATTTCCCCCACCTGTATTTCTTTTCAAATTTTATCACATTTGATTAGGAAACATTTTTGGTAGTTTACGAGCAACCTTTCACATTTGTACTTGTGCAAATATATGTAAATACTTTTTCCAGTATAAAACTGAGTTTTCACTCATCTTGACCGAGGATGTAAATGCCTATCACAAGAAGACGGTTTAAATTCTTAATAAATGTGAAATTTCACTCATATACATCGTGGTCGTATAATGCCATTTAATTTTAGGGGAATTCTTCAAGCACTTCTGTGCGGGTAGATCCCATAAATGATTGATTATGGAATATGAATTTCATAAATGCTGTTCTATTTCAGTTCGATTATGAAGAAACATATTCGATTCTTGTTTTTGGTGGTGGCGGTGCTGTTGCACTTTGGTTAGTAGCCGCTATAGTTGGAGCCATTGATTCTATCCCACTGGTGGGTACTTTGTACATGCCTTTTTCTCTCTCTGTCTGTACATGCCTTTCTATGATGCAAGATAGCAAAACCTTTTACTAACTGCAAGATGGTTTCATTTGATCAATTTTAGTTGCCAAAACTGTTGGAACTTATCGGTCTTGGCTACACAGTCTGGTTCAGCTCACGTTATCTGATTTTCAAGGTACACATCCCAAATATTTCCTCTTACAACTTTGCCTGCCTTACTGTTGCCGAGCTGAATCAGTTCATCATTTTTGTAGGAAAATAGGGATGAGTTGTTTGCCAGAGTAGAACACATAAAGCAGGAGGTGCTAGGTTCTAAGGATTGATTAATGCTGAAATTCGATGCTTCAATCTCACTTGACCGTCTAGATTTCTTTCCTTTTTTTTTTTTTTTGTTTTTACATTTTCCTCGTGCCGCTCTGGGATATATGTTATTAGGCCTTGTAGACAAATTAAATTTGCACCAATCAAATGGTGACACATGTGAAATTCTATATTAAATATCAATTTTATAATTTCTATTTATATTTGGGAATTAATTAAATTCAATTCCTAATTTAAATAGTTAATTTATTAATATTTTTAATATATATTTATTGGCCAATTAAAGAATGCCAAATGTCAAATTCTTATAAATCAAGATTTATCTTGATTTATTATTATTTCTTTTGATAATTATCACAATTTGTGATTAAAGAAATAATATTAAATCTTGAAGGACCAATCAAATGAGAGTCCTCGCCATATGAGTTTTCCTAAGACCCTCTCCTACAAGTATAAATAGGGGTTATTCTCAAGGAATTAATTCACAATTCGAAAAGAAGAAATCCAAGCAAGAAGGCGGCGGAGAAATTCTCTCAAGTCAAGAAGAACAAATTCAAGGAGATCCACGGTGTTCAAGGCGAAATTCAAGGCGTTCATCGCGAGTCCACTCAAATCACGGTGTTTGATTCGGGAATAAGTTTTCAAGCCCTCGAATTAACGTTATTGAAGTCAAATACATCTTGGAGGAAGATCTAAGAATCAAACCCACTAAGAAGGCCTCGAGTTGAAAAGTCAAATATCGTCCAATATATCACGTTTGATTAGAGATTAAGCTTTCAAGCCCTCGAATCAACGTTATTCAAATTCAAATTGAAGTTTGGAGAAGATCAAGTTGAAGAGTTCATCTTCAAATTCTCAATTTCCAGATATTATATTTTTGAAGAGAAGAATCAGAGGATTTTCTAGAGATTGTAACCCTTTTGATATTTTTGATTTATATAAATTCAATTTGTACTATTTTTCTTGTTTGTTAATTTACAGACAATAAAAATTTGTGTTACAAATTTTTGGCACGTCCAGTGGGACAATCTCTACCTCTCATCTCTTCTCTTCAAACCAAGTTCATATGGCCAATCATTCTAAGTCCACAAATGTTAACCATTTAATGCCGAACTATGAAGCCGTTGCTCCAATATACAAGCGTAAGGGGGCAAGGAAAGATGGCAAGTCATCGAACCATAAAGTTACTCCTCCAACAGACGAAGGGGCATGTAAACAAGGTGGCAAATATGGAGCCTCAAATAAAGAATCATTGGGCCCGCTTGATGTCCACGCACATTCTACAAGCTCAAGATTTGAAATTGTAGCGATCATGGTAGTCCAAGCTATTTCACTCGAAGAGCAACTTGCAAATTTGAAAAGTCATTGAAGGACTTACAAAACATGTTCAAGAACGAGACTCCCAAATCATGAAGCTAATAGACAAAGTTGACCAAGCTAATTCAAGTCATGTGATGGGCAAAGAAGTCGAAGCTCAAGATGATGTTGAAAGACCCACAAGGCAACAACCAAACGAAAAGGAGGAGTCTATCCTCGATGGTTGCAAAATCTACATCCTAGATGGCTTTCTCCCGTCCCGTGAGTCCGTAGGTGGCGGCGAGTTATTTGCAAATCCACATCCTTGATGGCGTTTACGCACTTGGCAAGTTCGTTGATGGCGGCGATGGCGTTTCTTCATTTGGCAAGATCGTCGGGGTAAGTCATTTGCAAAATCCATATCCTTCATGGTATTTCTCCACGTGGCAAGTCCACCGATGGCGGCAATGGCGTTTCTCCACCTGGCAAGTCTATCGGTGGCGGCGAGTCATTTGCAAAATCCATATCCTTCATGGCGTTTCTCCACTTGGCGAGCCCTTCGGTGGCGATGAGTTATTTGCGAAATTCATATCCTTGATGTTTGTTTATCCACATGGCGAGCCCTTCGTTGGCGATGAGTTATTTGTAAAATTCACATCCTTGATGACGTTTCTCCACTTGGCTAGTCCTTCGGAGGCAACGAGTTATTTGCAAAATTCACATCCTTGATGGCGTTTCTCCACTTAGCGGGATGCACGCGAGATCTACATGGCGCCTCTCGCTTGACTTGGTATTGAATGATGCTTACTTGCGAATTTCACATCCTTGAAGACCTCCACGCTTCGACGAATTTCTTACGAGACCTACATGGATGCTCCCTACTTTGATGGGTTGCTTTCGAGACCCGCATGGATTCTACCTACTTGACGAGTTGCTCCAAGATTTATATGGATTTTGTCCACTTGACGAGTTGCTTCCACATGGCGTCTATCATTCGCTTAGCTTAATTTTGAATGATGTTTGCTAGCGAAATCCACATCCTTTACGGCTTTTCCCGCGTGGTGAGTCGGTTGATGGTGGCAAGTCGTTTGCAATATGCATACCTTGGCATCTCCTACGTGGCTTTGCCTTTGATGGTACGACGCCTCAAAATTAGCAAGGAAGTTGGCTCCTCCGATTGTCAATGATAAGTTGCTTGCAAAGACCACTTTGTTTGGATTCATTGATTGGTGGAATGTCGCGAGATGATTCTCTTAAGTGAATCCGATTAAATCGACTTTGGCCATTGCTTTGCATATGGACCAACAAGTGGATCATAAATCGCCAAAATGATACCCGTTCTATGTCGTGACTCTCATCATCAAGAATTACCAAGTGTTGCACGCCGGGAAGAAGATATATCTTTAAAATAAACCATCTTGTTGCAAAATTTAAAATTCGAATTCCAAAGGTCGGATGAAATTTTGATTGCTGAAAAATAGAAGAGGTTATTAAAGTGTTGATTCAAATTATAAACATACATGTACATATATGTGTATTGTGTGAGTACGGGCAGAAAAAGAAAAAAACAAACAAAACAAATCATGAAAAATAATTAATGGCAATTGTAGGTTGAACTCCAGATGAAACCTGCAACTTTTAACCAAATGAGATTAGTTAAAAACAAAAGGGTGTTGCATCATAGGCGATATACAGAAACGGGTTGATGGGTTTGAAAATCACATTGGTCACAATTGATTCCGAATATTGAAGAAACCAAAGGGACAACTTCTATCGTCAATTGATCGAACACTTGGAAGATAACGTCGTGAAAAATTAATTTCGCAGACACGGATGCGCAAAAACTCGCTGAAGTTAACCCGAAATAGCAACAACAGCTGGAAAAAAAAAAAGAACCCAACTCTTGAACATGAATAATTAACCACCGATTAGAGGAATCGAAGAAGCTCGGACCCTCAATTGACGAACGATGCTCGAGAGTTTTCTTCTGTTTGATGTGAAAACGGAGCATTGGGGTCCCCCTTTTTATAGTTGTTGAGACATCAATGATTGGTTGAATTAAAAGTCTTGAATTATCCAAATGCTTATTCGAATAGAAGAAGGATAATTTAAATTTATCAAATATGAAGTTCATGGGCTGAATTGAGAGATTATGTGTTTTCTAGATACTTCGAAGATGAATGGGAAAGGGATTTCAAGAAACCAAATTACTGGAGGATTATGCAAGAGGAGAGGTGGTTGCAACTGAATCTCTGCGGAAAAAAAAACACACACTGTGATTCTCCATGTTGAAGACTCAAATTATTGTTGGGTATTTGGATAAGAAGAAATCATTTGCTACAAGTATTAACTCTTTACGTGTCATGCAGCCCATTGCTTTCGGAGTAGAACAAAGAAAACTCTTGCTCATGAAATACATATGACATGCTCATGTGGAATCCATTTGAATTGGAATACATTCGTATATGCACCATGGTTACGTGAACAATTGAAGACAATCCATGGGAAATTTGATAATACATTATGGAGACTTTATGTAAATTGACTCACAATTGGGCCAATGAATGCTAATTGAAAGTTGGCCCATCCAGTCTTCATTCTTGGTTCATTCGCTTAAATCTTATACGTTCATTTTGTTCATGGAAGCCCGGTTAAATATGTATTGTGGCTTATTCACTCAAGACACATCGTCCGTCGAACAAGTCTCGAGGGCGTTTTGTAGACAAATTAAATTTGCACCAATCAAATGGTGACACATGTGAAATTCTATATTAAATATCAATTTTATAATTTCTATTTATATTTGGAAATTAATTAAATTCAATTCCTAATTTAAATAGTTAATTTATTGATATTTTTAATATATATTTATTGGCCAATTAAAGAATGCCAAATGTCAAATTCTTATAAATCAAGATTTATCTTGATTTATTATTATTTCTTTTGATAATTATCACAATTTGTGATTAAAGAAATAATATTAAATCTTGAAGGACCAATCAAATGAGAGTCCTCACCATATGAGTTTTCCTAAGACCCTCTCCTACAAGTATAAATAGGGGTCATTCTCAAGGAATTAATTCACAATTCGAAAAGAAGAAATCCAAGCAAGAAGGCGGCGGAGAAATTCTCTCAAGTCGAGAAGAACAAATTCAAGGAGATCCACGGTGTTCAAGGCGAAATTCAAGGCGTTCATCGCGAGTCCACTCAAATCACGGCGTTTGATTCGGGAATAAGTTTTCAAGCCCTCGAGTTAACGTTATTCAAGTCAAATACATCTTGGAGGAAGATCTAAGAATCAAACCCACCAAGAAGGCCTCGAGTTGAAAAGTCAAATATCGTCCAATATATCACGTTTGATTCAAGATTAAGCTTCCAAGCCCTCGAATCAACGTTATTCAAATTCAAATTGAAGTTTGGAGAAGATCAAGTTGAAGAGTTCATCTCCAAATTCTCAATTTCCGGATATTATATTTTTGAAGAGAAGAATCGGAGGATTTTCTAGAGATTGTAACCCTTTTGATATTTTTGATTTATATAAATTCAATTTGTACTATTTTTCTTGTTTGTTAATTTACTGAGACAATAAAAATTTGTGTTCTTACTGCCTCTACTATTTTGTAGAATGAAATGAGGTTCTATTGTGTAGAATGAAATGAGGTTATATTGAAAATTAATAATTGCTTGATAGGTTTATCTTTAAATTGCAAAATATAAGTTTATGCATGCATAAGGCCGTCTCCAATCGAGACACTAGATGTTAAAATAGAGATAAAATTGGCCTCCAATCAAGCGCTATTGTTTACGCTAATTTGACGGGGATGAACAAAGTCTTTGCGTCATTATTGACGCAAAGATCAGAGATAGCGTGAGTTTTTATTTTTATTTTCATTTTTTTTTTTTTGTTTAGTTTTATTATATTAGAATATGTTATAAAATGTATTTTTAAAGAGTTGTATACTTTTAAATAGATTATAATTTGTATGTATAATTTATTATTAATAAAAAATATTCAATATTGCTAAATGCCACATTTATCTACCCGAATGCCACATTTTTTCTCTATTTAAATCTTGTTATTAATTGTTTAAATTCTTTATTTAATATATTATTATAAATTAGTTATAATAAAAAAATATATTTTTAATCACTAAGTATGAATTTATAATACTATGTTAAAAATAGTTGGTTTTAATAAAATAGTTTTTGTATTGAAATAATAAAGAATATTCAAGGTATATTCTTTTTAGTGCAAAATTTGAAGTAGATGGGTTGGAGATGGATTTTAAGTTTGGTGCAGAAATTGCACTCTTTTAGTGCAAAAACTGCACTAAAATAGAATTTTGGGTTGGAGATGGCCTAAGATTGCATTTAGTGGGTAGGATTTCAAATGCAGTGGAATAGTCTTTAGTACAAACTATAGTTCAAGTCTTACAGCGGAAAAAAAATTCAAAATTAGTAGATTCAAGCCTACATTATTAGAGAGCTTCAGCTCCGAGCAGTCCATCAACTTCTCACTCGTTTCTCGTCGACCTCTCTTCCTCTCCGACCAGCTCATCATCGGTGTGATTTGTTCAAAAACACAAACTGAATTTTCTAAGGACAGTGGTGTCAAGCGCCTATCAAATTCACAGAACAGTGGCATCAAGCGCCATAGAATAAATCCATAGGCTCTCCTTATCTCTCGATCCGGGTTCGACATCTCTTTAGCTATACGTCCACACCCATAGAATGTTATAATCTCGATTCACGATCCGTCTAACCATCTCAACAAGTTGACTATGCACGTGGCATTTAATTTAAAAATGTTGTCAACTTGTGCTACAATTCAATCATTTGAGTCACATAGTGACATGGAACCAAGTTGACTCAAAAATTGCACATGCAATGGCGGAGCCAAGATACGATAATGGGGTGGGTTGATATACGGAAGTGGGGGGGGAAGGTTAGCCCCTCGGCTCGCCATGGCACACGGGATCAAGTGCGTCGTCAACGATGAACATCAATTCGACAATTCAATGTTTTGGTAATCAAGCGGTGTTGCGTTGAGTACGTAGATGTTATGGCCTATATAAATGAAATTTAAATGGAGGTTTTATAAATGACTTTAACAATCGGGATCCCTGGATCATGCGTTGACAAACAACAAGCTCTACTTTTTTTTTTATCTTTATTGAAATAAATTAAGTTCATTGGCGCAAAATATTTATTCGGGAGGTAGTCTCCTATTAGACGGATCCAACCTAATGGATCTACCTGGTGCTGAGCCCGACTCAACGTAATATTAATATTTTTTAGAGGATCTACTAATACGTTTTAGTAGGATACTAATAATTTTTATCGAAAAATTAATATTTTTCGGGAATTACAAAATATTTTAGGGGAAAACTAATATGTCTTCAAAGTGAACTACTAATACATTTCACAGGGGACTACTAACAATTTGGACGAAAAACATTAATACTTTTTAGAGGGTTAATAAAAATTTTCAAGTGAACTACGTAATAATATTTTTCAGATGAAAACCTAATATTTTTCTGCGCTATCGTAATATTATATATTGTCTAATGTTACAAAAAACTAATATTGTCAAGTGAGTTACGTACTAATGCTTTTCAGATGGACTGCTAATACTTTTTAGTGAGACCGCTAATACCGATCCCTCCTAATAAAATAAAAACGTCACCGAGTTGGTTTATGGGATTCGTCTAACGAATTTTGGCTCGTTAGACTGTTTACAAGAGTTTTTGTATTCCTTCGGGGCTCAGATAAAAATTGAGGAGGGACATAAATTTTTTGAGATTTCACTTTTAGTGAAAAATGAGAATTCGCAATTGTTCACCGTTTTTCCGTTTTAACAATTATTCATTACTAAGGCCGGTTTGTGGTTTTCAAAGCCCGATGCGACACAAAAATTTGGTGCATTGGCCGTAGTAGCGTGGCATGACAATTTTTTTAATGTACTGTTAATTATTAATTACTTGTAAAAATCACATATAAAGGCCAATAAAGTCACATTCATATAAATCAACAAGACCAACAAATAAATTTATATGGGTTGACATGGTCACGATTATATAAGCCAATAAAGAAAAATTCATACAAGCCATCGACAAAGGAAAAGAAATATCGACGTATATTATTTGTTTGACTTTTAATTAGTTCATTTCCTTTCATTGTCGTTTCTATTTGAGTTCCAAATTCTTTCATCGTACTAAAGTTAATAAGTCACACATTTAAATTCATTAATCTCTTAATAACTATGATCACAAAAGTACAAACTTATAATTATATTATCATTTATATTTTTGTATTACAAAACACAAAGTTTTATTTATATTATAATTTTATATAATTAAAAAATACAAATTTATACAAATATAAAAATTATGAAAATTTAGAGAATTAAAAAGAAATATACAAAAATATATTCTTTTCTTCAACAAAACACGAATAATCGCAATTTATTGATGTTAACATTAACTTTGAAAATTCATAACAAATTGTAGAAAGATCATAATACCTTGGTTTAAGTGGCATTGAAAATCTTAGATGTTGGCTTCCAAGTAAAAAATACACCCATGAAGATTTGATCACTGAAAAATGGTCGAAGTTGCCCACTACAGAACTACGTGCAGAGAAACCATTTTGGAAAAATTAAAAAAAAGTTGATTTGCTAAAATAATTGTGGAGATAATTCTATTGGATGTAATTTATAGTTCATATGTAATTTTGTGGTTTCATAAAAAATTATTTTATTTTGATTTAATATATTTGTGTAGAGAAAATGAAGGAATAGATAATGTGAAAAACGTAATTTATGTTTTTAATACTCATGAAATTGGCTAGGTGAGTTTAATTGGTGCCTGAGGCAATAGCCTCATTTGCCTCAATAGAGGACTGGGCATGGTCATTGCAAACTAGAAATTCGTAACTCTTAATCCGGGACTCATATTGACATCAAAAGCATTACGTTCCTAAGGAAGAAGGGAAATAAAATTTAAAGGGCACTGTAGTAGGTTTTAAGAATTACGTCCTCACCCCTAAAGTTTAGACTCGAGAGTCGAGACTAGTTTTAATAACTCAAAAATATGAAAAATATTTAAGGTTTGCGGGCCTTAATGTCAGGTTGTCGAAAATTCCAAAATTGGCCCGTTTTCTTAAAATTCACAATTCGCCGTTTAGGCGAAAATCGTGAATTAAAGAAGGCCTGTGTGGAAGTATTTTCAAGTCCAATTTTTAATTTTTAGTATTGGAAAATAAATTTTAAACTAAATTGGTTTTTGTGTGAGAATTGAAAATAGTTTGGTTTATTGTCTGAATTTTATGTTTGAAAATGAAAATGTGTTTGGTTATATTTTGTAAAGTGTATTTTTGCCATAGATTTGTGTGATTGTAGTAAAAAGTTGTTTAGTTATTGTTTTTTAAGTGTATTTTTAGCGTGATTGAAGATAAAAATTATTTGGTTGTATTTCCAAAAATATTTTCCATGAACAAGTGAAAATTAAAAATGCCTTCATTTCCATTGACAACTTCCATAAAGAAACATAATCTATTTTTTGCAATAGTTGGAATGGAAAATTGGTTATCAAAAGGTGCGAATTTGTTCTGGAGTCTTCATAAGAGTTTCCTATCTCTTATAACAATTTGAATCAAATACTAAAGTGTGTGTGCGTAACTCAAAAAAAAATAAAAATAATCAGCCCAATATTAATTTTGTACATAAAGTTATGACTCAAATACTAGACTCTGCTAGTGCGAGAAAATTCCCAACGCGTTTGGACATTTCCTGAAATCAATCCCCCTTATTGTTTGATCGCTCATGCTTCTTCTGACTTATCCCTCACTGCTATGACTCTATAATCAATATATTGGCCCCTAACATGAATCTAACCACTCAAATGACTCGAAACAACGAAAAAAAAAAACCTAATCTAAGATAGACAAATACAAGAAATCTGAATAATTTGAATACAAAGTCTTCAAGAACTCAATTTAACTTGGATTTGGTGTTGCTCGATCCTTCGTAGAAGGATTGAGATGATTCCCGTCCTCTCGAAAGGGATCTGTCCTCAAATCCACACGCTGAACCCCAAAAGATTGAATGCTTGTATCAATCCACCTGGATCAAAAATCACACGACAAGCGCAATCATCTGCTTCTCCAAAATCTTATAACTAGAAAAATAAAGATAAATGCATTAGAACATAAAACCTCACTTCTAGTATCTCTTTTCTATTTTGCTATGAATATATATTTTCCCTCGAATTTTACCTGAATGGTCTTTACCCTCGTGTTTTCGGTCCACCTAAAATTATTACTCACATTTTTCTAGGCCATCACTGTAAACTCATTTCGGCCCTTGATCGGACTCTCTATCAATTATCCCTCACATTTATTTTCACTCAAACTCTCATCTTCTTTGGCTTTATAATTTTTTGGTCGCTCATTAGCCAGATTCACTATCTCCTCTACTCCACCAACTTCAATTTCTAACGAATCATCAAATTTAATTGTTGGCTCGATACACAATTTTTCATCCGAAATTAATGACAACATATCCCCTTTCACTGACTCGATGATTTCTTCTGGGATATCTTCCAACTCGCCTTGACATCCTATAACTCCGGCTTTACAATATTCACTTTCGGTTTGAAAATCTCTCTTGATGGATTCTCCATAATTTTAAAAATCGACGCAAACGCGTGGATCATTAACAATGGATTCCCAAACGTTGGTACTAATATGTGGAGTTTACCTTTTGAAATCCCTCCTCTTGATCTCGAGCCCATAATTTCGATTCCTCACGTAATCAAAATCATCATCATCACTTTTCCAAACAACCTCGATCTCTTCTCTTAGGCCTTTGTGCCCTGGGTTTCTCATGCATAGCAATCAACATCTTTCTCATCGTTTCGTTTGGTTGTCCCTATGCGACTCATAAACTAATCAAAAGGTTGCATGTTTTCCTCCATGTTTTTTTATTTTTTCGTTTTTTTTCTAATATGCTTGCTATAATATTTTTATCCACTGATTTTTGTGCAATTTCGAATATTTTCGGTTTTGAAGAACTAGGGTTTATAGACAAGAAGAAAAATAGAAATCAAGAAAAACAAGAACAAAAAGTTTTTTGGATACCCATTAAGAACTAGGGTTTAAGGATAGAAACAAAGAAAATACAAGAATACAAAAAAAGATAGATTTAAACTTGACTAGAAGGCTCGATTATCAACTGATATGAACAATATCATCCCCTGCATATGACCCTTCAACAATATATTGAATAATCGAAGATCTTGACTAGTTTTAATTAAAGATGGTGGAACCTCGACTCGTTGCTTAGCGAAGCGAAACCTCATTATGTGATGATGCCACAAGCAAATGTGTAAATTTGCATGATAAGTCGATAATTCACAACAAGATGAATAATCTTGAAGTTCTTGAAAAAACCCAAAGAGTTGGAGAGAAATATCTCAATTCAATATTCAAGATCAAAAGTCTTATTGAAAATAACAAAGGTGTTTGCTTTTATAGGTGACTCAAAACAAACCCTAAAAAAACTAGAAAGGAAAACAAAGTTTAACATGGTGGACTTTCAAACTCAAAAGGAAAGAAAATAACCCAAAAATCCGCAAAAACGCGTCAATAAACCAAATCCACACGTGTACCGCGGTACATGAGTTGTATACCGCAATATACAACCGAAACAACCTTGCAGTATAGGCTTTCCATACCGCGGTACACCTTGTACCTAGCAGGCAACTCATTCTTCTATGCATTTTATGTTTCGCTACTCGTTTGTTGGTTGATCATCGGTCGTTTTCCATCCCAAAAAGTGCGAATTTGATCCTCAAGTATTCATAAGAGTTGTATCCCTATCTCTTAGCTTTATATAGCAATTTGAATCAGCTTAATATCATTTTTTTTTACAGAAAGTTATGGCCCAAATGCTAGATCTGCCAGTGCTGAAAATTCCGGATGCGTTCGGATGTTTCCTAAATTCAATCCCCATGTTGTTGGTTGTCCATGCTTCTTGTGACTTAAAACTCACTAATATGACTCTACAATTAGTATAACTGGCCCTTAACATGAATTTGGCCACTCAAAGAACTCGAAACAACGAAAATAAATGTAATCTAAGATAGACAGATACAAGAAACTGAATAACTCGAATACAACGTCTTCAAGAACTCAATCTAATTTGTATTTGGTGTTGCTCGGATCCTTCGTATATTGATTCACATCAATATGTTATAAATCGATTTCTTGACTCAAGTTTCGACGTTGGCCATTATCCACACTACCTCTAGCTAACTATTATCCACACTAACTCAACCTCTAAACACTTATAATATGAATGAGAAAAATGCACTTTTGGTCCCATTAGATTTACCCCCGATGATTTTAGTCCCATATCTTGAAAATAGTCCCATAAGATTTTTCTTGTTTCACTAATGGTCCCACCGTTAAAAAATTAACGATCAAACCTCGACAAATTAAAAGTCAAACCTGCGATTTGGGACTAAAAGTGAGAACAATGGGACTAAAATCATCGTGTTCATCAATGGGACCAAAATTGAATTTTTCTCTAAAAACTAAATATAACTAATATCTATTTTAAAAATATATTATCCTTTCATTACTATTTTTTTATTTATTATAATTAAAAAAAAAGCGACAAGTAAATTAAATAATAAAATTTATAATTCAACTATATAAAATATATTTTCTGGAAAATAATTTTTAAAAATAGATGTTAATTAATTTTTTTGTGAATGTGTAATAAAAAAAGATGAAATACATGTATCATTTATTTTAATTAGAAAATTATAACTCAAGTTATAAAATTTAAATTTTCTGAAAAATAACTTTTAAAAGTAGATGTTAATTAAATTTGTTTTTTTTGAATGTGTAATACGAAAAAAAGATCAAATACATGCATATATAATACAAAGTGCATGTATTTGTATACATGTAATATTATTTTTGGAGGGGAAGGGGGGTCCTTATATTTTTGCCCTAGGATACTGGTCTCATATAACCAGTGTATGTATATGTAAAGTTTGATTTTTTTTTTTTGTGGAAATGTAAAGTTTGATTTAAAAACATAAAAAATAAAAATATAATATTTGAAAATAAAAAAGTAAAAAAAATGTGAGCTAGGTTAACATTACTAAAATATTTTTAATAGTATTTATAATTTAACTATACTAAAATATTTTTAATAGTATTTTTCTAAACTTTTTAAAAATAATTCCTATATTTAAAAATTATAAATTATTTAATACCGTAAAATTTTTTATTTTATTAATAGTTGAACTACATATTTTCAATACGTAAATGTGATTTTTGTAATTATTTGTATTTTCAAAATCAAGAAGTGATTTAAACTAAAAACAATATAGGAAAATTATTTGTTTTTCTAAATATTTTAAGTAAGAAAATTTGTTTTAGTGAAATAAAATGCACTGGAAAAATATATTTTTAGAAAAATATTTGAAGGACAGAGATTTTTTTTAGTTTTCAAGTGGGACATTCACAATATTAATTTAAATAAATAACTCAAAATATAAAATTGGGATAATTATAAAAAGTACCCCGAGGTTTGACCTAATTACAAAAAAAATCCATTAACTTTAAAACTTACAAAAACACCCCGAGGTTTGAAATATATTTCAAAATTCCCCTTCATATTTGTAAAATCATTGCAGATTACCCCTTAAATTTAAAATTAAATCAAACCTCGGGGTACTTTTTGTAAGTTTTAAAGTTAGCTGGATTTTTTTGTAATTAGGTCAAACCTCAGGTACTTTTTGTAATTATCCGTATAAAATTTAATATAATTTTTATCATCAATAATATTAAATTTAACCAAAAAAGAATAACGGATCATTTTTGGTTAAAAATTTAACTCGTGTCCTATGGGACTATTTTTGTTGTTAAAAATATAACTTTGGTGTCCTATGAGACTATTTTTGTCTTCATGATTCGGTTTCCGTTAGTTTTTAACTGAGTTTCGATTTCCAAGTCCTGTGTGACTATTTTTGGTGAAAAATATCGATTTGGGACTAAAAGTGAGTCTAATGGGACTAAAATCATCGGGAGTAAATCTAATGGGACCAAAAGTGAATTTTTCTCTCTCATGCAGAATATCCGGATATAAGGTACCAAATCAAGAAACGAGTCCGTAATGTTTGATACATATTTTTATCTTAATTTTGATGATTTTATTTTTACACCAAAATAATGTTTTTAATTGTTGACCAAATACTCCTAAATGATTTAAAATGGTTTTAATATTTTCCTGAGTATTTCTTCAAGTTTTATTTTAGATAAAATTGGACAACACTTTTAATGATTTTATGTTTATAAGTTTTTACTTTAAAACAAGATTCCTAAATGTTGTCTAAATACTCCCGATTGGTTTAAAATGTTTTTACTAAATTTTGGAGTATTTCTTGAGTTTTATTTTCGACAAAAATTGGACAACATTTCATCTCGAGGTCAAACCGGTCGCCGTAGGGCAACCCGTGCACGAAGATGAATTTTGAAACAGAAAATGAGACGGAGGAAAAAGACCGGTCGACCAGGGTGTCGATCGGTGGCGTCGACCGGCCGACACCCACGTCGGCCGCACACTGGCGTTTATATTGAAAGCAGAACTTGTATTCTTGTAAAATCATTGAGGGGACCGGTTGGGGATGAGGTTGACGGTCGAGGTCCACGTCGACCGGCGCCTGTTGTATTTTTCTCGTGTGAACTTCAAACGTCTATTTACGTGCGACCGGCCGCCCTATCTTTTGACAAAGAAAATTTCGACCGTTTGACACCGACATCTTTTCCTTAAATTGTGGGATTGATTTCTAACAGCTATATTCTTGATTTTAATTGTATTTTTATATAGATTTTCAATCCCCAAGAGGAGCCTATGCTTGATCAATCATATCCTATAAATAGAGAAAGTTTTGGAGAAACCAATACAACAATTGAGATACAACACACCAAGATACACTTCAAGCAAACACTTGTTCTTCATAGTTATTATTCTTGTAGTAATTTTGCCTAGCTTATCACTTTCACATCCTTGAGGTCTAGGCTATTCTTGATTACACTTTGCACTCATATTGTAATATTCATTATTGAGTTGTAATCTTGATTTTTGGTCATCATTCAACACAAGACATCCTTGTGAGTATTCTTGTGGTAAGAATACATTTAGGTGATCTAGGTGATAGGTGTTTCAAGAGTGTGGTGCTCTTGAGGTGTTGAAGAATTTGGTATTTTTCAAGATTGAAGATTGTGGTGATCTTCAAAGGTGCCGTTGAAGGAAGATTGTGGTAATCTTCAAAGGAGATTGTGGTAATCTCCAAAGGTGGTGTTGTTGAAGAGTGTGGTGCTCTTCAAGGTGTTGTAAGTTGAATTTGTATTAATTTTGGTAATTAATAAAATTCTTTTTCTTTTTGAAATCCATCCCTGATATACCTTGGGTGGTAGAGGATTAGGCCCTAGGTGGGTTGAACCTCTTTAAATCGATGTGTGTTGTTTACATTCCGCACCTTCATTATTGTCTTTGAGCATTCGGTTTGAAAAAGAGGGTAAAATCGAAAAGATTGAGATATCTATTCACCCCTCTAGATTATCGTAGCTGCTTGGACTTACAAGTGGCATCAAAGCCAAACTCTTTGGCAAGCTCGTTTCACATCACGAGTGAAGAGGAACGATCGTCGGCTACGAATGACGCTCATCTTTCCTACACCTCCACCACCAAGCCACCACTATTTGATTCCAAAAATTTTATATTTTGGAAAGAAAGAATGGAATGTTATCTACAAGGTTGCGGGTTCGATATTTGGAACATCGTCATAAATGGATAATCCATTCCGATGATAGACACACCACACACCTCCAAAGTCCTCAAAGAGCTAAATGATGAAGAGAAGAAAATCATCTCCTTAAATGGTAAAGCTCTCAATATTTTGTATTGTTCACTTACTAATTTGGAATATGAACATATTGTAGGAATTCGATCGGCACATGAAGTATGGCAAAAATTAGAAGCCATCTTTGGAGTATTTGCAAATGAAAGGAGTCAAATAAAAGCATCTACTTCTCAAAGGGATACAAGTTCAAATCTAATGAACAAGCCTTTTACAACTTCCAACTATGAAGTAGTCGAACAATGTTTTATGGGCATCGAAGAGGAAAACGAGGTATGTCTAAAACCCTCTACTTCCTATGATATTGTTATTCAAAATAATTATAGTGATTTGCAAAATGATTTTAATGATCTTCAAAATGAATTCCAAAATTTACTTGTTAAGTACAAAATTTTGAAAAAGGAATTCATTGTTTTGAAAAATGAAAAGGATAGTTTATTTACTTCCTATGAATCACTATCATGTGCTCACACCACCACACTTGACAAGGTTAGAAACCTTGAAAAACATAATAGTACTCTTGTTGAGGATATGAATTGCATGAAAAATGATTTATCAAAATCAAACTTGAGTACCAATAAATTGCCCAATATCGTGAATGTTAATGGTTGTGATAATTTGAATAGTGAACTTGATCATGAGCGTAATATTGTCAAGCATATGAAAAAGAATCGAGTTCCTATGCATGTTAGTAATGTTACTTGCTTTTATTGCGGTAAGAAGGGACACGCCGTAAATACTTGTCGGGCTAGAAATAGCTCAAATTATTATTGGAGACCTAAAAGTCTCAAAGCTAATCCCAAAGGACCCAAGCACTTGAGGTACCACAAAACAATGTTATATTAGGTACCCGTGAAATAATAATCGAAGAAAATTCATACCACCAAAAGACATCAAATGACCATTTTATTTGATCAAAAGAGAAAACACCTTCAACAAAGTCATTTTCCAAGAAGAGGAAATAATCAAAAATGGGATGAACAAAATCCTTGGAAATGGCAAAGACATCATCAACAAGATGATCTTCCAAGAGAAAGATACTTTCGAAAATGGGAAGGCCACAATGCTTGGAAATGGAACAATTGGAGAAGCTATCATCAACAAGATGATTTTCAAAGGGAAGATATCATCAACAATGGGAACGACACAACCCATGGAAATGGCGTAATTGGTAAACCGTATCTCCCTACTTACATATGCATTTTAACTTAGTATGCATGTTTTTATTTGTGTCTAAATTGCAAAATGAGTTTTCATAATTTTAAACTTAAGGTCCTCAATATATATTTATGTTTTTAAAATCCTTTGAAAATGAGACCTTACATGTTGTTTTTAAACTCTTATGGATTTCTATAGCATAAGCATTTTATTGTGATATCTCTTATTACTTGGCCTACACTTGTGCTATTATATCTTGTGCAAATTTTTTTAAAGAATTATGTAGGTTATATGTTTCATATTCATTGGCTATCGTCTATTAGAGATTCTTAAACCATCGAGGTATGTTCACTCATATTTTTCTTAGTACTCGATATTGTGTTCATATCATGCACATATTTTTCAAAATATTTCATTTCAACCCCTTAAGTGCCTCTAAATGATTTTATGAATTTTTCTCAATAGGGCACTACTCGTAAAAAATCTCGATTTTCTCGAGTATATGTTTTCTCGTAAATAGTATTTGTCGAATTTAGTCCTCGGTTATATTTTTGCAAAGTTTTAAAACTTTTGGGGTGAAAAATCGAATTTTGAAAAAATCGGAGAATGAAAAATTGCACCGGCGGTCAAGCGGGGCCGCCGACGGCCGCCACGTCGACCGGCCGCAACCCACCTCGACCGGTCGCCTGTGCAAAAATTTTGGGTTGAATCCCGTCTGTCTTCACTTTCAAACGAACAAAGAATTTTTAAACCTCGCAAGCGCATAAAATCTCACCCCATTTCTCTATAATACTCAATTCTTCATCAATCTTTGTGATTCTTGTTGCTAATCCACTTCTTTTTGCAAGAATTTTACATATATGGCACCTCCAAGAAATTCTATCGGTCGAATCCCACCTCCAAGCGTAGAAAGGGTGGAGAGGGTTCTTCGAGAAATCGGCAAGAAGAAGCCGAACAAAGGGATATTCGAGCTACCCAAAGGAATGTGGCTCAAGAACGTGATCGTATTCAAAACCCGGGTACTCTCCAATCCTCAAATTGCCAAACTCCGGACGATTTCATTCAACAATTGTCGTTGGGCAAAAAGTAAGAAACCTTTATACCTCAAGCTCCTCGCTCTAATAATGTTTTAGATTTTATCAACAAATTTGCGGAGTGGTACTATGAAATTTGAACATGGGTGCAAAATCGATAGCTCGCACGAAAATTTGTCGATTTAATTCGTTTACAAATGAATATCCTACTATTAGAGGATTCTTTGAAGAGCAAGGTGGATGTACTTATGGGAGCATCCTTATGTTTTAGATGATGATTATGTAATTCTACATTTTTATGCCAATATGTGGGTTGAATATGATGATCAAAGGAAGCCTCTTGTTTTGAATTCGTTTGTAAGGGGTCGTCATTTTAGATGGACTCCTAATGACATTTGTCGGATTTTACATGTGCGAGAAGGTGGTTGGGACTATTTTTCTTGTGCTATTTGGAATGATGAGATGTTGGGGGTTTCTATGAAAGAAGTCAAGACTTATTTGAGTGTGTGGCCAAAATATTCATTGTTGGCAATGACTCTTGAACACCGGATTATATCGGTTATTGTCGCCTATTGCATATGTGGAAAAGCGGGAAAAATGCCTAGCAACATGGACTATTTTTGACTTATAAGATTGCTAGAAGGAACCGCTAATTTTGGCGCTATTCTTATTCAATGTCTAATTGAGTCTATTACTCAAGGAAATAAGAAGTTTGTTATGGGCAATTGGATTTGCAAACTTCTTATACAATCGGGACTACCTTCGTCGGAGTGTAATTCGGAGGTATTTCAAAATGATTTTGACATTGATAACATCTCCCAAATGGTCACTATGCGCAAAAATATGGACATCCGACCAACTAAAATGGCTAGAGGAAGAGGCCAAGGTTCCCCAGATCCAAATGACTTCTTTGATGATGCCGAGGCCGCGAGATTGGCGGAGGAAGGCGAACCGAGCAATCCGGAGGGTAATACCGGTGCTCAACCGTCTAGGAGGTACACCCAAGCCGAGTATGATGATTTAAGAACATTTCATGAAGCTAGGTATGAGGCTTTGGAGCAAAAGACCTCCAAAATGCAAAAATCAATCGGCAAGTTGAAGAAATTCATCAAAGATCTTATTCCCGGAACTTGCTTCTCTTCGGATGAGGAATGATGTCCCCACCCCTTTATTATCTTAGTATTTTCTCTTGTTCATGTTGTTTTGTAGTTTTGTGAACTATCTTGTAAAACTCTAAATTGCACTAATGAGATTTTTGCTTGTTATCTTGAAAGGGTTAAAATAGCAAGTTGGAAATGGCCTTTTGGTTGAACTTGGCATTGATGGAGTATTTGATGGTAAAAATACTCTATTTGCATTGTTTGATAATTGGTATGAAGTACTTGATGGTAAAAGTGTTTCTCTTAATTTTTGATGCCTTGATCATTTTAATGGATGATTTGGGACATTCGTAATGTCTTATATGCATTAGTTGATGCTTGACATGTATTACTTGATGGTTCTTATATTTTTGCTTGATGGCATTCGTAATGCCTTGATCTTTTTTTGGCTAAAATTATCTCAATTGGGTCGAACCCTTGAGAATTTACTTTGTTGAGCCTTTTATTTGCTGGACATATGTTGAAAAATTGTTTTTGGGTGATCATATGAAAAACTTGGCTTAATATCTTTTACAAGGGCTATATACATTTTCTTCAAATTTTGACGCCCGCCAAGTGTTCGATAAAATGTTTCAATGAAAGATTCATCATCTACATGATTCTCTTAGTTTCAAATGTCTTAAATTCTTGTTGAGATCATGTTTTGACAAACAAAACGAGCTTATGGACATTTTTGATGCATTTCTCCCATTTTTTGGATTCTAAGCTTAATTCGTATTGTTGGCGCACTTTGATAAATTTATATGATGTTTTTATTATCCTAACATTCTTTTGATGATTCCAAAGGGGAGAAATAGGAAATTGGCTCGTTAGCTCAAAGAAGCTAATAAAAGCTTGTTATAAAAGCTATAAGCTATGGCATCTTAAAAGCTATAAGTTATGAATTATATTTAGTCCAATTGTTGCTTGATGGACTTATATACTTGTCTAATGATGTTTTATTGACAGGGGAGCTTATAAGCTCTTGAACAAAATGTAAAAGCTAAGCTTTTAGCTTATGGTCAATTGCTTTTATATTATTCTTGATGTGCTTGTTGATAGGGAGCTTGTGCTTTTTCTTGCATAATATTTACTCCTTTATCTTGGTTGCTTATGTATTTTGGAAAGTTTGGTTGCTTCTAAACGGTTAGATATTTTACCGGAAAATCGTTTTTAAAATTGTCCTCCTAATATTTCTAAAAATTGTTTTGGTTTGTAATCATCAAAAAGGGGGAGATTGTTTGATACATATTTTTATTTTAATTTTGGTGATTTTATTTTTACACCAAAACAATGTTTTTAATTGTTATCCAAATACCCCTAAATGATTTAAAATGGTTTTAATATTTTCCTGAGTATTTCTTCAAGTTTTATTTTAGATAAAATTGGACAACACTTTTATTGATTTTATGTTTATAAGTTTTTACTTCAAAACAGGGTTCCTAAATGTTGTCTAAATACTCCCGATTGGTTTAAAATGTTTTTACTAAATTTTCGAGTATTTCTTGAGTTTTATTTTCGACAAAAATTGGACAACATTTACTGTCTCGAGGTCAACCGGTCGCCGAGAGGGAAACCCGCACTGAAGATGAATTTTGAAATAGAAAATGAGACGGAGGAGAAAAGACCAGTCGACCGGTGACGTCGACCGTCGACACCCACGTCGACCGTGCACTGGCGTTTATATTGAAACGAACTTGTATTCTTGTAAAATCATTGAGGGGACCGGTTGGGGATGAGGTCAACCTCCGAGGTCCACGTCGACCGGTCGCCCTATTGTATTTTTCTCGTGTGTTCTTCAAACGTCTATTTCGTGCGACCGGCCGCTCTATCTTTTGACAAATTTCGACCGTTTGACAATGTGACATCTTTTCCTTAAATTGTGAGATTGATTTCGAACAGCTATATTCTTGATTTTAATTGTATTTTTCTCAGTAGATTTTCAATCCCCAAGAGGAGCCAATGCTTGATCAATCATCTCCTATAAATAGAGGAAGTTTTGGAGAAACCAATACAATAATTGAGATACAACACAACAAGATACACTTCAAGCAAACACTTGTTCTTCATAGTTATTATTCTTGTTGTAATTTTGCCTAGCTTATCACTTTCACATCCTTGAGGTCTAGGCTATTCTTGATTACACTTTGCACTCATATTGTAATATTCATTATTGAGTTGCAATCTTGATTTTTGGTCATCATTCAACACAATACATCCTTGTGAGTATTCTTGTGGTAAGAATACACTTGGGTGATCTAGGTGATAGGTGTTTCAAGAGTGTGGTGCTATTGAGGTGTTGAAGAATTTGGTATTCTTCAAGATTGAAGATTGTGGTGATCTTCAAAGGTGCCGTTGAAGGAAGATTGTGGTAATCTTCAAAGGTAGATTGTGGTAATCTCCAAAGGTGGTGTTGTTGAAGAGTGTGGTGCTCTTCAAGGTGTTGTAAGTTGAATTTGTATTAATTTTGGTAATTAATAAAATTCTTTTTCTCTTTGAAATCCATCCCGGATATCTTTGGGGTGGTAGAGATTAGGCCTAGGTGGGTTGAACCTCTTTAATCGACGTGTGTTGTTTACATTCCGCACCTTCATTATTGTCTTTGAACATTCGGTTCGAAAAAGAGGGTAAAATCGAAAAGATGGAGATAATCTATTCACCCCCTCTAGATTATTGTAGCCGCTTGGACTTACATGTAAGCCATACTTTTAAATTCTGAAGCTCATATATATCACATTTAAAACAATATTTTAGTTTGCATATATCATTTTTCGAGTAAAAATTGAGTTCAAAATGCGTTTTTCACACATCTAATTTTGTTCTTTTAAGAAGATAGAAATTCGAGTTGAGAAGAATTTTGTTATGTGTATAACAAATTAAATTAGAGAAGTCTTCCGAAAAATAGAAATTTGTTGGAAATTAAACTTGATTTTGGGTTTGAATAATTTTTTTGAGTTAAAAGATATAAAAGTCCAACCCAAGAAACCCAAATTAATTTTTTTCTTGAAATATATTACATATTATGTAAAGAAAGTTTCTAGAAACTTACAAAGAAGCTACATATTTTGTAGGATAATTCTAATAGGTGAAATTATAGCCATTAGGTTAAATAAATTATAGCCATTCGTTTGAAAATTGTATTAACATAAATAGTGTATGTCTTGTTCATTTTGTACTAAGCCAAAAGTTGAGAAAAATCAAATCTTCCTACAAAGAAAATAATTCCTCCTCGAGCTTATAATTTTTAAATCACCAATTTTTAATTAAACTAGGACAATAATTGAATGAGCGAAAACACACAACAACAAATTAATGAAGAGCACACACTCGTCGGTGGCCATTCCTTTCTATCCACACCAATCCTTTCTGTTGAAATAATTGACTGGTATGAACAAGACATGAAATAGGAATTGGAGAAAACGAAAGACACGAGATTTTTGTATTACAACTTTGAAGGGAACACAACATGTCTAAGGCGTGTTGGACACTTTCCTTAAAGTGTTATTTGCCCCACTACTTGCTAACCGAGTATATGGCAAATTACTTCTAGGATACAATAGACTAATGAAACAACCAAATAGCAAGTTTTTGGATTGTTTCTACAAGAATAAGAATGCTCAAAAGTTAGTACAAATCGAAATTGATCACATATTTATACAACTAGCCCAATTGTCGTTAGTGGGTAAAATGGAATTGCACCTCTTCGGTAATGGATGTAATCGGCTAAAAAGTCATCAAATAGAATTATATCTCTTCACCAAAGAATGTAACTTTTGATTGTATTTGAAACTCCAATTGCAAACAACACACCCATTCAAGAACTAAGCACCCACATGAAGAGTTGCAATGAGTGACAATTATCCATGTCATCACAAGCCCGATTGTGATTTGTCATAATAATGTCTTCATTTCTTTACAATATTACAAACTAATTGTAACACTTTCTATAAACACCAAAACACAGAGATTTTGTTTTTAATTTTTTTCTTTTTCACAAGAATGCGATGTAGTTTTGGTAGTATGGGCATATGCGTATGTGCGTGTATCCATTGACTACGTTTTCTCGCATATTTTTTATTGATTCATTTTCTGCCTCTTTTATATTTGGGAAAAGGTGAGAGTTTTTAGGATTGGTTGGTTGGACCTTTTCATAGTGGAGAGAGATAGAGAAAGTGAAGGGAAATGAAGGCTCTGTTGATGATATCTTTTTTTGTGAGGTCATAGCCGTAATTTGGACTTTGTTTTTGTTGCTATTTGGGCTTTCTCCTCTTACTTCAATTTAGGCCTTTTTGGTTTTCCGAATGAAAAAGTCGAGACATTTTCAAGATTTGTTATCTCCAAGGTTTCTCGCTCTTTTTCTAAGGAATGTAGCTTCGATAGTTAGTTTTTAGAGGTGTAATATATCCGCATTACGCTCCTCACGATTATAAAGGTGTACATAACGTAGGAAACATGAAAATTCAATTTTCAACATTAAGAGTATACAAAGGAACACACTTTTGAATCGGTGTCCACTTACAAAGAAACACGGTCGACTGGTCTTTGAGGATAATTCAAATGTCACGAAGGCGATATGCAATCATCGAACAAAATTGTTTCTACACGGCGACGCCAATTAAGAGTGATCTAAATGCTAATAAAGATGGCTTAAATACAATGGGACATGACTCTCAACACAGATTGAATCTTCGTGTTCAACTTCCAAAGTTCGACTTCCTTATCTCACAACATTCCTATTTCTTTTTCTAATCCCAAATTTCCGGAAACTTACAAAGAAGCTTACTCGTTTAGGAACTGTGGAGGCTTAATGGATAGTTCTAATTCTAAAGCATTTGATCAGTAGTCCGGATGAGCCAGTGACAACCATTCAATCGTGTGTATCTCGCAAATTTTAAGGACATAAGAAATGCAAGAGCCAAGAATAGTATGAAGATTTCATCGATGGTTGGAAATCGTGGCACGTGGCTTACCAATAAGGAAGACGAAGAGTTTCTTTCATGAAAGTGGAGTAGGCAAAAGTTCTGTTTGTTCTGATTTCTATTGCACGAGCAAAACCGTAGAGAATGTGAGATCATGCGATGAACATGACAATCTCCCAACTCATTTTTCGGGAAAAAGAATGATAAATCATGAAATTTCAGAGTCCTTAATGACAAAACCTGGCAAAGTTTCCGTGAATGATGATGATATATGGCTGAATTTGATCTCAATGAAGACATTAATTAATGCAGATGGAATGGATGATGTTATTATTCTAGTTGTTGCAACTGTATCTTCTCATAGTGTAATACATGTTGTAGCAAAACCCATGATACCAAATGGCCGACCAATGATTTCTTTGAAGTTCGAAGGTGGGCTAGGGTTTAAGGGCTCTGCTGAAACTAGTGCTTTTGGTCCTGCTGCTCTTTCCAACATGTCTTTGATAAATCACGAGGCAAAAAGACACACAATGGTTTACAGAAATTGACCTCAATGTTGTTGTCTGGCGATGATAATAGTGTTGTTAATGGAATATCAACTTCGATTCACCTTCAATTCAATTTAAAAGATATATTCTCATTCGAACTTGATTCAAAACAAGCCAAAAGCCACTGGATCGATCTTAATTGCTCCTACAATGTCAGCCATGAGTTTACTTAACCTTCTCTCCCTCTCAAATCAAAAATTTCCCTTTATTAGACTTGAACTTGAATGTTAATCCATCGGTAGGAGACAAATCGAACGATTTTCACCGCAACAATCTCCCGAAACAAGACTTGATTCTCGAGCAAGATTTTAATTTGACCGGGCATGATTATCTGATTTGAGTACTATGCAACATTTAGCCAAGGGGATAAAACATTCAACCCCCAAACTATTCAAGTTTTTAATTTAACCATACGAACTTTAAATCGTTACACTTAACCTTCCCAACTATGCGAAATTTTATACTTTGCCTTAAATTACAGATTTACCCCTAGTTTCATGAAAGTTGGTTTATAGTTTACCCTCTAAACTTCAAAGTTGTTGCACTTTACCACCTATGCCATAAATTTTATTGTATTATCTACATTTACTCCTCAAGGTCTTGCTATCCTTGAAAATGGTATCGAGCCTGGTTTATTAAGAACTTTTAGTTATATTTATTATATTTATGTAACTAACAATTGGTGAGGAGAATTTTCTCTGAGAATATGGATCCGGAAAATTATCCAAGATGTACACCTTAAAGACATATCGTCAAATTTTGACGATGTATGCACAAGATCACCAAGATAAGATAGCATATTGGAACAACCAATATGTTGAAAAGGAACGCTTGTAGAGCCAATAGGGAAACCTTGAGACACTTTGAAAGACAAGCAATATATTATCCGAGTTTCCTTACGGTAAATCGATATTATATGTTGATCGATGAATCATCGTGAAGAAGTCCATGAGAATGCTCATCAAAATCATGATTCCCGATGGAGTACCGAATGGAACGAGATACTTCGATACATCTAAGATCTCCAAAGATATTAGGAAGTCTAGAAGACGGTGCAAAATTATGGCAACCGCCATATTCATCTACCAAAGACAAGTTCATCGTGATCCAAAACCGGATGGAGACGATGGTGAAATATCGAAGGAAACTCTTGAAATCCTTCATGATATTCGAATGAGTCAAGAACTTGGAGCACACCAAGTTCATCTCGGAGGAAAGAACGTATTGATTTCTAATAGTACCCTATTTACACCAAAAAGGAAACCAACCGAAATTATACGAAAAATGACAGATGATGAAAAGCTTATCGCTATCATCAAAGGAAAATCCGTTACACATTAAAAAGTGATGGATATGGATAAAATGAATCTTAAAGATCTACATGATCTTGCGAGAATCCTTCGCAGGATTACCTCATTGATGAATGAGCATCGCCTATGAGGATTGCGGATGTACCTTCGATCTTACGAAAGAAGGATTCATTTTACTTCTTGAAATGAGTCTTGAAGGATCTGTAAGAATTGCATGAGATATGACTGAAGCAAATATGAAAAGCGCGTCACAAACCGGAGAATAATTAAAAGGAATTGTCGATGATATGGCAAAATTATTCAAAATCCATTTTATCGGCAGACAGGTACTTTGAGGTATTAGAAGAAGAAAAAAAAGAAAAAGATATAAACAATCCCTCTACACCTCAAGTTACATGATATTTATCATATTGACGAATATATCAAGTTGTTCACCGAATACCTGGTGGAAATCCAAGGTGGAGACAAAGAAGCTTCACTATTCTTTGCAAAGTTTTTCCGAATTGAAAGAAATGGATCTTTCCTTTTGAATTCAATGACTGGATCAACAACATGATTCGCAGAGGAACTTTTCGAGACAAAGAGAAAATTCTCCGGGAGAACAAGATTCCGGCTAGCGAGAGAAACCTACCGAAATTCTCAGAACATGGTGCATGTTGGCCGGATCGACCGATCCATCAAGCATGCCCCGAACGAAAAGAACCCGAGTTTGGGAAAGGATTTTGACCCAAACCCGACCGACAAGACCATGCACTGAAAGGACAAGGGCTCGTGTCACAAGACGCGTTATCCGTGGGGACCACATAAACTAAATTTTTAAAAGATTCCCCAACAAACATCACATGGGCCGAGTCACGCGGAAAGAAAAGAAAAATAGTTGACGAAGCAATAATGCGAGGATATGACATAAGAAGTGACGCCATATATATCAATAAGATTTGGATTCCGCCTTTCAAGTCCGGATTCAAGTCTATAAAAGCCGAGAGTTGAAGGAAGGCGAGGAGATCGAACATTTTTTTAGTTTTCTTATTGTTGGGAAATTATTTTGTAGATTTTGATGAATGCCATGTAAAACTTAGAATAGGAATCCACTAAGTATTGATCAATATACGAGTGGTTAATACGATACAAGTCTTGATCACACAAAATTGACTTGATCCTTTGGGACTCGATCCGAGATGCCTTGGTCACGCAGCTGGCTTCTCGTACGACTCAGCTTCTTCACAGGGCAGCTGCCTTGCTACTACAGCCCACTTGCTCAAGCTTCTTGGATTTGATCACGAAGCCCTCCAAAAACTTGAGACTGGTTCGACCTTGAACCTTCCTACAATCCTCCGTGGAATGTAGACCCCTTGATTCTTCAAAAATTTCCTCTTCAATTGATTGAGGTTATCTTTCCTTCACAGGTGAGTGTTGGATTGATTTCCTTCATAATGTAGGCTTGAGAATTGATTTAGAATGATTTGAGAATATATTAAGTTACTGATTCGATGTTTGCTTGAATGTTCGTGGTTCGTAACCTTCTCTCGAGTTATTCCTCGCCTTTTATAGTGATCTTTCAAAAATCCCGTTGAAGAGATAGGCTTATTTTTGAAAGTCACTTGTGGTCGTTGGCTTGTCTTGTTGCGATCCTTGGAATTTCCATTTCCTCGTATGAATGATTCTTCACTTTTCGAGTTCGACATGGTGCAAGGCTTCCCATTGGTTTATTCCTCTTGCACGCTTCGAATCGAGCACTTCAAGAAAGGCAAGATGGAGGTATTACTTGTTTAAGTAATTCTCTTGATTTCTCGTACAACGGACCTCTTTCATTGTCTTGACTTGACTCGCATTTTCTTAACTTTCCCAGGTGACTTGAGTCGACTTCCAATCATTTGATGACTCTTCTCATTCACTTCAACCTTGAGACTTGGCTTTCTTGAGTTGACTTGATCGATACTTCACTCACCGCATCTCGCCTGCACCTTCATCGAGTTCCCGTCTTCTCTTCTTTGCCATACTCATTTGCCTCTCAATGAGTCTTCCTTCTAGGCCGTGGAAATTTGTATTAGCCGAGTGTTTTTGTTTTAAATTTTATGTATTTACGAGTGAAAGCCTCATCTATGAGTGGCTAAACAAGTATTCTCCTCCCAAAAGGAGAATACTAATGTAATAAATATTTCTATAAATTCTTAATAAAAAGAGGCTTTCTGCTTCAACATGTGTTCATAATGTACTATTAATTCATCCCGTTTAAGAATTATTTATACACCTGGTAGGAAACGAACCAAGGTGTGTTGAACATTCTTTGAAGGAGTTGGATAACTTGCGATCATCTTCCCGAGGTTGAAGTTGAACAGGTGAGGAGTTGTTTGTCAAAAGATCCAGGGCGATAATTTTTCGATCGGGTGGTGTTGCGAACCATCTCACCCGGGGTTGTTTCGGTCAAAGAAGGTATGAATTTGAAAGGATTTATTAATTTTACGGAAGCATGTTGGACCCGATATGGTCGTAATGGACTATGTTCATTTTTCACCTATAGACCTAATTCGTATACGAGTTTATTTTGAAATGGGAATTTTGATCGAAGTATGTCCTGTTGAGTTTATAGGCCGGAAACCACATGATCCATTTAAAACCTCTGAATATAGACTGGATCTAAGTAGGTGTAACAAAGCCACAAACAAAACATGGGACAGAAAAATAGGGGTTTTCATTTCTCGATAAATCCGAAAAACAAAAATGATTATGGAGTAAAACTTTTATGTTTATTGATTAATGCAATAAATTTATTATTATGTAGTAGTTTGCTACAAATTGGGGTTTAAAGGGATAACTATAAGTATTGTTTTAAAAAGGATAAAACCTAGGGGCAAAACTGTCCATATAGGATGAAGTGTAATGATTTTCATAGTTCGGGGGGCAAAGTATCACGAATTAAAGTTTGGAGGGTAAAGTGTAAAAATCAGTATAGTTTGGATGAGTAAGTGTATTTGTCTCTTTAGCCAATAATAATGCTTCTCGACCAATTGAGCTGATGCAGAGATTAGCTTCATTACAACCAAAGTTACCATTTTTATAGCAAACTTTACCTTCTCAGAGTTACTGTTCTAAGGGTCCGTTTCATTTTGGTACGATGCCCTACGATAGATATTCTCATGAAAATGGCATTTTGCCTGGAATATTAGGCACCGATCATTTTGTGCGGTTTTTTTTATGAACAAAACACTAACAATACTACAGCTTTTACTACCCCAAAAATTTATCGACAAGTGGAAGCAAGATGGATGCGGGTAGACAATTTTTGTTTCTTGCTAAAAATTCTCCGATGAGTGAACGCGTGCATGAAGACGCTTTATATGCAAGGTCTATGAAAAGGAAGGAACCGGAGGGAGATTGGAATTTTATCAACTTGGCTACAAACAGGTGACTTGAAGACAGTGTTAGATTTTTTAGTGGCTATGCTAATCTAATTTCTCTTTTTTTCCATTTTTGCTGATAGAGTCTATTTATAATTGCTACTCTGGTACTTAATCTGTTATGCATGGATTCCACACTTGCTCAATTAGGTTTAGGTGGTTGCAAATTCCCCAAATGTCCTTTTGTTCTTCCTCAGATCAAGTTATATGGCACAAATTGGTTCAAAAAAAAAAAAAAATTAATGAATAAACATATAATGACATGAAATGAAAGAGTTCTCAAAAGTAGATCCTAATTATTTTTGCACGGTGTCATCCTAATGGATTTTAGTTTCGGGTCGTAACGACAATCGAAACTAAACTCTGTAGAAAGTTTATAAAAGTTTCATCCCCACCCATCATCTACTTAGACTTCTTAAATCTCCAGTCCGACCAGAAAAAGTGAATTGACAGAACAAAATTCACTACTCCCCACCCGTCCTATCAAACCGGATGCCGAGTATATTTTCATTGTTAACTATGCTGCAGCACAATTTTTTATGGTGGTCCAGAACTGCTTCCATGACATCTGGGTGGAATCCAACTCAATTTCGTCCAGTGCAGTGGGTAGTGGGTTGTATATCCTGGCCACTGATACAAGGATACATATATGATCCAAAGTTATTTCCGTTTCGTCATCCTATCTTTCTAATATTAGAATCAAATGTGTGTTACCACCTTTGCCATCATCTTGATTTGCTATGAAGAAATTTAATCCATAAAGTGTCTCCGTCAGAGATATGTGATCCAGTTACTTCTGTTGCATCATTCTGTCTCTTTAATATCGGAATCTGATATGCGTTACCACCTTCGCCATCATTTGTTGGATACGGAACCTATGATAAACTTGAAATAAGATTTATTGATTGGATTTCTTATAGTTGATAAAACACACTTTTTTTTTTACAACTTATCTTCCTCACTTTTTTTTTTTTTTTTTTTTGATAACGGGGAACCCGCGGCCCGCTACTCTTCGAGTGCGCCTCGGATAAACCCTCGGGCCGGGACGTACTAGCCCGCAAACTACGCCAACCGGATAAACCACACTAGGCAAGCCCCCGTGTGACAGCTCAACCAAGAAAGTGTTGGTAGGGGAATCGAACTCGTGACCTTTCATCCGCGCTCACCTACTCCACCAACTTGGCTACCCTTGCGGGTAACTTATCTTCCTCACTTGATGTGATACAACTACAACATTTCATGTATTTATACTAGACAATGGATAATACTAGAGACATTTGGATGTAAAAAACAAATAAAGACTTACTACTTTTCCAAGAGCATTTTAATATTTTCAAGACTTTATTTAATTCCAAAGCCTTTATTATTTTTCCAATGCCAAAGACTTCATATTCCAATGCTTGAATTTCTCTTGAATGCTATGACTTCATTTTCCAAAAATCAAGATTGCAAATCGCCTCATTTTAACACCATTTCTTAATTTGTAATCTTGAGTTGCTTCTTGAACTTGTCAAACTTGTCATGTTGACCTCTTTTATCCAATAACATTTTGAGAAAGTCTCATGTAGGATCGTCTTATGGATTAGGATACGTCTATGGATCATACAATCCGATTTGGATCCATACCCATCTGTTATTTTAACCATTTATATAACGTCATTCATAAATATTAAGTACGCCCGGTAAATTGAAAAAAAAACTCTAAATGCGGAGGAGAATCGAACCGAGGTCCATGCCATAACAATGTACTATTCTACCACTAAACCACCGTGCTTGTTGTGTAGTTTCAAAGATATAACCATGACTATAACGTCATTCATAAATTATTACAAATTCTCAAAGCTCGTCATATTTATTTTCCTTCTTCATGTACTAAACTCTTAATCTTTGAATGTATTAAAAACATGATACTTTACCTCAATAAATAGATACTTTTACTTATAAAAGCGTTACTTTAATTGCATCATATTTATTTTTTATTTTTCCTCTTTCTTTTGTTCCTAGTTTGTAACTATATTAAGAAATCTGGTATTTTATCAAAAAAATGGATATTTTTACTTATAAAAGTGTTACTTTAACTATATCATATTTATTTTTTTATTTTTCCTTCTTTACTTCATTCCTAATTTGTGACTATATTAAAAAACATGATACTTTATCTCAAAAATAGATTTTTTAACGTATAAAAGTGTTACTTTAATATATATATATATATATATATATATATTATTGTAATATATTCATAATTTGTGACTATATTCAAAATATGTTATTTTATCTCAAAAAATAATTACTTATACTTATAAAATTATTACTTTAACTCTATCATATTTATTATTTATCTTTCTTTGTATTGAATTTATAATATGTGACTATATTAAAAAACGTGATACTTTATTTCAAAAAATCGATACTTTACCTTAAAACATGATATTTTGTCTAAAAAATATATACTTTTACTCATAAAGGTGTTACTTTAAGTCGATATATTTATTTTTCCTTCATTGTAAGGTAATCATAATCAGAACTATATTAAAAATATGATACTTTATCTAAAAAACCCGATACTTTTTATCATAAAACTCATTACTTTAATCGAGGAAGAAAAAAAGAAAGAAAAAAAGCCAAAGGTGGCTTTGCCTCTAACATATTTTTCGGAAAAAGGGATGATTCCATATTCGATTGCCATTTTAAAAAAAAAAAAAAAAAGATTACCATTTTTTTTTTTTCTGTCGGCATTGCAAAAGAGTTATTTGGCTTCCCAGTGGAATATTTAATATATCAAATTATATTTAATTCAACTCAATTTTCGGAAAAAAAGAAAGGAAAAAACTTAAATCAACACCAATATTAAAACAAAGATCAATAAATGGGGTATTCAATTCCGATGTAGGCAGCCAGTCAATAAGTAATAATGTTGGGGTAAAAACAATATTTAATTAATTAATATATAATTTAATTTTTATTGTTTATTTAATATTAAATGTCCAAATGAGCTCTTAATAAATAAACCGGCGCAATGGTGTTTTGGATTGGGACATAGACCGATTTATCCTACATGGCCTACGAGCCCATCTCCCGTATATAAAAAAGTTCCTCCAATTATCTCACTACTACAAAAATGGTCTTTTGCAAATGCCAAAAATGGCATTTGTGACAACTTTGCGATCACTAAAAGTTTTCGTACTAATTTTAAAAAATCCCCGTCATAATAAATTATCTTTGAGACGAAATATAAAAAATGGGGGTCCGTAAATTATACTATTTCATTAAAAATTAGGGAAACCCATCCGAGAATCCCGCGAGAGGTTTTCTTCTTCCCGTCCACCGATATTCCCCGCTTGTCAACTCTATGCCTCCAACCACCAATCACGAGAGGGTGTTTTTCACCTTCATCATTTTAATCTAACTCCCATAGCCATAGCCAATTTACCAAGCACTCTCTAAACTCTTCTTCAACTCAAACCTATTCATTTTTATAGTAGCCGCGTATCAATATGAAGTTCGAGGAAGCGGTGAACGGTGCTAATAGTGGCGGCGTTGGTGGTGATTACGGAGGTGCGTGGATTGTGGTTGGACTTGCCGAGCTCGGGACGGAAGTGCGTTTGGAAGAATTGCACGACAACGTCGTCGTTTTGGGTGATTACTACGCCTTCATCGGCGAGGACTACGATGTGAATAAGATCTTGCTCAATCCCACCGTCTCCGTTAAGATTAATTATCTCTTTGCCTTTTGTACGATTATTCGAATAGTATTATTAAAAATTATTTATTTATTATTACAAAGAAAAAAATAGAATTATAGAAGAAGACAAAAAATGGTTATATTATATATCACACTTGGTTTTCTCCTTGTTTAGTAATCTCATAAGTCGTTGAACACAAGAATTGAAAGAGAGAACATCAAAGTATTGATTGTATTGATAATTGAAAAGATGAATTTGATTACATGTATTGATCTTTATATAGAATTGAAAAAGCAAGCTAAAGCAATCTAAACCTTCTATTTGTATGTTGTGATCAAGGGTGTGAATTGTAACTAACTTTAATCATTAACTAACTTTTACTTAACATAATCGTTTATTTGCCTTCCTTCTCTGGTTGTGATTCGTGACACCCCCATCAAGCCGAGTGAGCATGTATGTCAAGCATGCCAAGCTTGGAAGTAATTCTTTGGAAAGTAGGAGGAGGTAGTGCTTTGGTCATAAGATCGGCAAGTTGTTGACTAAGCGAGAATATGTATGATTTTGATGAGACCTTGTTGAATCTTCTCTCTTACAAAGTGACAATCAATTTGAATATGCTTTGTCCTTTCATGATGACATGCATTTTCGAGAGATACAATAGGCGGATCGACTATCGGTGTACACAATTGCTTTGGTTGAGTTTGTTGAAATTGGAGATCCTGGAGCAAATATGATATCCATTGTATTTCACAAGTAATGAAAACAATTGCTCTATATTCGATTCTCGCATAAGATCTACTTATTGTTGCCTGTTTCTTTGCCTTCCAAGATATGAGGGAATCACCAAGATAAATTGCATCCACTCACACTCCTTCTTGTTTCTATACATTTGGCCCAATCGCATATGAAAATCCTTTGAGAGTGGGGTGAGTTAGTTCTTGAGTAGAAAAGACCTTTCCTGGAGAACTTTTGATGTATCTTAGGATTACGTATGCGACTTCAAGGTGAATGGTAGTAGGATGTGCCATGAACTGACTTAGACACGAATCTTTTGTATGATAATTCAGGCCTTGTTATGGTGAGATATAGCAATCGCCAATTAATCTTCTATATCTTTGAGGATCTTCTAAGAGAGTAGTTTCTTTGTTATATAAATCAATCTTGGGATCCATAGGAGTAGAGTTGGGCTTGCAAGCAAGATAACTTTGTTTGATCGACATCCAAAGCATATTTCCTCTCGGCAAATCTTTGATTCTGTTGAAGACCTTGCAACTTCTATTCCCAGAATGTATTTGAGTGTCCCAAGATCTTTAATGGTGAATTTGGAATGTAAATGTGCTTTGATGTCTTGTATTTCTTCAATGTTGTTTCCAGCTAGAATCACATCATCTACATAGACACACAAAACAATAATTGAATTAGAGTTAGATTTTACAAAGAGAGAATGATCGATCTTGATTGAATAAAACCATAAGATATAAGACAAGATTGAAGTTTTTGAAACCACTGCATGCGCTAGTTTGCTTTAGACCATACAAGCTCTTGTTGAGTTTACAAACTCTATTATCTGTTGGAGTACAATATCCAGGAGGGGGCTTCATGTATACTTCTTCATATAAATCACCATGGAGAAATGCATTGTTTACATCCAACGATGTAAATGCCAACCTTTGATTGCGACCATTGCTAACACTAACCGATTTGTAGTGATTTTAGTTCTGAGGAGAAAATGTTTCAAAATAGTCTAATCCTTCTTCTCGTGTGTAGCCTTTGGCCACTAGTCCGCTTTGTACCTTTCCAAAGATCCATCCCGACTTATATTTTACTTTGTATACCCATTTGCATCTATACGATGCTTGTGTGGAGGAAGCTCGATTAAAGTCCATGTGTTATTTTTCTCAAGAGCTTGAGTCTTAGCTAACATAGCATCCCTCCACTCTTTCGGTTTGTTTGCTTGAGCAAATGTTTTGGGTTCAGAATTTGAGAGATACTTCTTTGTAAATGCCTTATATGATGTTAGACAACTTATTTGTGGATAGATACATTGAAATGGGATAATGACAAATCGCAATCGATGTCTTGTTTGTAAGTGATTGTGGAAGAGCACAATCATACACTTGTAAATAATGTGGAGTAGACTGTTCCTTCCGGATCTTCTAGGATTAATGTTATCATTGCTATTTTCTTTGTTCAAAACCATCGGTCCCGCAACTTTGTTGTTCATCTATCTCGTGCATCGATGTATTTGAAAGTTTATCTTCTTTGTTCATTTGTTAATGTACTTGGCTGTGCATCTGTCATGTGCATTAGGAACCATATCATTGTGTGCTTGTTCATGAATAACATTGAGATGTTCACCTCATGAATAACATTAGAATGTGTGTGCACATTGGTAGGAAACATATATTCGAATTAGTATTTCTGAATAAAGGAACAAATTTAGCATCAGCAGCTGAATTTGAATGAAAAGGAAATACATTCTCATAAAACTCAACATGTCCGGAAATGAAAGTTTGCTTTGAGTTTGCAAATTGTACAATTTATACCCTTTGTATCCAAAGGCATATCCCCAGAAAAACACATTTAGAGGCTCGGGGTTGAAACTTGTTTTTATTTCTATTAAGTGTTGAAGCATATGCAAGACAACCAAACACCTTAAGGTGATCATACTCAGGTTTCTTTCCAAAAAGCTTTTCAAAAGGAGACAAATTATTCAATATAGTAGTAGGTATTCTGTTAATGATATGTGCAGCAGTTAGAACACAATCATCCCAAAAGGATAGAGGAACCCGAGAATGGTACATTAGAGCTCTAGCAACTTGTAATAAATGTTGATGTTTTTCGTTCTACCAAGCCATTTTGTGGTGGAGTTTCCACACAACTTGTTTGGTGTATAATTCCTTTTGAATTGTAAAATCTTTGAATAAGAATTGACTCCATTATCGGACACGAAAACTTTAATCTTCTTATCAAATTGTGTAAGAACCATATTGTAAAAAGACTCTAGAAAAGAATGTGTGTCGATTTGTGTTTTAGTAAATATATCCATGTACACCTTCAATGATCATCAACCAATGTGAGAAAATATCTAAAACAATTATGAGATGTAGTGGAAAAAGGTCCCCAAATGTCACAATGAACTATATCAAATATAGAATCGAATAAGCGTTTTTGAAGAAAATGGTAACTTTCTTTGTTTAGCCAAGTGGCATACATCACAAGTCCTAAACTTGTCTTTAGAAACAACAAATTTATCTATCATAGACAATCTTTTGGCGGACAAATGGCCTAGTCTAGCATGCCATGTATTAATATCTATCTTTAAGGAAGTTGATGCGGCGTTGCGTGAAGGAAATTGTAGATGATAGAGACCCGACTTCTGTTTAGCGAGAACCAATCATCCTCTCGATTTTTCAAATCCTGCAATACACAATGTGAGGCAAGAAAATGTCTTTGTGCAATTGGAAAATTTTGCCAATTGTGAAACAAAAACTAGATTAAAATTGAATGTAGGTACACATAAAGTCTTTTTCAAAATAAGATCATCGATATCTTAATGTCTCCAATATGTGTAGCCACGGTTGTAGTGCCATTAGGTAAATGGATGGGAATATGAGCAGGGAATAGGATTATTGGTATAGAATGATGTGTTACACACCATATGATCATGATGTAGCACCGATTAATCTAATATCCACTTGATATTAGGTGCGAACATTAAAACAACTAACAATATTACCCGATTAAGGGGTTGCTGCAATGAATATGTGAAATCGAGGTCTGCTGCAGTGAATGTGCTCTTGGCGATTCTTAATCGAAGACGATTCTTAGCATAAGCTAGGAATTGCTCTACCATTTCTTGTGAGAATAAAGGATGATCGGCGACATTGGAATTAGATTACAGAGGAGAGGCCATTGCGGCATTGGCATTAGAATTATCTTTTGCATTTCTAGGACCCTTAGGGCCTTTCGACTGGGGATACCCTATGAGTTGAAAGCACTTATCCATTGTATGTCGATAAAGCCACAATGGGAGCATCTTGGCTTTTTCTTTTCTTTGTTATACACAAATCTTGAAGAATTAGAAGGTTTGACTAACATAGCCATAGAATCTATAGGATTTGTTGTAAGGATGAATTATTCAAACTCCTCTCTGAGACTCTTCTTGAAGTAAAAGTGAGTAAACTTTTGCAAGAGAAGGTAAGGAAGAAACCAATAGAAGTTAGCTTCTAACCTTTGTGCATAAGATGCATGCAATCCCACCAAAAACTTGATGACAAAATCAGTGTTGAATATCTCATTATTAAAGAAGAAATATTGCGAATACAATTTCCATAGGAGCACTTTGCAATTGGCCTAAAAACGATGTACTCATCCCATAGAGTCTTGAACTGATTATAATATGCGGTGATAGAATTTGAGCCTTGACATATGGAACTCAAAGATTTCTCAAGATGAAATACCCTTGGACCATCACTTCGTACATATCTAATCTTTAATTCATCCCACACTTCTTGAGCCGTGTTGAAATATAAAAGACTACTCTAATGTCTTTAGATATAGAATTAAGTAACCAAGACAACACCAAATTATTTGCCCTTTGCCGCCAAGTATAAAGAATGATCGAAGAGGTAAGAGGGATGGTGATAGAACCATCAATGAAACCTGTTTTATTCTTCACATTAAGAGCCATCAAGATTGATGCGCTCTAAGACACATAATTTTCGCCAAAGAATTGCTCATACACGATTCGCCTGGATTATCACTAGGGTGCAAGAACTAGGAGATGTGAAATCATCGGCGGGATTAGGAGAAGGCCTCATGACCGGATCACTTGGAGTGTTGATCGTTTCTTCGGGGTAGCCATTGAAGATCGAAGCGGAAGGATTTTTGTGAGAAAAATCCAATGAAATAGTAGAAACTTTGCGTGATGATGACCAATCACCCTAAACTCGATACCATGTTGAACACAAGAATTGAAAGAGAGAACAAAGTATTGATTGTATTGATAATTGAAAAGATGAATTTGATTACATGTATTGATCTTTATATAGAATTAGAAAGCAAGCTAAAGCAATCTAAACCTTATATTTGTATGTTGTGATCAAGGGTGTGAATTGTAACTAACTTTAATTGTCATTAACTAACTTTTACTTAACATAAGCTGTTTCTTTGCCTTCCTTCTCTCAAGTTGTGATTCGTGACATAAGCTATATGATTACATTTATTAGATTATTGTGACTAATACATGTGAAATCGTTGGGAGTTTAAAGTTTCTTAAATGTGATTTGAGATAAAGGTATTTCCTTGTCTTCTTCATGTGCAAGTGCACTTCAATACTTGTTGCTTTGCTATTTATTGTTGGTTATTGCCTTATTGGTATCATATCCGGAATGAAAAGAAAGATTTTGGTATTATACATGGTCTAAAATCTCCTTCTCTTAACAGAGCTTTTGTCTGTCTGCGGATATCCAGGCATTCACTAGTGAAGCCAAAAATAAATTGTCGGCTCGATGCCGGAAAGCTCTAAAGGATATCCGGACATTCATCATAGCTTAAGCAAATCGATGGAGATATATTACCAGGTTTGTGTTAAGTAAATCTTTTTTTTTGAGACGACTATGTTAAGCAAATTTAGTTTTGCCTTTATAGTGTTTCTTCCTCACGTAATCTCTCTCATTACATGAGCGCGGTCGAGCAAGGGGTTATTGTTGCCCTGTGACATTCAGTTAGTCGTAATAATTTTTTTATTGTTGTGGGAGGTGTTGTTGTAAGTTGCCAAAACCAATTGTACAATAATCAAACAAGAAAGAGGGAAAAAAAGGGTAGCTGAAGAGATCATTAGGTGGAGAAAAACTGAAATACAAAAAGTGTCAATCTATTCTTTTCAAAGTTTTGAACTGTTATCAGTAATTTTCCTTTATTTTCTTTGTTAGGATATAGTATTTGTCAGTTATCTTGAGAACTGTTATGCTCGTAAGGTTGATTTCCACCAAAAAGATCATTTTTAGATAATACACATGGTTTTTCCGTTAATTATCTCATTCCTGTAGTAACATGATTCCTCATTATATTGCTAATGCATATTTGAACTTTGTGAATGCAGGATGCTAAAGGGAATGACGTTGATCTGAGTATATACAAGGAAAAGTCCTCCTAATTGTCAATGTTGCATCACAGTGGTATGTTCAGCTTATATTGTTACTTCATTTTTGCTCTTTCTAATGCATGCTAAATTAAATGATGGCTGCTTGGTTGGAATCTCTCTGCCACTATTTAATTCAATACAACAAGCTAGCCTGTTGATGCACTTTTTGTGTATATTTGAGAGCTATTTCGCAAGAAAAATGATTCTCACTATGGAAATTCATGAAGTTACTCTTGGCTACGTTTATTATCTTTAGCTTATCGCATTAGTCCAATTTTATGATATACTTTCTTTCCTAATGTTGAAGAAAATTGTTCATTATACTTTTCTTGTCTGTTTCAGTGGCCTGACCAATTCAAATTACACTGAGTTGACTAAATTATATGAGAAATACAAGGATCAAGGTTTGATCTTGTTTACCTTTTGTTATTTTTTTGTGCTTCCTATTTCTTTCAGTAAGGGTTGTTTTCAGTTTTATGCAACTAATTTTCGTCCTTCCGCTTCACTTGAGATACACAAGTATTATACTTGGGGCTTGGAAGGGTAACGTTTCTGATTTTCTAGAATCTGATTTGATTCCTTTTGCTCAGGTTTGGAGATATTGGCATTTCTCGGCAATCAGTTTGGCTCACAGGAGTCTGGTACCAATGAACAAATTCAGGAATTAAGCTTGCACTCGTTTTAAGGCCGAGTATCCCATATTTGACAAGGTAAAGATGATAGGATCTTTGTGGTTCCATTGGAGGAAATGATTCAGAATATATGTAGAAAGATGAAATCTGTTTGTTCTTTGTTTAAAAATGAATATTATCTTTGGTTACGAGTTGCAAAGTATGACCACATTGAGTTGAAAGGTAGATTTGATTTGTGATAGAAGTGCAAGTTCTGTGAGAATGGTTATGAGCTTTGAACATAGCGCGTAGATTTTTCAAAATGGGACGGAAATAGGTTTTATGTTTGAACAGACTCAAAGGATCAGGAAAAACGCACGTTTTTCTACCACTCCGGTCAATATGATTCTTAGGAAAATTTGTGGAGCTCAATAAAAAACTCGAGGAGCATGAGGTAGTTTGAAGTGAATATTGTTTAATCATTTTGTGCTAATATTAATTTATGAGTTGGGAGGTTTCTGTAATATTTGTCACTCATATATGCTTGTTGGGGGTGGGGGCCCAAATTTTATTGAGCTCAATACCAGAATTAAAATAGGGAAAACATTAAAAGAGGGTTTTAGCGGCGACATTTTGTCGTTGCAAATACTCGATATATTAGCACCAACATGTTGACGCAAATACATTGCCCACGGAACAATTAATGGTGGCAACAAATTGACGCTAATATATTTGCGACAACGGTGTCGTCGTAAACAATGCTTTTGCATCAAGGCATTCATAATAATCCTACGCATTATAACTCAATATTCGTTTCTTTGTCTTATTCTCTCATTCATCATCTTGATTTGAGCGTCGGAGGCGGGGCGGAACTATGTTATAATGATGGGGGCCCCCCCACCCCCAAAATTAAAATTTTTTTTTCTATTGGGCCTAAACCTTTTCCACCTGCTCCTTTGTAAAAAAACTATCAATGAACTTTGCCCCCCATTCAATATTAATTCACGGAAACATATTGAAATTGGAAGTTTATTTTTGTTAAAAAAGAGTAATGGGCTTGGAGATTTCTAATATGCTCTGTCAAGCTTTGCAACTTCTATCTCAAGACATTTTGAATGCAATGCATCTTGTGTCATCTACTGAAGTTGCTCATTAATTTGAGAGATGATGGATGGGATAAACTAGTTGCGAATGTGACATCATTTTGTGAAGCGGTTAATATACATGCTGCGATTTTGATGATCAATATCTTGCAAGAAGAGGAAGGGCACGCCATCGGCAAGATGAAATTACAATCGGGCATCATTATAGAGTTGATATTTTCAATGCGGTGATAGATTCTCAATTGCAAGAATTAAATAGCAAATTCGGTGATAACACAAAGGAGTTGATCATACTTAGCTCGACCGGATCCAAGAGAGATCTTGATATCATTCGGGATTGACGCATTTGCAAGTTGGTAAAAAGTTTTACCCAAAAGACTTTGCGAGCATGAAATGCTACAATTAAGAATGCAATTTGAGCATTTTGATCATGTGCGGCAACTTCCGAGTTTGGGGCATTGAAAACTATTTCGATTTATGCCAATGGTTAGTCATAACTAGAAAATCGAAATCTATCCTCTTGTATTTAGAATGATAACTCTTATTCTCACCCTTCCCGATTCGATAGCTACTACAAAGCGATCTTTTTTCGCTATGAATATAGTCAAAACCACACTTCAAAACAAGATGGAAGATGAGTTCTTACAGATTTGTTTGCTAGTATATATTGAAAAGCAAATTGCACAAAAATTTAGTATAGACTCACTTATAGATGATTTTCGTGATATGCAAGAGAGACGCTCTAAATTGTAATATATTTGGATTGTAATTATGTATTTTGGGATGTTTAATGGTGAATATTGACGTTATATTTGATGCTATATAATATATTTTGAATTTTATTATTATATAAAAAAATATTTGATCTTTTAATTGTTGGCCCCCTCCATAGTCGAATCCTGGTTCCACCCACCTGTCGGAGGGACTTTTTGGGACAACCCCCGGGGGCCTCTAACGTTTGTGCGTGTGTGTAGGCAAGTTCCCAGTCGAAGAATTTTCTCTCTCTCGGAGAAGAAGACGTGAAGACTTCCCTCTCGGGAAGAGGAAGACTGAAGACTTCCTCCTCGGGAAGAGAATTCACATGAAGACTTCTTTCTCGGGAAGATGATTTTGGTCAACCCAGTTGAGTTGGAGTGATCTGCCCTAAAAAGCAGCATCAAATAGGAAAGCTCAATATGTCATGCATCGATGCAACATGCAACACATTAATTAAATCTAAGGAAGATACAATTCTAAAACACAAAATTATCAAATTAATTAAGAATATTGCTTTCCAGATCTGGCAATATTCTTTTGCGGAACTTTCTATTTTTGGTAAACTTTGTTGACTATTTAGCATTTATAAATTATATAGATATAGATGCGATCTACATATACGTAGATTTTTTTTGAGAGGACATATACGTAGATTATGGGGGTGTAGTAAGCATGAATTTGTTCACTATATTTTCTTGGTACCTCACCTATTACTCTATTAGTATGCCTTATAATGAAAGGTTTTTCTACCCTCCTAGATGCCCATGATTAATTGTCTACTCTTGTGATAATAAGAAAATCCAATTATTTATTTGACTTTGTAGGGATAAGGATATCTTCACCTTTTTTTCCTTGTTATTTTTACTCTTTTGTTTGCAACATCCCAAAAGAGGGGTGGTGAATTAAGGTCACATCCTCGACCTATTTATTAATAGTCAAATGTTCTATACAAACAAACAATTAAAGAACTATATATGTCTAACTGTTCTAAAACGAACCTTGTTTACTTGCATGTAATTGAGAATTTTTTGATGAATTATAAAATAAGGCGGCTTATCCTTGGCAACATAGCCATAATTCTGAATATATTCACAAATGACTAAACAATTTACATATTTTAATAAAATGTTGATTTAAGAAATTTTATATAGGAAATGAATCAAATGTGAACCAAGTTCTGGAGGAAACCATTGATGGCGTCATATGGAGCTGTTGTGTTTGTAAATTTAAGATGGATTTGTTCTTAGTGGTTTTATACTTCATTATCATTAGACGCCTAAACTTTAATTCGTAATCCATTTACTAGGAACTTAACGTATTGTTAATTTACTATTAAGATGTGTTATCAACATTAATGTATGTTGTTGAACTATGAATAACATTAAAAATCAAAGAAAATATCACTACGAGATTAATTCAACATGGGTACATGGATCAAGAGAGATTTATAATAGTTTTAATTGTATTGCGAATGAATACACCAGCATTTCGGGATTAACATAACATGTTTTTATTCCAAGCATTGACACTAAATTAAAAAAGACAACATAATGATAGAAAACAACGTAACATCATCCGCACTCAAATCAACTTCATTGTTCTCGTTCAATAAAAAGATGAGGTAATTTTAATTCGGTAAATCTAACAACAACAACAACAAACTAAGTCTTAATCCCACTATGTGGGGTCGGATATACGGATCATATTGCGCCATCGTTTTACGGTCATAAGCCATATTTTCATTTATTTCTAGGTATAACATGTCTTGTTTAATAGCTTCTTTCCACGTCTTTTTAGGCTACCTGCGCCTCATTTGATTTGTGTGAGTGATTCCCTACCTTCTAAACGTCGCACATGTGCATCTAAAGGTCTCCTATAAACATGTCCAAACCATCTTAATCGTGTTTCTCTAATTTTCTCATCTATTGGTGCTACTCCCACTTTATTTCTAATGTGTTCATTTCTTATTCTATCTACTCTAGTGTGTCCGCACATCCATCTTAGCATTCTCATCTCTCGCTACCCTCATTTTTTGTTCGTGTTCATATTTAGTCGCCCAACATTCTGCTCCATAAAGCATTGCGGGCCTTATGGCCGTTTATAAAATTTTCCTTTCAATTTTAATGGTATTTCACGGTCACAAAGGATAGAAGATGCACTCCTCCATTTATTCCAACCCGCTTTGGATCCTATGTGTGACATCTTTATTGATTTATCTGTTCTCTTCAATTATAGATCCTAAGTATTTAAAACTCATTGTTATACTCACTTCATGTCAATCAATTTTAACCTTCGTCTCATTGTTCTGTTGTTTTTACTAAAGTGGCATTCCATGTATTCTGTTTTTAGCCCTACTTATAGTAAAACCTTTTGATTCGAGTGTTTCTCTCCAAACTTCCAATTTTGCATTTACTCCTTCCCTTGTTTCATCAATTAAAATTATATCGTCACATAAAATAGAATACATTCGAGAGATGGATTTTTGTAAGTGTTTAGTGATTTCATCAATTATTAGGATAAAAAGGTAAAAGCTTAGAGCGGATCCTGATGCAAACCTATAGTGTTTGGGAATTCACTAGATATTCCCGTTGGTGTCCTGATACATGTTGTTATATCACATACATATCTTTTATGACATCTATGTAAGCTATTTTTATTCCTCTTTTTTCCAATACGCGCCCACGTTATATCCCGGTTGACTCTATCGTATACCTTTTTCAAGGTCAATAAAAACCATATGTAAATCTTGTTTTCTCTCGTTATATTGTTCACATCATCGTCTAATTAAGTGTATAGCTTCAATTGTGGACCTTCCCCGCATGAAGCCAAATTGATTATCTAATATACTAGTTTCATTTTTATTCTTGCTTCTATAACTCTTTCCCACGTTTCATTGTATGACTTATTAATTTAATTCCCCTGTAATTTGCACAATTTTGTATATCCCCTTTGTTTTTATATATAGGTATCAATATATTTTTTCTCCATTCATTAGGCATTTTCTTAGTTTTTAGGATAACATTAAATAATTTAGTAAGCCATGCAATTCCAACTCCACCTAGACATTTCCATGCTTCAATTGGTATATCATCTAGGCCAACTGCTTTGCCGATTTTCATTTTGTTTAGTGCTTTTTTTTTTATGAAGTTGAACCCTACGATAAAAGGTACGAGTTTCTATTCGATTCATTGGTCTAGTTCCCCTAATGTGACTTCATTCCTCTTTGGTTCGTTAAAAAGATTGATGAAATACCTCTTCCATCAATCTTTTATGTCCTCGTCTTTCACTAAAACATTATCGTTCTCATTTTTTATGCATTTAATTTGGGTTAGATCTCTTGTTTGTTTTGTTGGAATAAACTTTAGTGAATCACATCACTTCAATCCAGGAGCGTTCATATCAAATTATCAAGAATCAAAACTAGATCGCGGAGCGTGCTGAATCCATAATCGAGTTGACACCCATATGAACAACAAGTTCATAAACCTTTTGGATGGCAATCACTTAGTAAACGGATCCGCAATTATGGAGTTTGTACCAATATGTTCTATAGACACTGTCCACTTTGACTTATTTCTTTATCAATCAAGAACTTGACCTCCTTATGTTTAGTCTTGCACGAGTTCTGTTGTTTGGAATATAGTGTTGTTGACTCAATGTCACAATCTTAGTGGTATTTTAATACCGTCTACACTCGCGACCATGTGACAAAATTTTGCAACTATAATCCATGATTTGGATGTCCCATAACACACTATGAATTTTCCTACCATGGTAGAAGAGTCTATATTGTAGAATGTTTAGAAATCTTTCACATCTAGCGAAATACATAGTCCACTTAAATACCATGTTATCTTGACATCCAATAAAATCAGAGTCGGTATACCGAATGATCTCAAACTGATCCGACCTCTGATATGTGAGCATGTAACTTTCCTTTATCCATAAGTACCTTAGACTTGTTTGGCTGTTTTTCAAATATTGTATATTCCCGACTTAATTATATATCTGCCAAGCATCCCTACAATGTACACAATGTCCAATCACAGACATACCGATCATACATCGAGACTCCATATTACGCTGCGTACAAAATCTTCTCGCATTTTATTTTTTTAAATCATTCTTAGGGCACCAATTGAGACCGGACTTGTCTCCCTTAGCCATAGGGTTATGATTTGGTTTACAATCATGCATGCCATTTGAAGGACCTTTTCGATATAGCTCTTTTGTGATAATCCGTAGTACTGAGAAATAATCTCATTGTATTTATATCCTAACACAAAAGAGACATTACCAAAATCTTTCATTTCAAGATTCTTAATCGAAATCTCTTGGTGTTGTGCAATAAGCCTATGTCGTTGATGGCAAACAAAATGTCATCGACATACAAAACCGTAAATATATACTTGCTCCCACATAACCTATGATATATTCAATCATCAACCAAATTCATCTCAAAACCAAACGAGATGATCACTTGATGAGACTTTAAATACCATTCTCCGGATATTTGCTTGAGTTCATAGATGGATTTCTTAAGTTTGCAAACTATATCCTTTGAGTCTTCCGATTTTCTCGTTGCACCATATAATTTGCCTCATCATTGTCACCATTGAGAAACAACGTCTTTACTTCCATCTAATGTAAATCAAGATCAAAGTGTGCCACCAATGCCATTATAATCCTAAAAGAGTCTTTCAAAGAAACCGAAGAGAAAGTCTCTTTATAGTTGATTCTTTTTTTCGTGTAAAGCCATTTGCGACAAGACGAGCTTTTACCTTCCCTCATTGCCTATTGAATCTTTCTTGGTATTAAATATCCATTCCAACCAATGAGTTTCGCACCTTATGGCAATGGGACAAGTTCACATGCGTCATTGTCCCTCATGGACTTAATCTATTCATTCATGGGCATCCATCCACTTTTGAGAGTTGGAACTTTCCATGGCTTGATAGAAGTTGATTGAATCATCTTCCACCATTCCAATGCCAACCTCATTTCTTGGAGAAATGCAATGTAATCATCGGCATTGCACTTCTTCTTTCTTTAGTTGATCTCCTTAATGGCATGAGTTCTTGAGGTTGTAGAGTTTGTTTATCTTTAATAATTTATGAAACAGGAGGTTCTCCGACATTGTCTTGATTTGTGTCTTGAACAAGGTCAGGAATTTCAGTCCTATCAATGCCAACAACACCTGTGGGAATATCGACGTATTTCTCTCCAAAGACAAAGTCCTTAACTCTATCTCCCCCCGCAAACTCAATATCCTCAAAGAACTGCATTTACTTGACTCAAAAATAGTCATAGTGGTGGGATCATAAAACTTGTACCCTTTGGACTTTTCAAAGTATCCAAAGAAAAATAACAACTAAGCGTCACGGAAATCATTTATTCTCAATAGGCTTGTAAGGCCTTGCCTCAACTAGATATTCCCAAACGTGCAAGTGCTTCAGACTAGGTTTATTGCCCGTCTAAAGTTCATAAGGGATTCTGTTAGTCGCTTTAGTTGGAAACTTTACTAAGGATATTTGTCTGCAGCTTTTAAGTGCTTCTTCCTAGAGTGATTAAGTAAGGTAGAATGACTAATCATACTCCTCACCATATCCTTAAGCATTATGTTTCGTCCTTTAGCAATACTATTCATAATGGCAAACCCGATTTAGTGCACTTTGGGACGATATTGCATTCCTCTAGGAATTAGAAAACGATCCTAGACGTTGTTCACATGAACCATCATATCTATTGTTGCATACACCACCACGATCGGATGTGATGTTTTTTTAATCCTTTTGTTGAGTTGATTCTCAACTTCACTTTTATAAGGTTTGAACACGTCTAGTGATTGTGACTTTTCATGAATGAGAACTTGTAGCCATATCTAAATATCGTCTATGAACATTATTATATATTGTTGACCATTCCAAGCAATCATAGGAATGGTCCACAAATATCCGTATATATAAGTTGTAAGACATCCAAAATCCAATTGGTTACAAATCTCTTTTGTTGGTTTGTTTTTCTACTTATACCTCGTGTACTTAAATATAGGGACTCATTGAATGAAGTAATAATGTCGTGAAATAAAAGTTATTATAAAGAATCGAACTAGCCCATTTTGAATCATGAGACAAGCTAAATTTTCAATTTCTAAATGAGCATGAATAACCGAATTTGTCCAAAAAAAAAATGAAATCAAGTTCCAAATAAACATCTCATCTAGATTCAAATAAAATCCAAGATCTTAACAATAATCTATATTTTCCTATTATTTCACCATAATTATCTTACCTTTGCCTATTTTGATGTATCTTTCACCATCATTTAGCTTTTGGCAATGGAGACAACCCCTTATAGTTACAATTTGGTGTGAGTTGATGAACTAAAATATTTCCACCATGTGTGCGAATGTAACGAAGTTAAGTTAACCTCAAAACAAATCATAGCTAAAAAAAGTACCTTATCCTTCTACATTTTTAATTCCTTGCCTTTTATTCTTTGAAGTTAAAGCAATATTAGCCCCTTTGTCTCATATTGTGTTAACCTTTTCTCTTTCTCGAGCGCAGAGATGAGATGACTCATTTAGAGAGTATAAAACTCTTTTTTAATCGTCGACTCACCGTAAATCGGCTAAACTGCGGTTTAAAGAGATATCAAAAACTAAATGCACTAGCAAGTCCTCAAAAGCAATACGAGACATATCTATAATTTATTCTTGATATTGCATTTACTCTCATACCATAATGATATCATATTTGTCAAAAGCGTACTAATCTGAGCCTTTAGTTCTCAACAAATATTTTCTCAATACGCGCAAGGAATTCCTTAGCTATAGTGACATTTCTAGATAAAGTGCCCTTTTAACATAAAAGCTATATTGATGCTGACAGAAATATAAGCAGGAATATACGAATCAAATTCCAAAAAATGAACAATATACAAATCATGCTCACATAAATCTCGGAATCCTAATAATAAATTCAAATAATGGTAAATCTCATCTCAAGATACCGACACTCCATTAATATTTCATCTTTGGACAAAATATTAACTTGTAATTGATATCTTGGTGTGTAATCAAACACCGATAATAAGAACATATCAAACAATAAACCTTCCTTTTGGCCGATTTAGTGTTCATATGTAAAATCGAATAATCATCACGCATTTATTACCACAGGTGCACGTGCAATTCTGATAAATATTCACATTCCTTTGGGTCGGTTAATATTCACATATGTTGCACACGCACAACCTTTTATATTCCAAAATAAATTATTTTCCACAAGAGAGTCACTTTGGTGACATGTTGCTTATATTAATTCATCTCAAAATATATAAATCTATTTAAGGTCAGTGGGTTATTGGGACAAAAGCAATTTTTAAAAGAAATAAGTGTAGGTCCTTTAACTTTTGAAAATATTATTTTTGTCCCATTTTGAAAAAAATGTCTTTAAAGTGCTTTTAGGGTCCAATTGTTATGAAATTTGAACCTTGGGTCCAAAATATAATTAAGTTATAGTTAAATTAGTATTTCTAGGTGCATGGGCTGCATAAGTCCTGGAAATTTCATTTGGGTCCTCAAGTTTAATCTTTTACACTTTAGTCCCTCAATTTTAGTAAAATTACTTTTCAAGCCCTAAACACTTGGATTTTTGGAATACATTTAAAATATGTCATTTCCAGTACCTTAAGAGTAAAAATTTCAAATTTTAAAGTTAAGGTCTGGTACAGTTTCAAAATTTGCAAAGTAGCCTTTAAACTTTCAAAATTTTACAATTTAGTCATTGGGCTTTTAAAGGTTGATTTTATTTATCTTAAAACTCTTAAAAAAAATTTAAAATGTCCAAAAGTCATTTTTGAACCTGAGTACAGTCCCAAAAATCTAAATTTGCAGAGGGGTCCTTTAACTTTTATTTTCTTGCAATTTAATCCACCAACTTTCTATTTTTGCATTTTTAAGTCCAAAATTGGAATTTAATCAATTATGCTCGACTTTTACAGGTTATAAGTCATCTAAAACATGGATTTCAAAGATCATACACATGCATGTCCAATACATAGAAGAATTCATCAAATAGAACATTTAATTGTACATGCATGCACCTAAAATTCAATAAATAGCAAATTTTGAGCAACTCTTGAGAATTTTCATGATTTGACACATAAAATTGACATGCAATACATAGAGTATATATCTCAAGGGCTCATGATCAAAATTCTACATGCATTTTAATAAAAACACCTAGAAGTTGGAAAGTACTTTTCCACCCACCTTAAAATTGGAAAATTGTGAAATAAAAGGATAAATTTCACAATTTTTGGATGAGGTCACTTAGGTCAGCCCCTAAGTCAAGAAATATCAAAAATTTGGAGTTAGAAAAATGAGAGAAAAATTAAGGAGAAAAAAAGAAGGAGATAAGGAAATTGGAAAGACTACACTTTACCTTGTGTAGTAGGTGATTTGAAACTAGTTGAAGCTTCAAATTTGGAAATTTTGGTTCAACTCCAAAATCACCTAAGGTCAGCCCCTATTTCTCAAAAATGAAAAAGGGTGTTAAAATTTGAAAAAAATAGGAAGAAGAAGAAAAATACACTAGAGTCCATTATCTTACCTTATAGTCTAAATCTTCAAAATTTCCTTCAAGTCTTGAAATCTTCTTCAAAGTGATGTCAAGCTCTAGTCTTCAAAGTCTTCTAAATGTACCTCCAAAAGTTAAATTTGAGCTTAAGTTAAGAGGTGAAAAGAGGTAGCTAGAGGTTATCAAGATGAATTGGAGAACAACATTTCTTACCTTGTAGTAGTAGGTTGGTTCGAATTTTTTTGGAGTATAAGGAGAGTTGTCTTGAAAATTTTTCTAAGTGTTGGAGAAGAAGAAAGAGTAGAGAGAGGTAGGAGGTTTAGAGAGAAGGATGAGTAGAAGCTTGAGAGATAATGTGTTAGATGAAAAATGAGATGAATTTTTGTGTAATAGGCCATTTTGGCCATCCACCATGGGGGGGAGGGATTTTTTATTAATTTTGTGTCTTGCAAATTGTCTCTTGCATGGAGACAATTAGACTAGTCAAAGTATGGGCAAGGTATGGAAAGAGAAGGAATGTTGGGAAAACTCCAACATGTTGGGAAAAATAGTAATAAAGAATTGATGTATGAGATGATGTGTATAATATTTGAATTAATGGTATAATTATACACTTGATGACTAATATAAGGTGTAAGTGTACAAGAGTTGGATGATATTTCTACTCCAAAATCATCACCATGGCCGTCCACTATAGGGGTAATATGGTAATTCCATAATTTTTTTTTGTCTCAAATTGGATGATAATAGATGAAATATATCAATCTCCAAAATAATTAGTGATTTCCTTGATCACTTATAAGTCTCATGATCACTTAATCTAAATCAAAATCTTAATTCGATAAGGTAAAAGTCTCTAAAATAAATAGTCTCTTAAAATTCTAAGGTGACTAATAAATACAAAAATAGTAATAATGATCAATCAAGTGATCATAAATGCAAAATAGAATTAATAAAGATCATGATCACAAGTAATAAATGAAATGAAATAAAATACAAAATATATATATTAATGATAATTACCCGTCAAAGTGACGTGGTAAAATAGTCAGTCAAATACATAGACGACAATAAGAATCAATTATATGTTCGGAAAAATCGGGGCTTCACAAGAATAACAAGGACGTTTTGAATTTTACAGTCGTGAGAATTCTAAGTATCGAGTGGACGATATCTTAAAATTCAGAATAACTTTTCATTAAAATTTTATCTTTAATTAAAAATTTGAAAGTATATAGAAATCTCAAATTTAATAAAAAATTACTTTTATTTATTATAAATTGTTTCATTACAAAAAATGCAAGTTTTATAAATAATTTATTGTCTATAGCTTCGAACAATATTAACGAACTAAAATACATGAACACGGTAAAAATCGCAAGTTTAAGATAATGAACAAAATACAAAATTGCAACTTTAAGATAATGAAAGGGAGGGAAAATCGGCGCCATGTGTGTGTATAGAAATAATAAGCATATTGTTTGGAGCCAAAATGATTTGAGGGCTACAAAGTAATTTCACTGTTATATATGTTTTCAAATATTAATTAGAAATAATATTTCACCTACTTTATGACCAACCATAATATTGTCATTTAGCACTTTCCATTTTAATTTGCCCCCAAGCTACGCGAGGTTTTTTACTTTGCCAACTTAACTTTGAATTGTTCTACTTTAATTTAACTCCTCAACTTTGCGAATTGTTGCATTTAACATGTAATTTCCATATTTACCCCCTCTATGTAACCTTTATGGTTATTTTGTTTTGTGATATGTTAAAATGGTATAGAATCTCCTCCCAAAAGTAGATATACTTGATGTATTAAAATAAATTTTATTTCATCAATAAAAAGAAAGCTTGTTCTTCATCATGTTTCCCAATTTTTTATTAATTTTCTCTTTTCGGATTATCTCGTAGCTTTTACTTTTCGAACAATTGTTTAGATCCGTTTTCTCTCAAAATCCACTCACTTTGTTAGTCAATATACAATAATATTAAATAATTAAGAGATGACAAAACAAAATAATCATAAATATTACAAAGAGGGGTACATTTAGAAATTATAGGTTAAATACAACAATTCAAAAAGTTCGGGGGTAAAATAGAATAATTCAAAGTTAAGTGGGCAAAGTAGAAAAGCCCGCATAATTTAGGTGGTAAATTAAAATTATCTCAAAAAGATTTAGACAGAATAGCATCATTCTAAACAGCTTTTCCAACAATGATGGAAATAAAATTGTCTTATAATATTCATAATAAATAGCATCCACAAGTGAAGTGTCAGTCTTACAATTTCGCTAATAACATATTACCGATGCTTTTATAATAATCATATACTGCTAACCCAGAATAAACATTATGCCAATTTATTAAAATTTACAAATATTGATAGTAAAGAAAGGCGAATCGGAGCCTCACATCTAACAATTGAGAGCCTTGTGTACATTTACAATTTATAATAACATGTAGTTTGTGGACGATGAAACGGAGGAATATGGTGGCGATGGCGAAGGTTGTAATGCAACTATCATATATTTGTTATGACATTTGTATCCTTGGCCAGGATATGCAACCCACTACATGGCACATGACGAAATCGAGTAGGGCCTCATCCAAATGCCATGGAAGCAGTTTGACCACCATCAGAGAAAAGTTGTAGTGCATCAGATGGTGATTATCAATGAAAATTTACTCCCGTTCGGTTCGATCGAACGGGTGGGGAGTAGTGAATACGTCATTCCTCGTAATTGTATATTAAAAAATAACATTCAATGTTATGTCAATTCACATTTTTCTGGTTGGCATGGAGATATAAGTAGCCCTTAGATCCAAGCCTTGTCACAAATGGCAGCATGATGGCCGTTGATGTAATTCAAATTTTTTTATGATGGGGGCGTGGAGTTGAATATTCCAACACTCTTTCTATCCAATCATGGGAGAACTCCTCCAATTTATGAGATGATGGGCTAAGGATGAAAATCTTATAAACATTCAGCATAATTTAGAACTAGTACAAAGAACGATATTCATATAACTTTAGAAAAAAAAACCATGCGTGATTCATATAATATCATTCAAAAAAGCGTCTTGCAAGCGATTCATATAACTTTAGAAAAAGCACGCGTGTTGCACGTGATTCATATAACTTTAGAAAAAGCACGTGTGTTGCACGTGATTCATATAACAAGAAAAAGCACATTAGTTTTACACGTGGTTCATATAACTTTAAAGTTTAAGATACTATGAATTTTTTTATTATATTAAATATATACCAATATGAATAATTAACTATTAAATAATAACTAACAATGTCCAAACTGTTTAATCCTACACTTGCCAAATAAATTGGCAAACAAAGATGTTGTACTACTTAATTACAGAGAAATTAGACCCTCGCCCCAAAGTAACTATTTCAAGTAGATATAAATGTAATTTTGTTATGCAATTACGAGGAATGACACATTCACTATGCCCCACTTGTTCTATCAAACCGAGTGAGGAGTAAATTTTCATTGATAACCGTCGTCTATTGCACCACAATTTTCTAAAGGTGGTCGAGAATCACTCCCATGGCATTTGAGTGGGATCCAACTTGATTCCCATATAGTGGGTTGCATATTGCACTATCGGGTTGACAAATTGATTTGCTGGAACAAACCTAATCCAGGAAGTGTCACATCAAATTTACGATAGCTGAAGTAATTGGTGAGAGATATCTGTTCAAAGTTATTTTGTTTTGTCATCATGTCACTCTAATATCATAATCAGATGTCCGTTACCACCTTCGCCATCATCATCATCTTCATCCGTCTCATCGTCCACAACCGCCCCATCAAGCTCCCAATGCTCAAATGTGGGGCTTCTGTTGCCTCCTGATAGTAAAACAAAGGCGAATCATCTGATGAACTTGAGGAATTTGATGATTCTTGAGAAGAAACACCGGTCACTTGCCTTGCAATATAATATTTTGCAATATTCAAAATGAGATTAAATAATGTAAAAATAAATGAAAATGACGTACAATTTTATCAAAGATGCATAAGTGATTAAATTCGAAAACTTGGGCAGTTCCTTACAACAAATATTGTGAAATTTGAATTGACATCTCTCAAAAGGGGTAGAAAATGCTATTTCATTTCCAGACTATGTCGGTTTCATGATAGAAGTGGCAGAATATCTTTTAGTTGGAGGTATGGTTTTCAGAGAGAGCAAAAATCAGAACAGATCTCTAATATTAACCAAAGAGGTATCACTCTTACCGATGAGACATTTGTTTCATAAGTATGCATCCATTTGTGGGACTTAAATCATCAATTAGTTGATCAAGCTCAATGGAACTGGGAAAACCCATTGTCGTTTCGTAGTTATGCTTCTTTACTGCGAAGCTGCCATGGCAGAATCGATATCCCCATCTATCGAACCAAGAGTTCTTATAACCAACTCCATATAAAGCAATTGGAGATCCATCTTATGCTTCCTCGAAAAATCTTTCATTGAAATTTGCCTACAACAAGGGACAAATATTCAAATTTAAATGGATAACGAACCAAATTTATCTTTATTATATAATTCTTTAGTTTGAAGAATTTTATCCCAATCTAATCACATTATAATTGATTCATAAAAAAGCCAAAATGTGATGTATGTGAAGCATTTAGAGTAACTAGAATTGAACAATACAAAATTGACGACTGTTCCTCGTCTCTCTTTGCCGAGGTTCGGCCTCGGCCCATTTTGTGAAATAGTCTCTTGCCACAATGACATACTTCACGCCCCCTTTGTCGGTGGGGAGTGGTCCAATAAGATTCATGCCCCATTTGGCGGGCGGCCAAGGATCAGATCAAGTAAGCTGCTCAGGGTGGTACCTAACCTGCGGTGCAAATTGTTGGCACCTTTCACATTTCTTGACAAGGTCGGTTGCATCCTTCTTCAGGGACGGCCAATAATATCCTTGTCTTATTAATTTGTAAGCCAAAGTTTGGCCCCAGACGTGATTTCCGCAGATGCCCACGTGCACCTCCCGGAGCGCGTAATCTGCATCTGTTTCGGATAAGCACCGGAGGAGTGGGACGGAGTACCCACGTTTGTACAGACGCCGTCTATCAACGTAAACCGAGCAGCCTGAGTGCGCAGTGTTCTGGCTTCGATCTTGTTTTCTGGTTGCACTCCTTTCTCTAAATACTTTGGATGATAGGGTCATCCAGATCGGCTCGAGCCTCATTAGCATGTATCTTCTTTGTGTTAAGCGACGGGCGGACAATTGAGTAAATCAGATTACATCCGCAATCGCCTCGGTGCCTGGATCGAGGCTAACCGAGCCAAAGCATCCGCTTGCATGTTCTCTGTTCGGGGAATATGTAGGACTTCTGCCTTAAAACGTGACAACTCTTTCTTGACCAAGTCTAGATACCGGGCAATCTTTTGTTCTTTTGCTTCATACTCGCCGTTGACCTGATGGACGACCAGCTGCGAGTCACTACGTACCAATAGCTTTTTTAGCCCCATTGATGCAACCATTTCCAGTCCTGCTAGGAGTGCTTCGTATTCGACTTCGTTATTGGTCGCTGGGAACTGGAACCGCACGGCCGAGCAGTAGCACTTGTGTTTTGGATCGATTATCATGATCCCGCCCCGCCGCGGCTGCGGTGGAGGAACCATCGACAAACAACTTCAATTCCGATCTTCAATCACCTCTAACCGGGATGGAAGGTGTGAATTCAAACAAAAAGTCAGCCAGTGCTTGTCCTTTGATTGTCGTCCGGGGTTCATATAGAATATCGAACTGGCTGAGCTCGACAACCCACTTGATCATCCGACCAGAGGTGTTGGGTCGGTGTAGCACTTGTTTTAGAGGGTAGTTAGTAAGGACCACGATTCGACGCTCCAAGAAATACGGTCGGAGCTTTCGTCCGCAATGATCAATGAATAGCCAATTTCTCCATAGGTGGATATCGAAGCTCGGCGTCGTGTAGCGCTTGACTTGTGTAATAAATAGGATGTTGGATCGAGTTATCCAGTCTGATTAATACCGAGCTGATAGCGTACTCGGAGATGGCAAGATATAGATATAAGTCCTCCCCCCGGGTAGGTTTTTGTAGCAAGGGTATGGAGGCCAAATGTGTTTTTAGTGACTCAAAGGCAATTTGGGCTTGCTCGGTCCATTCAAAGTTTTTATTTTTCTTTATAATTTCAAAGAAGGGTTTGCACTTGTCCGTGGACCGAGAGACAAACCGATTAAGAGCAGCTAATTGGCCTGTTAAACTTTGTACTCTTTTAACTGAATTGGGAGGTTCAAGATCAATAATAGCTTTTATTTTATCCGGGTTGGCTTCGATCCCCGTTGGCTGACCGTATAACCCAAAAATTTACCCGAGCCGACCCCAAATGTGCATTTTCTAGGGTTTAACATCATCTTATACTCCTTAAAACAACAAATATTTTATTAAGATCATTAAGATGATCAAATATATACGAGATTTCACCAAAGATATCATCCACATAAACCTCCATAGTACGACCTATCATTTCCTCAAACATTTTATTAACTAACCTCTGGTAGGTCGCGCCGGCATTCTTTAACCCAAAAGGCATCATCTTGTAGCAGTAGACACCGCGAGCGGAAAAGAACGACGTATTTTCCTCATCCTCCGGGTGCATTCGTATCTGGTTATAGCCCAGTACGCGTCCATGAAACTCATCACCTCATGTCCTGACGTGGCGTCTACCATATAATCGATATTAGGCAAGGGATAATCGTCTTTGGGGCATGCGCTTGTTGAGGTCGGTGAAGTCTCACGCAAAGCGCCAATGGCCGTTGCTTTTCCTCACGAGCACGGGTTTGGCCACCCATCGGATAGAGGGCTTCTCGGATAAACCGGTTGTCAAGTAATTTGTTAACCTCGGGTTCCAAGGCAACCCTATCGGGCCGAGTTTACGTCTCTTCCGGATCACCGGCGGAATGTCGTCGATATTCACCGGTGGCGGCATGTGTTGGGATCAATTCCTGGCATATAGGAATGTGTCCATGCAAAGATATCGAGGTTATTGCCAATAAATTCAATCAACTCTGTCAAATGGCTCTTGGAGGTCGTGGCCACACGTACTGGCATCCTCCTTCCGGCCTCCAATATCGACCATGTCGACCACCGAATGTGTTCCGCGTGCTTTCTTTTTTGCTTTGCCCCTCTTTTTTTTCCTCGTAGGGGCGGTTCATCGTCGCTTGCGGTCCATCACCCTCCCACCTTCCTCTTGATTCTCCAAAGATTGGTTCCTTTCTAGGCCGCCGACCGGATTATCCTCCGAAACCACCATTGCCTCTCGCTCGGGCTCACTTTTTGTTCTTGGGTTGTCTTTTTTCTCGTCCCACTGGTTTCACCTCGTTCGACTACATTAATCTCGACGGGTCGGAGTTTGAGAGAGCACTCCCGCAATTTCTCTGGTTCCCTCTTATGGATGGCTTCTCCATCCGGTCGGAAATTTTATACAAAAATGGAATATTGAAACAACCGCTTTTAAATAATAGAGCAACGGCCTTCCAATAATCGCATTATACTCCGAATCGGCATTAATTATTTTGAACATGGTCATGACAAATTGCTTTATGCGGCCCCTACCCTATTTGAATGGGCGTGTCTACCTCCCGAGCGGGATTATTCTTCCTCCTCCGAAACCCAAAATACTTTGTCATTACATGGATGAATATAGCTATCGTCCACGTTTAACCTCCTAAAAGCTCGAACATAAATCACACGGATGAGTAACTTCCCGAGTCAATCAAAATCTTATGGATCGGAATACCAGGATCGGGCGCGAGTGATGACCAGGGGTCGAGTGTGTGTGAACCACCTGGTCGGCGTCAATGTCCGAAAAAAAAAAACGCCTATCGGTGGCCTCCATGATCTCGCTAACCGAACTTGCATTTCCGCATGGGCACTTGCCTAACATCAACTTTTCGCTTTTTCTATTCGAACGGCTATCCTCAACCGTGTTTAGTATTGATTCTATTTACACTAGATATCATTAGGATCTCCCTACCTTGATTTTCATTCGGGGCAAAGATAAGGAGCCGGATTCACCAACCGCCCGAATTTACATTTGGAGTAAGTGCCGATGGGGGCGGTAACTCGTTAACGTATCTTCTCAATCTGCTTTTCTAAATGATGCGCATGATCTCCCTAATGAGGTCCCGACATTCGTCAAGATTGTCATGGCTATCGATTTATGATAGGCACAATATCGCCGAGCATCCAAGCGGCTCAAGCAAGCCTTAAAGGCCGAAATGGTGGCAACAAATTCACCTGTATCTCATTCTAGATGGTCAAGGAGTGTGATTCAAGGTACTTCTCGGTAAGAAGAACTTGCTCGCACGTCATGGTGAGCCTTGTACTCGTGGTCGGGTTTTCCGAAAATGGTGGGAACTCGGCCTCGGACCTCAAAACAGCTCTTTTTCCCATCCTTTCTCACGCACCCATTCTTCTGCTCCGGCGTTGACTTGCCATAGCCTCCCTCCGCGCAGATATGACATTCAAGGATCAAAAATTCCGATGCGAGGTTGCCTCCGACTCGTGGATAGAGTAATTAAACCACGTCTCGGGGCGAGCCCGACCATGGCCGCGATCACAATGGCATTGTCCGACACCGGTTCCATTTCTTGGACGTGCTTATTGAACTGAGCGATATAACTTTTTAAGGATTCATTATTCCCCTATTTGATGTTTACGAGGGAATCCTTCGGGGCGGCTCGGACTTTACAGGTGAGGAAGTGTGCCGTGAATGCGGGGCTAAGTCGGCCCAGATCGGATGGACCATTGCGGCAAGGTCCAACCAACGATGGGCTCGGGGCCGCCTAACGCCGGCGAAACGCCCCCTACGATGATGGCATCACCGGGTCAGATGCCCATCCATGCTAAATACTTATGGATGTGCGTTGTAGGTCGATCTCGCCATTATACGAGACCGACCTGAGGAATTTTGAGCTTCGGCGGCAGTGGAGTGGATAGAATACTTGCAGCAAAAGGTGACACCATGGAAGGTGGGTTTGTTACCCGATATGGTCTTCTTCCGTCTTCCAATTCATTTAAACGGCGGGAGGCGCACTTCCGCTTCTTGTTCCTCCAAAGAAACTAGGACCTTGGGTTTGATTGACCTAGCTAGCTCCCGCTCCTCCCTAAATCGGCCGGGAGCTTATTGATCGAATCAGGCCAAGAGGATTATTTACTGGGCCCCCGCAAACACAGAGCGGCGTGGTGGTGGCGTGTGCTCAGCCGCGATTCCGCCACACCTGGCTATGCTCCTCGTTATCTTCGCGCGGTCGCCTCCTATCATGGTGACCACGCAACTCGTTACTCCGAAATGGCTTCCTGGCCCTCTTCATGGGGAGGTACAGAACACGGGGTCAACATGCACGTTTATTGGGGAATATTTAGTGGAGGATTAGGTGGCCGAGTATTTACCGGTGGTGGATGGGCCCCTGTGAGTTAGTGGTAGCAAGTGTTTGAGAAATTAACGGGTTCATCCGTTGGACAAAAACAAGATTAGCTATAAGTCAGGGCCAAAGGAGTAAAGTCGTGCTCCCACTTGATTTGGGGTGTGCTCGCCGTTTGTAGTTTGGCCAGTTTGATTATTTACTGGCGGATCCTCAGTAGTATGAACGTTTCAGGTTTGCTGACTCATTTTTTTTTACTCTTAGAAAACTGAACGCAAATTTTACCTTACTTTACGCGATTTTGTCTGAATTTGGACTGACCAATACGGACCCTCCTTCTAGCGCCAATTTGTTGACGTTTGTTTCGACCAACAAGCAAGATGTGCGATAAAGTAATACATGGAAATGTAAATGAGTTTCTATTTAAGGGCTAATTCTGCCTTTTTTATATATTGTCGAGCCGAAATGTCTGGTCGGTTTTTCTTACAAAAGTCTGTTTACCAACGTTTTTTTCTGTCTCTTTTTTCCTCTTAAAATGAGGCTTTTTATACTCTTCTAGTAAGTGGATTTTCAATAGTCATCTTTGCACTAATTAGTAAAAATAATCCAATAAGTGGATTTTCAATAGTCATCTTTGCACTCATCTTGATTATGCTTGACACGTGGCAACTTCTGGCGCTAATGGAGTACTAAGTATGGGCAAATGACTATTCTTTTAAATTTCCCGCGCACGCGCTTCCCGGCAAGATTCAGCTCGGAGGTCGGGCTCGGTAGTTGGGCTCGGGGTCGCCGAGCCCAACTAATGACGTGTCACCAGGCACTCCAGCTGACGTCACCGGCTCGGTTCGCGACATCATGTGGGCCACTCGTATGTACTTACTAGATGGCCACGTGGGACAATTTCTTTCCAGCTCGGCTCGGGTGTCATCAAATCTGAAATATCCTTGCTTAATTCACGTTACTTGCTCTGAGTCAGTTTTGTCGGCAATCTGGTTAAGCATTTGTTTCCATTTTTCCTGAACTAGTTGTTATTTTTTTCTTAATTTAAGGGGCCAATTTTGGTGAAAATGAACTCCATAATTTAAGTACTTGGTGTATATCTACTGTATTGTGATGTTTCATCTACAAATATGTACCTATGCAGAAAATTCAAAGATTGGCTCAAGAGATCTGCATATTGTGCAATGTTTTATTGAATTTGCTACAGTCAGTATGGTGCTTAGAGGAACTACTATAGTGTACGACAAATATATTCTGGCTTACAAAACAGGAGTTGTGATTTTGATGATCTATGACTGCTCTATATAATTTGCATTATTCTAGAAAGTGATGATGAACGTATTAGTGGGGAAAACTGCAAATTTACTCCCATAAGTTATGGTCATTTACATTTTAGTCCTGTTACTTTGTAAAGTAGCAGTTCACCCTTGACCATTTTAATCTTATAGCAAAAATAGCAATTTAGTCCCGTAACTTTTACAAGCAAGCAACTATAGTCCCTTATTTTTTTTGAGGGTGGCAATTTCGACTCATTGCAAAAATTTGGCTAAAAGGCAAAAATGTACAACACGCCATGTGAGAAATCACAACTAGATCCAATACATCCGTATTAGAGATGTCATACTACATATTTTTCTCCTTTTTTTTCTCACAAAATGCGTCCAAGATAATAGGTTGCTCATATAATTCTTTTAAGTAATAGTGATCTTGGATTTATTAGAGATCTAAACGAAAAGAGTTTTCGACGAACATCTCATGAACGAGCTTGATCAGCGCTCATTTATGTTTGTTTATCAAGCTTAATAAACATAAAAGAACAAGAAAATGTGTTCGCTTATTTTATGATTTGTTCACGAACATTTTCATTTAGTGTTTGTGGCGTTTGTTTATTATTCGTTTTTTAATTATTAATTAATTATATTTCTACTGTTTCATATTAATTACTTATTATGAAAATAAGCTTACTTTAGTTTAATTTAACAACCTATTTACACTGCAATCATCATAATATTCATTTATTTTGAGTTGAGTGTTCCTGAACAAGTGTATTTAATTTTTTCATAAACATATTTATATAGTTGTTCATAACAATTAATGAAATATTCGTGAACGTGTTCGATTATTAAACAAACAAACACAAACAACCCTCGCTCGTTAGAGCTTGGTTCGCTTACAACCTTGGGATTTATATGAATATATTGATCTAAGACCATTTAAGATCAACATCACAAGGATATTTCATAAGCCTGTAAATTTATGAACATTAACCCTATGAAATAATGACCAAGAAACAAACAAAAATATTGAATGTACTGAAAGTGGAAATTCAAGAATGTTTTAGGAACAAAAATCCAACTCGAGAGTAATTTTGGCGCTGCAGATAGATTGAAAATATTGGCTTTCTTGTAAGCTTATAAACATGCAAATGAAAATAAAGAAAAAGTAGAAGTTAGTTTTGGCTTGATTTATTTAGTATCTCACAAACTGTCGCATATCATTTTCTACCATCCTCCTATAAGGGCTGCTTTTGTCGTCAGCTTTGTGTCTCTTCCTCCTGAACTTGGATGAGTTGCTATCTATGTTTAGATTTACATTAGGAGGTTTAGACAAACCAAATGAAGCAGCCACCCCCTGCAAAAATTAACCAATGATTCATTTCTAAGCACGTGAAATGGAGTTTTACATTTTAATCCACACATAGTACAACTACATGGTACACATCAAGAACTGAAATAGGTTAAAACACTTTCATGTGCACACATATGGTCGCAATCTCTGCCCTAAAGAAGACACTTGTCATAATCTCAAGGGAGTTGAGTCTTTCCACTTGGGTAGCATCTACTTACCCGAATTTCAAAACTCGCAACTACTCAGTTTTGTTAGATTATATAGACTAAATTGCATATTTGGCCCAGTAACTTATATATACTGAAGTTGCACTTTCGTCCACTAAAGGAGTGTGGCAAAATATCACACTAATTTCTAATTAGTTGCACATTGAGTCCAATCTTTGCCGCAAATGCAAAATCAACCGGAATTGTTCCGTAATTTTGAATCCCTCCAACCATTTTTAATGACATTGCATATTGAATTCCACATGGACGGGTTGAAATCCTCAAAATGTGGGAGAAATTCTGGTTGATTTTGCAATTGCCGACAAAGATTGGACTCAATGTGCAACTAATTAGAAATTAGTATCCTATTTTGCCATACCCCGATGTAGTGGACGAAAGTGCAACTCAAGATAAGTTCTTGACCAAATATGTAATTTAGCCGATTACATATACATGTATTATGCTCTCATGCTACTGCTTGTACACCTTGGAGTTTAAAACTAATTCGCAAGTCCGAATCAAAACTAGAGATTGTCAGCGTGCGTGACATCTAAAACTTAAATCACCATGAGCAACGAATTAACAATATTGTCACTAGGAATTTGAAAGCAGCAATCTGACTAAAATATTTGATAGGTTAGAAAATAAAACTAATACATTTGACTGAACAAACAAAAATCTCCCCAAAAAATAATAATAGAAATAATAATTAAACTGAAAAAACAAAACAGAAGAAAAATATACAGTGAGATGGAGAAAGAAAAGTGACCTGAAGATCCAATCGATGAACATTGAAGATGTCTTTCATGGAATGCGAGTGATAAGCTAAAATATAGGATTTATAAGCATCCTTAGCTGACTTGTTTAAATAATAGTTGTTAGAAATCAACTTCTCCTGCATAAAACATAATACTGTTATTAAAGCCGCCCGTACTGGGGATTGAGATTTCCTATTCCACTTTCCCTATTCCACTCTTATTCCATCAAAATGATGTTACAATTATACACTTGTCAATAATCCAATATATGGAATAGGAAAAGTGGAACATGAGATCTCATGCCCGTGCCCGAGACATACAACGACTGAAGACCTGAAATATGAGACAAGGACTAATAAATAATTAATAAACCAAGTGAATTAGCAGATTACCAAATGAGGTTGCACATTTTTCAGATTCTTCTCATTAAACCCGTATTCAGTGAGAGGCACCTTTGAAGCCTGAATTAACACGATGGCATTTGTGAGTAGTGATTTCAATCAAATTTGATATCACTTTACTTACAAGTCAACAAAAAGACTCAACTGTCGGAAACATTAAGTTTATTACCCGAGTAATTTTGGTAATATATTATTGCTTCTAACAAAAATGAAAACATTTTTTAACTTCCTTCTGATTTTTATACAAATCTATAAGGATCAGTCTTATGAATAATCATAGGAATTACAAAAATTACGAACAAATATAGTTTATCTTCCTATTAGAGTTCAGTGATAAATATGCTGCAGTACCTTAAGCTGGCTAAGAAACTGCAATTCTTCTGGAATCAAGACAAGCAGAGCATTCCCTTCTGCACCTTCCCCACGAGCTGTTCGACTGACCCTGTGAATGTATTTCTGTAAACATGAAAAATATAAGAGCTAAAGATTTTATTGAAAAAAATAATGAGACAAAGTATAAAAGCATTTCATTAAGAAAACACCTTTGGCTCCTTTGGGGGATCATACTGCAGAACCCAATCCTACAGGAAGAAAGAAAATAATATGATTACGGCCGTCAATTCCAATTAAAAATCAAGATGTTTAAGTAAGGGATTGAGATTTCCTATTCCAAAATCATGTTCCACTATATTGGGATATGACATGTGCACATGATAATGTCATAATGGTACATGTGCCATTCATCCTATATAGTGGAACAGGATTGTGGAACGGAAATCTGGTCCCGTAAGTAAGGGAGAGAGTGGACTATCTTACCACGGCTGGGATGTCGAGACCACGCTCAGCAACATCAGTGCATAACAAGATCCCTTTGTCTGCTTTTCGGAAATCCTCCAAGGTGGAGTTTCTGTTGTGCTGCTTTTTCTTTCCATAAATATCATGGCAATCAATCCCTATGTATTTGAGGAGATCCGAATGGAACTTAACAGAGTCACACGAAGAGAAGAAAACCATCACTTTCTTTGATGGGTTTTTCTTTAGAAAGGAATAAAGAAGACAAAATCTCTTTGAACTCGGGACGACACAGTAACCTTGCTTCAGCCCTTCATTAGTGACCTAACATGCCAAAATTTTGTCAAGCTTCATGCACTAAATTATGCAAATATCGAAGAAAAAATGAAAAAGTTGCCGTACCCTCTTCTGTGCATCATCTACGCCAACATAGACAGGGTTCCCCTGAAGTGATAAGCGTGCAAGATCATCGACCTGAAAAAAATATGTTGCTGTTATTTGTGTACATCCAGCTAACAACAACGACAAATCTCTTGTTGTTCATTAGCAGAATCCTACAAATAAGACATATACATAAAAATACTTCTTTTCATTCATATTGTTTTCTCCTTTCCAAATTATTAAAAGGTGAAGGTAAAACCAAAATTGCTTTTGGAGATACAGAACCTGACGCTTATAGTCTACCCTCGAAGATATAGAAACGATCATACATTGTAACGGTAGTCAGTGAGGGAATTACCTTCATTGTCTGTGTGGCAGAGAAAAGAGCCGTTTGTCGTTTCTGCATTGCAAATACCATCTCAATCAGTTAAAGTTAGCATACAGTGTTGTTGGTGTTGAAATTTTATATTTCAACCATATTTATTTTTTGCCTTTATGACCTTGCTTCCACTTAACAATTTATTAATTCAACTAACCCATATCCCATGTTCTAAACCCTAACTCTTGTTTTCTCTTTTTATCTTGTACATTCCACTAACTCATATCCCATGTTCTAACCCATAACATGTTTATCTCTTTATCTTATACATTCCACTAACCCATGTGCTAACATATTATCCATGTGCTAACCTACTAATCCATTAACATTTGTTGGTTTAGTGCTACTTTGTTGGATGTGTTTTACAGGTGGAAGGATGTCTTCTACTTGTATATAAGCTGACCAAAGGCTGGAAAAACGCAGAGCCAATGTTGAGAGCTTAAGGACATAAAAAGAGTCACCCAGCTTTTAGTTTGTTTGGAAGGTGTCAGGTGTGTTCTGAAGTGTTACGACACACTTAGACAACACCTTCCTCAGAACTTGTTTTTCTTGTGATTTTCGAGAGAGCCTTTCTTTTGTAGTGGAGAGCTATATAGATTGCATCTGAGGAATCTATTATTTATAGTGAATGTAATTTTCAGAGCAAGATCAAAAGGGGAGCTTTTGTCTTGTTTTTAATTTTCGGAGCAAGATTAAAAGGGGAGCTTTTGTCTTGTTTTTACTTTGTATTTTGTACACATTTCACTTAGTGAATTTTTGGCCTAAGGCTACCGCACAAGTATATTTTTATATACTTGTGCAAAAACCAAAACATTGTGTTCATTTTCATCTTGCTATATTTAGTCTTTCATCATATTAATGTGCATTATGTTTTAGACATAAAGTCTTCCAACAGTGTTATCTAAGGTGTTGGCAACACTCTGCACAACACTCACCGCAACTTCGTGATTCACCCTTAAATTTTTACAAGTGTGACAAAAATATCGGCAAGCACATACGTATAATGATCTCAATGACTCAAAAACCTTTGGATTAGAGGAAATGAAACAAACATGGTTTGCATATTAAACCGGGAAGACAAACCTATATCCTATTTAAAGCAAGAGTTTAACATAATTATACCTGTGGCAGTATCTTCACAATTTTCCTTATTTCTTCTTCAAAGTTGGCTTCCAATATCCTATCTGCTTCATCAACTACAAGGCACTGCAAGTCTCAAAAATCAATCCGGAATTTACAAGGATTGACAGTAAAGAATCGGAGATGGAAAAAGAACAATATCACTAGTAAATCAAGGCCTCAAATATAAAACAATATACATCCTAAAATCATGTAAATATCCACTTAATCACATTCCATAACATATTGATCAGATTTTGAGCACTCTTGATGACACACAACCAATTATTAGACTTCAAAATTCATAAATTGAATATCAAACTCATCGTTTTACAAAAAGACTCTGATTAAGGATAACAGGAGAGAACGAAAGAGAGAAATGCTATATGAATTTGGCGGACCTTCAAATTTTTATATGTAAAACCCTTTGTGTTGTGCAGATGGTCAAGAAGACGGCCAGGCGTTGCTATTAACAAATTCACTCCATTAAAAAGGCGTTTTGCCTCTTCCTTGAGAGCCGAACGTCCCAATCCTCCAATAAGCAATCCAAGAGTCTGTGAATGGTACTTCAGAAGGTCTTTTGCTACATCATGAGTCTGCAGCACAACCATTAAAAAGCAAGTTAAGAGCTCATTCATCTGCAGCACAACCATTAAAAAGCAAGTTAAGAGCTCATTCATCTGGCATAAAGAAAAACTACCAACTTCACCATGGGCGTAGCTAGGATTTCCGCCAAAGGTGCGGTCAGAAATTGTTTTGTTTCGGAGGGGCGATTGTGGGGCAGAAATATTAAAAAATATAAAATATGCAATAAAAAAGGCAGATATGAAGGTTATACATTGCAACAATTCTTTGTGAAATTTTATATTATGCGATTTTGGCTTCTCTAGAATAGACTTTTTAGGAAAACGACTTACCCAAAAGTGAATTCTAAATTAAGCATCAAACAACTATTATGATTATAATAGAAAATTGACATTTAGATCCAAAAGTTCATTAGAAAAGTATTCCCAAAAAACTGTTTATTATCAATTTGGAACATATATATATATATATATATATATATATATATCTACATAACAAACAAGATCACTCATCTACTCATATACGTTAACTTAAGGCCGCGCGATTCATAATTCTTTGGGCCAGGACAATAGATTTATTGACCTTTTTAAATTTTAATTCAATTTTTGTTTCTTTTTAATATGGACTAGACTTAGGTTAAAGTTTCAAAATCGTTGTCCTAAAAAGAACTAGGCGCTAGTCGGGCGGCAGACGGAGCCTAGCGCCTATGAGGAGCCTTAAGCGGTTAAAGGCGGTGCCTAATGAGAAGGAGCCTAGCACCTATGAGGAGCCTTAAGCGATTAGGCGGTGCCTAATGAGAAGATAAAACGTGAGATGACGAAGGGAGCCTAGCGCTTAGGCAGACTAATCGGTGCTAGGTGGAGATTTTTAGAATAACATGCACTCCAACCGAAATTTAACAGGGTCACTCTAAGATCCAAATCGCAATCCATCAACCGCACTCGTCCTAAAGTGGCTACAACACTTTAACTACACCATAACATTGCTGAAGAAAAGTTGCACGAATAATCAAATTATCATTAAACAGATTTCGTAGAAAATAAAACATATCACCTGAATGGCCAGCTCTCTAGTGGGACAGATGATAATGGCACCGGTCCCATTCCGAGGAGAAAATTGAGTTTGATAAAGCAACTCCACAACTGGTATCAAGAAAGCCAGTGTCTTCCCTGAACCTGTTCTCGCACCTCCTATAACGTCTTTTCCTTCTAGTAGGGCTGATTGCTCTCGCTTGGATCTTCAATTGTTTATCAAATAAATATATTTATTTTACCAAATTGAGACAACATTGTCACAAGATTAAATAAAATAAAATTAATTTAGGGTTAATTACCTGAGTCATGCACTTGAAACCCATGTCATTGATAGCTCTCATGGTTGGCTCTGCAATTGGCAGTGACGTAAACAAATCCCTGCTCATAATTCCCGACTCTTTATTCATCTCTTCCATTTCATCAGTGCCTTTAATTTCTCCATTTTCTTTGTTTCTCTTGCGCTTTCCTAGTGTCATCTTTATTGATTTCACGGGGTTTTTCTTCTTTTCGTACTCTCTTACTAGAAGGACAAGTGCCCAGAGTTTATATCCAAAACCCTCGATGTAGTGTAGTATTATGGTTGTGTATTATTATCGCTGGGTTGCTTGCGACTCAAGATACCGATTTAAGATAGACTTGGGCTAACAATTTTGGCCTGACCCGTTTGGGTCATTTTGCCCCGTGACCCATGTCGTGTTGGGACGAATCTAAGTATTGCTTTTATCCTCTAGGGTATTCGCCCGCCCTCGTCTAGCAAATTTATTTGTGATAATCGCTCAATATACACAAGTTGGTGATAAAAACTCTTTTTTTAATCATTTTTTCATAACAAACTCTTTTCTACACCAAGAGAGTGTGTTTTTATATTTCTACCATTATTTTAACCCAACCCCATGGTTAACCTCAATCCTCTCTTTCCCTCTCTCTTCAACACACAATACACTTTACCCCTTCAAAAAAAAAAAAAAATCACAAAAATAAGGTTTTGTACGCTTTTCAACATGCATCCAACATTGGAATTAATTGTTCAATATCTACTCTCATTATGGGGGAGTTTATTGCCTAACCAACAATATTCAAGTGCTATTTTCATATTTGGTGTGTAACTCTCACATTTTCAAATCATTTTTTTCTTTATCCTTCTCACATCTCCTCTTTTATGCCCAGAATTGATTTAGGTATGTATTCTATATACATATGTGGACTTGTATTATCGTGCTTCAAATTTTTAGACATTATATGCTTGTTTTAACTTAATAAATGTTTCAAGATTCTTCTTTGGTTGTACATATTCATGTTTGATATTGTTTTTATGATTTTTGGTAATTATTGGATGAAAATACTTACTATATGACGTGAAATATAACATCATGGTATGGATATCAAAGAATCGTCTTGGCCACTACGTATGGTATATGGTTCATGGTTAGTTTGATGTTGTGGATAACTTTGCGTAAGTTCACGATATAGATTCACATTTTAGGTTAATGGTATATATTCACAAAGATATATGTTCACGCTTAATACATTATACCGTGAAGGCATATAATATTGTGACGCTCATATAATGTCGTGAAGTCATGCAATACCGTGAAAGTATATATTACCGTGAAATTATAGATTACAAGTGGAAGTAGATTCCGTCAAGTGAATTTATATCGTGAACTCATAGGTACTGAATTTATATCGTGAACTCATATGATTGTATCGTGATTTGACCGATTATGATATTGTGAACTCATATGTACCATGAATTTATGCAAATTGTGATAGTAGAGATTACGCGGACATTTTCAAAGACATGTCTATTATCTAGATGATTGTTATTTATTAATTGTTATTATATTTCTTACAGATGAACTGTCATAATTTGGTAGTTCGATATGATGGATATCGGAAAGGAATCGAATATGTCGGCGGAGAAGACGAGATAATAGCTATTCATGATGGGGATAATTATTTTTCGGACCTCATGGAGATCGACGATAGCGTGAAGGCCGATTTAGATACCGGAGGATATATTATTATCCATTCTCTTGTTGATATTGATGGAAAAGGTGTTCATCGTAAGAAGATTAGAAATGACCATGACGTGAGATGTCTTTTAGTCGTTGTTGACATGGTTATTGTGTTTGTTACTATTACAAAGATGAATTCTCGCATCCTGGTAACCACCCGTGATAGCTCAAATTGTAGGAAATGTCTATAATAATTCGGAGGGTTTGTTGAATTAATTAACTCTCATATTAGGGGAAATTTTGTGGTTCCTACTTATATACAAGGCGGTGGACTTTCGCAAATTTCTCGGTTTGATTTGGTAATTATACACAAGATAATAATGTTACTGACTTTAAAAATATTCGATCCGAATCCGAGCGTAATCCCATTGAGAAAAATCCATTGGAAGATATACAAAATTCAATGAAAATTATGTTGACTGGGGTTTGAACGGCGACAAAAATGATGATTTGAGTGATAATGGCAACACTACTAGCGGTGGCGTTAAAGATTGTGAAGACATCGTCGAAGAAGATGGTACCGACATTGAAAGTGATGATGAAGATTATGAGGATACCGAACTTCAATATTTTTTTTTCCAACAATTTTGCAAATGGCTTAGTGAGCGGGGCGAATTGATTGGTATGAATTCGAACGATAGCCGAGAACAACACAGTCAACATAGACCTCCCATTGATTTAAATGAAGAGATTATCAATACAAACAATACCATAAATTATGCTCAACGTGGTTGGACAATTCCTGGTGCTCTGTTGGTTTCATCGATTCGGCTCATGAATCTATCTCAACAAATCCAATTGGTGGCATGTTATCTACTCGGATCAACGATACGCCAAAGAACAAATGGTTATTGCTGTTGGGAGGTATCATTTGGATAAATTTGTGGAGTACCGTAAAATACTCGATACCAAAAGATTCCGCAATTTGCAAACATGATGGATGTCTATTTGTATTGAAGGCGAAAGGTCGAGGATCATTTTGGAGGGTGTGTAATATCACCGATCACACATTTCAATTTGATCCCAATCGTAGCGCACCTCAATAATTGCCTTCCAAAGTGATTGGTGCATACTTCGCATCTACACTCCTGGTTGAGAATGCGTCTCTTGTTCCTAGGGATATGATGAACGAGTTACGGAAAGACATCATCTTAATGTGCGTTATAATGTTGCCCTAAAAGCAAAACATCATGCGATAGGGATGATCTACGGTGATGACATGAAATCATTCAAGATGATACCATTCTATCCGCAAATGTTGGACAAGACAAATCCTGGATCTCGCAAATCGTTTTGATTGATCAAACCAATAGGTTCAAATATGCTTTTTTTTTTTTTTTTGGGTGCGTCTATTCATGGTTTCAGAAAATGGTCGAATTCGTTATAGTAGTAGATGGAACACATTTGAAGGGTAAGTATTGGGAAGTTCTATTCGCCGCCGTCACTCAGGATGGTAACCGACAGATATTTCCACTTGCGCTTGGGATAGGGGACAAAGAAGATGATAGATCTTGGACATGGTTTTTGGATAATGTTAAGAAAATGTATGGTTCTCCAAGCTCTCGTGATTGTTTCCGCATCAACATATAAGCATTTGAAACGCGGTAAAGGTTGTGTACCCTAAGGCGGATCATTGTCTATGTTGTTAACATTTGCAAAATAAATTGTCTAAATTTAGGAAGACTGTTGTTTCATTGTTTAATATTGTTGCTTATAGTTATAAGTTGTCGACTACGAAAATATATTACACTTCTTAAATCAGAAAATGAGGGGGCGTATTCACATTTGATGAGCATTGGGCGACAAAAATGGGCACGTTGCATATGTCCAGTACGCCGTTATAAGTTTATGAACTCCAATTCAGCAGAAAGTTTCAACAATCGTATAGTTTGGGCAAGGAGGCTTCCCGCTTGTTTGGTGTTAGAGATTTTTCGACAATAATTGAATGATGGTTCTATGAACGGCGGCTATCACAAGATAGAAAACATGAATTAACAAAAGTGGTAGCGAATGCCCTCGGAGAAGCAGTCAATTTAGGTGCACATTCGGCGTTGATGTCATTGACAATGCGAGATTGAAAGTGAAAGATGGAACCAAAACATATATTGTTGACCTTAGCGCAAAGACTTGCACTTGTCGGGGTTCGAACATATGTTGATTCCTTGTTCTCATGGAACAACCGCTATTAGGTCAGCTTTTTATTTTTTGATATTTGTCTTCTTTAAATAATTTTGTTATTACCATATAATTCATTTTATTATTATTGTGGATTGTCATAGGAAAGTGAATCACAATGTATACTCATATGCAAGACGAGTACATTGCGCAAATTGTGGTCTAGTATAGTCATGCCAATCCCCGATCCCGAAGAATGGGTTGTACCTAATGAGGTTAGATCATTGGTATGTGACCCTCCTGAAAATCTAAGACAAGCTGGACGTCCGCGCCGAAATCGCTGTGTTAGGAAATTATTAAGTAGATTTTGGTGATACCATGTAAAACTTAAACTAGGAAATTGACACCCCATTTTCCTTGTAATTTGTATTGTAATAGATAGGGCCGAAAGCTAAGTCAAGTCAGCTATGCCAAGGATTACAAGAAGTCATTCTTGCGACTAAGTGAAGACTCACAGTGTCACCGAGTAATGTCATGAAGGAAGTCAAGGACTCGATCGAAGGAGAGTCACCGTGAAACAAATTGTAAGATGTGTCGGGCATGTCAAGAACCCAAGTCTCAAGTTGAAGTGACAATGAGTTATCCAATGACCGAGCGACTCAAGTCATCTGGGGTGCAGATGTTAGTCCTAGTCAAGACAACCGACTTAGATCCATTGATTAAAGTCAATAATATTACTCAATATAGTAATATGTCAAAGTCAGGAGGTCTAAAGTGTTAGTCCTGCACTATACAAAAGGAATGAACCAATGGGAAACACCGCACCTTGTGGTCGTGCACTGCAATGTCGCAAGACATTTAATACGAGGAAGGGTCAACATCAAGGGGTCGACCAAGACAAGCTAACGAACACAAGTGAACTTTGAAACTAGCCTATCTCTTCAACAGCAAAAATTCAAATGTGCACTATAAAAGGCCGAGGAAGTTATTGGAAGAGGTTACCAACTACGAACAAGCAAGCAATATTCAAGCATCTAACCTACATTATTCTCATAAACATTCAAGCAATTCCTCAAGCCCGAAACTCAAAGGAAATCGATCCAACACAAGTTCAAGAAAAGACAACTTCAAATCATTGAAGAGGAAACTTTTGAAGAAATCAAAGGGGTTTACTTTCCAAGCTACAATTCTAGAAAGGTTCCAGTTGAACCATTATCAAGTTTGTTGGAGGGCTTCGTGATCAATTCCAAGAACTTGAGAAGTGAGTCAAGTAGCAACGCAGCCTTCCCCGTGAAGAAGCCGAGTCACAAGAGAAGCCAACTCGGGTGATCAAGGTTGTCTCCGGACATTTCACCGCTTTCTAAACCGATCTGTTACATAGTGGATTCCTCCAGAGTTGGAGAAGAGAGGATTGGAAGAATTACCCCATCTTCGAACCTCTATAAAATATTTGTGTCATTTACTTTCAAAGAAATTTACTTTTCTCGCATATTCATTTTATATTTGTTGATCATATTTGCAATCCAACCGATAAATAACTAAGTGCTAAAAATCAAGTGTTTAAATTAAGCTAAAATCTAATCTAAGGGTGTTAATTCTTCCATTGTTAAAAACCAATCACCAAGTTAAATATTTGGCTTGAGCAAAAAACCAATCAGTTATACAATCAACAAAACAGCTATCCAAATCTGTTGAGTGGGTAACTTAGTGGAAAAGCCAACTTAGCCATTCCCATCCAGTGTTTGAGTCAACTATGTTGAATTATTTTAAAAGGACTAAATTAAAAATTCGGTAAGATTTATTCAACCCCCTCTTCTAAACCTTACTTTACATCCCTTAGACCTACAAGTGGTATTAGAGCGGTTGGTTCATTGAGCCTTCCACACTCGGTCACCGAGCTAGATCTCTATCTTTTCAAAAAGCGTTTTAAACACTTGTGTTTCAAAGTCTTTCATTTTTAAACACTATGTTCATTTGTTGAAGAATTTGATGATTGAAAATTCGTATGCGCCTCATCTATCCGCATTACATAATGAAATGTGGCTTGTGATAGAAGATGGGCCACCGCAAATACTCAAAGTGAACACTACTGTAGAAGAAGAGCAAACACACCAAGGAGAAGAAGTCATTGTGAGGTAAGACCACCATGGTTGAAAAACCAAGGACTCGAGTGGACTAATGAGAACAGAAGAGATACAACTTGGATAATGTGGCGAAGGACATACTCTACAAGACATTGACAAAACAATGTTCAATAAAGTCAAATCATGCAAATCGCAAAAGAAATCGAATAAACTGCTTTAATTTATGAAGGATCGAACAAATTAAAGAAAATAAATTGTGTGTTGTTGTTCAAAAATTTGAAAATTTCAAAATGCTTGCAGTGAAACCTTGGATCACCGGATGCCGATTCACCGAGATCACAAATGAGCTTTCACTCTTGGGAAGAAATATACACAAAAGGAAATGTGTAATGAAGATCTTAAGAAGCCTCTCACCGAATGGGAAATGAAGGTTATGGCTCAAACATTCAATGGACCTCTCAAGAACATCCAACCATGAGCTATTCTCGCACCTCAAAGCCTATGAGTTTGAGCCGAGAAGAGAAGAGCAAGAGGAGACAATGTGTCAAGACAGATGCACTAATGGCTAGTGATGGAAAGAGAGATGAACCAAAGGAAGCCATAGACCAGAGGAAATTGCCCAAGGTCATAAGATTCAATAAATTCTTCAATAAGAACTATAAAAGAAATAAGGGTGAGACCTCCAGGAGACATTCAACTCCTTCCAAATCAAGGGAAGATAGGCCTCCAAGAGAGCTGAGCATCAAAGGGTTGAATATCAGAGAGCTGATAATCCAAGAACAGAAAGAGCTGATCAAAGAGCTGGGAACCTATGTTGAACCGCAGACAACCAGACACTTTGCGCTTGATTATTCCTATCCACCACCAACAAATATAGAAATGACGATGAAATAAAAGTTTTCAGAGAAAGAAGATAGGAAAAGAGAAAACCCATGTTAGCTGCAGAGATTGCTGAGCCAGTCAAAGGCAAATAAGCAGCAGACTTAGAGAGTAGTGAAGCTGACTACTCAAGTGATTCTGAGAAGGAGGCTATGATTTGCCTTATGGCTAAAGAACAAGATCAACCGTATCAAGAAGATGAGGTACACTCTAGCCGATCTCATTCGATTCAAGTGATAGTGATTGTGATACACACACTTCATCACCCACTCGATCTTTATGATTCATTAGGTAAAATGATGAAAGATTCCGAACACATAAAATCCTCACACACTATTCTAAATGAGTAGAACAGCCAGCTTAAAAGCCAAAACTCACAGCTGACTAAAGAGTTGAGTACTCTGAGTCATATAGCCGATGAGAACACTAAGTCAAGGCTGAAAATGCAAAGATCACAGCAGAGTTAGCTGCTATAGAAAAGAGGGAAAAAGATCTAAAAAATGTGATTGCCTCATTTACAAAGGCATCCAAATCATATGATGATCTTATTATGAGTCAAAAAGAATGTGGAGATAAGATAGGCAAAGGATTCAATTCCTTTGTGCACAGACAAACTCCAAGAGTGATTTTGGAAAAAGGATCTTCAAGTAATGAAGCATCTCAAAATCGAAACATAAAATGTTGCACCCACATTCACTCCAAAGCATAATCACAAACAAACTGGCCTTGGATACAAAGGGAAAAGAAAAAAACTAGTTGAGTATGCTGAGAGGACATATGATGGAAATCCAGCCGAGTTCCTCAGCAAACTCCAAACAGAAAATACTCTGTGAAAAGCAAATAGAATTACCAGAAATCCCAGAAATTTCATCGTGAGAAATACATATGATGGGAATGGTAGAAACTATCCAAACTATGTTGATTGAAATAATGTGAAACACCAAAGAAAGACCTATGGAATACAAGCCAAAATGGCAAAAACTTAAACCTCGGCAAAGGTCATTCCAAAGGCAAAAGAGCTATTATCAAAGACACATACGCACCCAAGCACTACACTCGTAAATATCACGACTACCCCAAGAAAGCAATTGCTAAAACAAAACACATGCATACAGATAAAAGAGACAAATTGTATGAACCTAAAACCCCAAGCAATTTGCTAATGTGCACTATGATTATGGCAATCGATAGATGGCAACCTCTTAGAGTCAAGTCTTTTGGCTAAAGGTTGGTTGGATCATCTTATAGCACTAACCCCTCAGACCGAGGCAAGTATGGGTACCTAAAACTAATTTCCTTGATTGCGGTTCAAGGAACAATGAGTGCCAAGGAACTTGGTACATGGATAGTGGCTATTCCGGACATATGACAGAAATAAGAAAAATCACAAGATTCAAGGAGATTAGAGGTGCAAAAGTCATATTTGGAGGAAATAAAGCTCCAGGAAATCAAAGGCACATGATCTACCAAGAAAAATGGATTGGAAATCACGGATGTTGCTTATGTTGAAGGCCTCAACTCAACTCAAGCATCGCCAACTCTATGATAAAGGCTACAATGTTGGATTCAACATGGAAGTGGGCCGATCAAAGATGTCAATCAAATGAAATAGTGCTACAAGGATCAAGACAAGAATATGTTTGTGGTAGATTGGTCTCATCACACACCAAGCACTTGTCTCAGCAAAAGAGCACAAATAATCAAGTTGGTTGTGATAATTGACCAAGACTCCCTATGATATTTGGACAGGAGAAAGCCAAATGTTGGATATTTCAGGATATTTGGATGTAAATGTTTCATCCATAACAATGGCAAAGATAATTTGAAGGCTTTTAATGCTAAAGCTGATGAAGGTATCTTTTTGGTATACTCAGATGAGAGTAAAGCCTATAGAGTGCTGAACAAAAGGGCAATGGTTACAGAAGAGTCTATCCATGTGGTCTTTGATGAACCTAATGTAAATAAAAAGACATTGAAGAGTTAGCCGATAAGTCAATCACCAACTATGCGTAAGAGTCCTTATGTTGAAGTTAAAATAAGAGCACTCAACCCAGATGAAGATGAGATAGCTGAATCTCAAAGATAGCTGGAAAGTCTACAGCTGAATGAAAGAGTTGTTCAAGACAACTTAGCTGCGAGATGGTTGAATCCAACAGACTTACTCCAACCTGATGTGAGATGGCTGAGAGACCATCCACCAGAGTTAGTTAATGGAGATGTTAGAGATAGCATAAGAACCAGATCCAGAGCACATCGATGAAGCTATATTCACTTGTTTTATTTCCCAGATAGAGCCTAAAGATGTCTCTCAAGCATTAGATGACACACATTGGACTCAAGCCATGCAAGAAGAGCTGAATCAGTTTGAAAGAAACAAAGTATGGGAATTAGTGCAGAGGCCAACCCATCAAAATGTTATTGGCACAAAATGGGTTTTCAGAAAAAGATGAATGAGGAAGGATCTGTTGTAAGAAACAAAGCAAGATTGGTAGCCAAAGGGTATTGCCAAGAAAAGGGTCTAGATTTTGATGAAACCTTTGCTCCTCAAGCAAGACTAGAAGCAATAAGGATGTTTCTTGCTTATGCTGTACATAAGAACTTCACTGTGTATCAAATGGATGTGAAGAGTGCATTTCTGAATGGACTATTAGAGTTAGAAGTCTTTGTTGAACAACCTACAGGTTTTGAGCAGAAAACCATTGGAGATAAGGTCTATAAGCTCGAGAAAGCACTATATGGACTGAAACAAGCACCAAGAGCATGGTATGATACATTGTCTCATTTTCTAACTGACAATGGATTCACCAAAGACAAAGTTGATAGAACACTCTTCAGAATTGACTCAATCAGCAGAGAAAGAAGATGAGAAAATAGAAGTAGAGCAAGTTTCACATCTCAAATGTGAAACAAATTTTTTATCTGAAAGTCAACAGATCGAGTTAGTCGACCACGAGTCACTTCATGAGAAGAGAGAAAGCAGAGTTAAGTCACTCGATATAAACTCGAATCATTTATGAGCTAAGTGACAAAAACATAGTCGTTTTAATTGAGCGGAAATGTTTTTAAGGATGACGCCAGAATAAGGACATTCACAAGAAAAAGCCGCACAATAAACCATATGATTGGATATAAATGCTACCGTATTTAATGCAAGGAATTAAATGCGGTTTTGATGTTCTAATCTTAGCCGTTGATTTTGATCAAAATTTCAAAATCAAATGAGTCCTTTCACGTCCCTTATATATGGAACTTCGCATTTCTCTCTCCTCACGCGAACTATTCATCTTCAAGCAAATGAAGTATTTTTCTTTGAAACCTTGTGCGAACCCTAGTCTCTCTCAAGCAAGTTTTTCATATTTCAATCGGTAAAAACTCCGAAATGGCCCCAAAGTATAATTTCGTGAAGCTCTCAAAGCAAATCCACACTTGTTCTTCAAAGAATTTTGAAGGAATGATCAAGTAGGGTATCGATGAGACCCTAGTCAAGAAGATAGCCGAGATGTTGGAGAAGTCCACTCAAGAACTTTTTTGCAATGGAATACACTCATACGTACTCGAGGAGGTCGCTATGTTTTATGTAAATGCAGTATGTAGGACGACGAAAAATCAAATCTTTCGTCCACAAAGACGGCCATTAAACTCAACGCCAAAGATCTCGCCGAGAATCGCTTTGTTGCCCGCGAGGGCTTGAAGGACATCTATGATGCAGATGTTGACTTAGTTGCGCTTGGAAAGAAATTGCCAAGCCTGAGTGTGTCAAAGTGGTCTATACGGCCAAGAAGGATTCCTTAAAGGACGACTATCACAAGTCGATGGATGTCGCCTCAAAGTGTGTTGACATGAAATTTGGAAGCTTCAATCGCTTGTCCAAAACTAAGTTGATCGTGATGGCTGCGATGATGCAAGGAAAGAAAGTTAATCAAGCATTTTGTTTACAAACAGATCGCTGAGAATGTGTTGAACAGACCTTTAAGGAGGATGGGTCCTTTGGATGCTCTCGGCTATGGCCTGGTTATTGGCCATCTTATGGAGGTGAAGGGAATTTCATTACGCCATGGCAAATCCTTCCATGTCAACAAGAAAATATTTAGAGGAAACCTATCAGTAGCCTAGAAAAGAGCCCATGCGAGAAGGGTTGATACCAGAGAGGGGGAATCAGCTGATCCTGAAGACACAACTGAGACCCCTCCACCAAAGAAAAAAGTTGTGGTATCCAAGATCGCTCCCGCCTCCACACCAAGCCAAAGAAAGCACTGCTCCCGCAGCCCAAGTCCAAAGCTCCCGCCCATGCAAACAGACTCCCGCCCACGCAACCGAGATAGAGGAGGAACACCATATTCCCTCATTATCGTAAAGAAGAAGAGGACTGACAAGTCAATGAAGGCAGCTACCTCTAAGAACAGTGTCCAAATCCCTACTTTTGATGAATATGCTGAGATAGAATCAAAAGTTCCATTGGTTCTCCCCAAGAAGAGACGACTGTTCAAGCAATCTGAGCTTGAAAAGAAAGTTAAATCCGGTACTCAGCTGAAGAAAGCAACTGAGCCTGTTGGTGATCAAGAAGAGCAAGCCTCTCCGTAAATTGCCGATGTGTCGATGCAGTCTCACGATGATGATCAAGCAGAGATCCACTAAAGACCCAAATGCAAGGAAGACAAATGAGAAAGTGAAGCAAAAGAGACAACTAGGCCTCGATGTTGAAAGAGTTGTCTCCCTCTATAGCCGATGCTACCGCATCCGAGGAAGAGCAAGGTCTCTTACCTCCCATTCCGGAAACTGGAGATGAGGTCGATGATGATGATAATGTGATTATGTACTCTCCAGTTTATCATGATATTCAAAGACGCTTAAGAGAGTGGAGAGCATGGAAGTTGGATCACTCAAAGGTACAACACTCGCCCCGAGTTCATTGAAGAATAAGAAGAAGAGCTTCTCCGATTTCTCTCGTAAATGATGCCCGATCTGCACTCAATGAAGAAAACTCGCCTAGACATCCTTCATATTCTCAAAGAGGAAGAAAATGAGAGAGATGCCGAGCAAGCCTGAGCCTTGGAGAAATCCAAGATGTGCGCATTTACAGGCTCTCTAGAGCATACTCATGAGCATCTTGATGTGCTCTCGACAAATGACGATGAGTACATTGATCCTGGGCACACAATTAAAAGTTGAAAATGGAGCAAGCCTTGCAGGAATCCAAAGCCATGCATAAAAAACGCTTACTAGAAGGCCCAGGAAAGTCCTCCCAAACTCTTATGCAAACTAACCCTTTGGGAGTGGCACAAAGAAATTGCGACGGACATTGGTGCAAATGCACGCCCCCGTGCAATCGTAGACCGCTCCCGAGGAGATGGCGATGAAGCTGGGAATTTGGGCACCTGCCAAGCCTACCCCCTCGAGGAAGGTGTTCTCACACCCGCCCCAATGGGCCGAACACTCGCAGGACAAAGCCTCGTCTCCGGAGAAGAGTGACCCCACTTTATGCACTCACCGGTGTGCCACCGAGGGGGAAACTCTCTCCACCATATATGGGTTGGAGGTTGATGTGGGAGACACATCAATGAAGTTAGGAGGTGAAGGTGAGAAAGAATTTGAAAACCAACAGAGTGACATTGATGAAGCTCGGACAGCTTGAGTCCGTCTCACAGAAATGTCTAATGCTTTGAAGGCCGATGACGCCGCTATCACAAAATGAGGCAAAGGATGGTGAAACCCCTGAGTTAACACTGGCTCGAAAGTGCAATCCAAGGAGTTGAGACTCCTCTGTATGCCAATGTCCAAGACCCCAAGACAAAATACCGAGTCTGCCGAAGGGAATTTAGAAGACCCTAAGACAGTTGAGACTGTCGAAGGGATTATCAAGGCCCCGCAACAAAGGGGGACTATTGGGGTTTTAAAGGGCAACGGAGGTTGAGACTTTCCTTGGTAAAGATGATGGAAACAAAAACATCCCTCTATTTGAAGGTGTAGCCATGGAAAAGGTTATTGGTGCCCTTCACAACTCCGAAGAAAATATTGACACATATTTTTTAGGATCGGAAGATGAATCCGAGTCCGTTCAACATGATGATCCTACGATGGACACAATCAAGGATGTTCACAAATCTCGAGCCAAGTCGGTGAGAAGACGACTCTATGAGATTAAATTTTGATGATGAGCCAACTCCACAGTCTCATCATCCTCCGATGAAGCTTATGATACGATTGAGGACATGATTACTCAATTGGAAAAACCCACCGAGATCGAGGAAGTCGTTTCAGACAGTTGAGACTCAACACCGGGCAAAACATCTCAAATGCCCCACCGAACCGAGTCATCGGCGCAGAGCTCCCACAAATGCAGCGGAATTTACTCCATCACCAATCACAGCTCCCACGCTTGTGACCATCGCAATGAAGCCGCGCAAGCCTGAGGCACAACGAGTCGAGTCATCGCAAGCACCGAGAAACAAGAAATCCCCTATGTGCGCGATGATGCATTCCAAGACATGTTCCCTTCTCCAAGGATCCGCCAATTAGAGGAAGAGACAATTTCAAGTGGCAAGTAAGCAGATATACCATAAGGGACGATCCAGTTATTCCCACAGACATGATTGTTCCAGCTGACTTCAATTTTGACGCAGAATTGTCATCAGCTGAATCCAATGTCCAAGCTGAGTTCTGTGACGTCTTCAAGAAAAATCTGCGAACAGATTGAGAAGATGGAACGTCATCAGACCTCTCTGGACGTACGCCTGGACAATCGAGATGCCACTCTCATAGCCGATCTGAGAGGCATAATGGTGAGACTACGGAATGGACTCAACAAAGATATCGCAATGAGAATCGAGCAAGTCCATTATTTCAAAGCTTTATATGGAAGAATGCTCATATGGAGTGCTGATAACTCCATGTACAGGCAAATGATGAAGGAGTTCATTGAAAGGATAAACCAGTCTCACAAAACGGATATGGAGTTGTTGCAACATTTCCACAAGAATGAAATTGCCAGACTCGAGAATGCCATGAATGAGAAATTCAGCCTTCTCATGGCTGAAATGAAGATAGTAACAGCCGAGTCCAAGGTAACACGCTCAGAATTTCAAACCACGTATGATGCAACAGACTCCAAACACAACTCAACTATCAACAGACTGGACTTTATCCTCGGAGGAATGTTCCCTGAGGTACCTCTCTCCTTTGATGATGCGAAAAAGTGGAAAGATGAGTTCCTCGAGGTTTGAAAAAGAGAAATTGAAGAAAGGAGATGCAAATGGGGGGAAGAAAGTTCAAAGAAATTAAAATTGATGTTCGTTGAAACCCCTCAGCAAGGTCAAGTCACTGCCTCAATCCTCAGCAAACTCCCGGTGACCTTACCAATCGAGAAAGTGATGTGTCAATGGCGACAAAAAAGAAAAATCATTGAAGCAGATTTGAGGAGTTAGGTCGGGGTGCTGCAATGCTCGCGTCAAGAAATCATGAAACAATTTGGTGGTCTACCCGCCGAAAAGGACCAGGATGCAATACCGATGATGGATCCGAGCCTAAATCAATTGATGAGTTTAAGACTCATGAATCGAAGGCTACTTCCAAGGAATGGCTTTGTCTCAAGCTTGGGATTTGTACTTTGGGAAAAAGGTTTAGCCTTGTGTAAAGAAGTCGATAAGCGGCGAGACTTCCAGCAAATCACTCACCGAAAGCGAAGACTCGAAAGACAAGACACACCCCAGGTGGAAGAGCCGAGTCGTGCAGAGAGGAAGAAGTGGTGGTGGAAGAGGCTCCCGGCCTCGACCAAAACCAAAAGATGTATCGTATTTGGATCCTGAGAAGAAATGCTTAATCTACTGGGCTGGATATGATCACCTTGCCAACCGAGCGGTTGAAAGAAAGAACGCTGAAGCTGCAAGAAGGCAAGAAGAAGAAAATCAAAGGCAAACAAGAGAATGGCTCGAGAGGAAGCAAAGGGATGACCCCAATGCCAAACGGGCCTACGAAAAGAAGAAGAGAGAAGGAGGGGAAAGAAAGAGGAAAAGGGATGATCCAGGCATGAAGAAGAGTCAAGATGAAATAGGAAGGAAGCAGCAAAGGTGTTGAAGTGTTGCTGCAAACCCCTCTGTGTATTTTTGTTGTAAATACATCCATGTAAGTCTTTTGTAATAAGCTTAATGAATTTCCCTGTAATTCACTCTTTATGTATCTTAGTTTAGATATACTATGTTTTGACATGTATACCTTTATGTTTCTTTGATATCGAATGTAAACAATTGTGTAAAGGACAAGAATGCTATGATCAATAAAAAGATCTATTTTAAGCATACATTCTTTGTTCTCAGTATTGTGTGTATGTATCTTTGTCAAGTTTTTTTCTTTGAATGTTTTTAAGTTTTGGCATCATCAAAAAGGTGGAAATTGTTAGGAAATTTATTAAGTAGATTTTGATGATACCGTGTAAAACTTAAACTAGGAAGTTGACACCCCATTTTCCTTGTAATTTGTATTGTAATAGATAGATCGAAAAGCCGAGTCAAGTCACCTATGCCAAGAATTACAAGAAGTCACCACGGACTAAAAGAAGACTCACGCGTGTGTCACCGAGTAACCATGAAGGAAGTCAAGGACTCGGTGAAGGAGACTCACTGTGAAACAACTCAGAAGATGTGTCGGTCCAAGTCAACTCAAGAAGCCAAGTCTCAAGTTGAAGTGACAAATGAGTTATCCAATGACCGAGCCGACTCAAGTCACCTGGGGTACAGTGATGTGATCTAGTCAAGACAACTCGACTTAGATCCATTGATTAAAGTCAAGAATATTACTCAATATAGTAATATGTCAAAGCTGTCAAGTCTAAAGTGTTAGTCCCAGAATTATGCAAAAGGAATGAACCAATGGGAAACACTACACCTTGTGTCGGACACTTGCAATGCTGCGAAGACATTTAATACGAGGAAAGGTCAACACCAAGGACTGCAGGCCAAGACAAGCCAACAAACATAAGTGAACTTTGAAACTAGCCTATCTCTTCAACAGGCAAAAATTCAATTGTGCACTATAAAAGGCTGAGGAAGTTATTGAGAAGAGGTTACCTGAACCACGAACAAGCAAGCAATATTCAAGCATCTAACCTGCATTATTCTCATAAACATTCAAGCAATTCCTCAAGCCTGAAACTCGAAGGAAATCGATCCAACACAAGTTGTGAAGGAAAGACAACTTCAAATCTGTTGAAGAGGAAACTTTTGAAGAAATCAAAGGGGTCTACTTTCCAAGATAGGATTGTAGAAAGGTTCCAGGTCGAACCATTATCAAGTTTGTTGGAGGGCTTCGTGATCAAATCCAAGAACTTGAGAAGTGAGTGAAGTAGCAAGGCAAATGCCTCAGAAGAAGCTAAGTCGCAAAGAGAAGCCACTTGTGTGATCAAAGCCGTCTCGGCTTCACCGCTTTGTAAACCGATCTGTTACATAGTGGATTCCTCCAAGAGTTGGAGAAGAGAGAATTAGAAGAATTACCCCATCTTCGAACCTCTATAAAATATTTGTATCATTTACTTTCAAGAAATTTACTTTTCTCGCATATTCATTTTATATCTGCGATCATATTTGCAATCTAACTGATAAATAACTAAGTGCTAAAAATCAAGTGTTTAAAACAAGCTAAAATCTAATCTAAGGGTGTTAAGTCTTCCTCTGTTAAAAACCAATCAGCCAAGTTAAGTATTTGGCTTGAGCAAACAAGTTATACTATCAACACTTTATCGAGTCATTAAGTGGGTAACTTAGTGGTGAAAAGCCACTTAGTCATTCCATCAACGACACAACTGTTTGAGTCAACTCGTTGAATTATTTTAAAAAAATAAATCAAAAATTTGGTAAGATTTATTCAATTCCCCTTTCTAAACCTTACTTTACACCCCCTTAGGACCTACACTATGCTTCGGACCCACAAACAAGTAGTAGGATAGGCAAGCAACAAGTTTGTTCGAGGTGTGGGTCAACTTCACACAATCGCATTAGGTGTACAAAATACTTAATCCCTAGTACATCCGCCTCAATCGAGTCATCCCGAATGAGCAAATAAGTAGACGTCGTGCACCTAAAAATGTGGTATATGTCGAGGTTCGATCATACTCGATGAAAATGTCGGAGTAGGGAGGGTGTTGACGGGTTGGGAAATAATTAAATTTATAATTAGTATCACTTAGTGGATATTGTCATTTCGTACTAAAATTTCTTGTTTTGTATTTTCTATTTTGTACTATATATGCTTGGATTATATTTTCATTAATTTTGGGTTGTTTTCACTACATAATTGTTTTTTTCATGAATTTTTGGTTGAGATTTCACTGTCTTGTATAAAAATTAGTAGGACTTCCCGATAAACAAATTAATATGACTTAACGGCTTATAATTAGTATGACTTCCCTAAGTATACCACTTAATATGACTTCACAGTTTATAATTAGTACGACTTCCCGGTATAATAATTAGTAGGACTTCCCTAGTGACTTCCCTGAATACCGATTAATATGACTTCACGGCTTATAATTAGTACGACTTCCCGGTATAAAAATTAGTAGGACTTCGCGGGGTGACTTCTCGGTATACAAATTAATATGACTTCACGGATATCAATAGTACGACTTCCCGATATAAAAATTAATAGTGCTTCCCAGTATAATATAGTCTGACAATTTGATTGGAATTCAACATTAAACGTACCAACAACAACAAGAACCATTCACTAAATTAGATTACATAATTAAACAAATTCTTTGAAAAACACCAATTTAAAAACTGAAAAAGAAACGCTTTTAAAGAAGAGTGCACAAACAATCATAACACTTCACGATCAATCATGGCATGAAGAAGAACTTTCTTACTCAACATTCGCTCCAAACTTAGGACATTGTGGCGAGTATCCCGGAGGATGAGCCGGAAAGTTATTTGAGCCTTGTGTTTCCGCCTCCTCGGTTTCTTAAATAGTTTTTCGAGCTTGTCAAATTAAGGTACTCCCTCTAACATATAGTCGTATTAAATGGGAATTAACGAGGATGATATCTATCGGCAATGTCCATTTTGATTTTTTTTTCATCATAGAGTCTCATCATTAAATGGGAGCTCGGCTTCTGTGATGATGGTAGAGGGGACCAGTTGAACCCATCCATTTCAATGAGAACACAAATAGAAAAATGATATATTTGTAAGGGTGGTGGAGGGGACTAGCTCAAGTTGTTGTTCAATAGAATTATGAGCATGTATTTATAGGCCGTGAAATATTCATAATCGTATTTTTTGTAAATCTTGTAAAGTTGTCTACATAAAACTTATATCCGACAAAGTATGGTTGACAAGACGTATCAATGCAAATTAGAGTATTTCTGATATTTTATTTTAATATTTATATTTTATTTTATTATTTATATCTCAAACCCAATCAACCCTCAAAGTATACATAAATTCAGCCCATGTATCCCAAAGCACCACCATTTAGAAAAGCTGGAAGTAGCTTTTTTCCGAAAAAAGCTGTAAACAGAAAAATCTACACTCCAAAAAACTGAAAAATCACTTAAATTAAGTACTAAAAAATGAGCATTTGAAACCCAATCAACCCTCAAATTATACATAAATTTAGTCCATAAGTCACAAAGCACCACCATTTAGAAAAGTTGGAAGTAACTTTTTTCTGAAAATAACTGAAAACTTAGAAAAATCTACACTCCAAAAATCTGAAAAAACTGAAAAATCACTTAAATTAAGTACTAAAAAATGAACATTTAAAACCCAATCAACCCTCAAATTATACATAAATTCAGCCCATAAGTCCCAAAGCACCACCATTTAGGAAAGCTAAAAAGTAGCTTTTTACGAAAAAAGCCGAAAACTTAGAAAAATCTACACTCCAAAAATCTGAAAAAATTCAACCCTCAAATTATACATAAATTCAACCTATAAGTCCCAAAGCACCTAATTAAGCACTTAATCCATTTCAATAAATGACCTCTAAAAGTACTTCATGGACGAATCACTACAACAAAACACCATGAATTGTCAAATCACTTCATGGACGAATCTACAAAATAAGGAATAAGTTTAGCTTTTGTTTAGGTGTTAGATGTGTCCGACTATATTCTCTCGTACAAGGTTTCTTTATATGGATTGTTAAATCAAATAATTTCAACGATGCACTTTAATCCATTTGCATGGCCACATATCGCACAACTTTTATATTCTAGCCATGCTAACATAGGACTGACCGCCATGTGAAAAATCATTGGCATATATCCTCTCAGTAATGCTTCACTTTCAAAGTTTGAATCATTGCAAACAATAGTTTTGTTACAAAAATCTTGCAACTTTTTTCAAATCTTGCAACTTTATTCCCGAGAAATCGATACTTTTGTGGCTACAAAAGGTGGACTAAATTGCAACTTCCATTTCTTAAATAACCTCGTAAGCATTTGAACAAACTTCTCAATTCTACACAAACTTAAGATGGCACCTAAGTACCCTATTAAGCAAGAATATTTTTTCTATGATACAAAATGGATCAAGCAAATCGACAAGTTATTTATCGAAGTTCTACTAGATCAACATGTAATTGACAACTTTCATCGTGAGCCGTGACAACAAAATAGCAACACTTATTGCAATGGATGTTGTCAATAAGAAATTTAACAAATGCCCATGCCCACCGGAGGTACCGTACGCAAGCACGCAAATCATCCGAGATACACCGCCATGCAAATGCGCCGACTCCTCCGGGAGTAGGCGTAAGAGTCTCAAAGCATCGATGCTACAAAAATAAAATTTCTTTATTAGACATAGAACAAACACAATTACTAATAACAAATGCATAAAAAACATGTATGCAATTTATTAGTATAAAAAAGAATTCCACATATCTGATTATCGAAATAATTGATAAATTCAAAGTTTCTCCACGTGAATCGCCATCGTAGCAAGCGCGGTCTCTCTAATAACACGTCATGCTCTTTATCCGCTTGGCTAACCCCTAAATGAGGTATCGTCTCATACACCCAAATCTGCAATGAAGTAATTACATAACCAATTTTATTAGGTTCACTAAAAATATAATGAACTACAACAACAAAAGATACAATAAAAACTATAGTCATACCAAAACAGCGAGGGAATGTCCGAACAAATGGTACTTGAAAGACGTATGGGCGGGTTGAGATGAAGGAAGAGACCGCAAACGATGTGCAAGGATCTGAAATGAGAACTTACCCCAGGGAAAACTCTCCCACCGGTCAAGACCTCAATCAATGCCCATGACCACTCATCAACCGAATACGAGTGTCCATCAACAAAAATAAAATCTTATATACGAACAAAATCCTGCAATCTTAACCTGATCGTAAATCGAATCGCAAACACCCTCCACAAAAACGGTCTAAAATAGAATCCATGACTATACGTCGGGACGAGCAATGCGACGCCTATATACGCTATCATCCTGTATCTCAAGCCACACATTCGGATCAAAATCAATCGCCAAATCTCAACCCAATCACTAAAGCATACTCGTATTTTGAAAATCGAATGAATTTATCACCGCCAACTCTAAACCAAAATTCGCCGAGCTCCGACTCCAACCCTATTAACCTCTCGTCCGAATAATGCATGCAAAACGGACTTTGCATGAAGCCCCCGTAGTAGAGAAATTCAAGTAATGCCCAAAACAAGAAGTGGCAAACTGATTATACATTTCGGGCGCTGAGTCGGTCAATTTTATTTTTATTTCATCTAAAACCTTTTGTCGAACATACAAATTTAGTACTTTTCTTCCCTTGAAAACTTTGTCTTTTCCATGACCAATCAATCATAAGCCACAAATTATAATTTATATAATTAATAACCAATATATATGAATAATAATGAAATCATAGTTTTTACATTAATTCCAAAAATAACACTTATTGTTTTAAAATTAAAAGATTGAAAACAACTCAAATTAAGATGAGTTCATGGTATACCAATTAGTACGACTTCACGTATATTAATCCAAACAACTACTCGAGAATACTAAGAATTAACACTTCCCGAAATTAACACTTCTCGGTATATGTCTCGCTCAACATCACCGGTATAATAGTTCACGGCATTATATCATTTCACAAAGATTATGACTACACAAAGATAATATGCGTTCATGGTATTATATCATTTCACGATTATGACTACACAAAGATAATATGCGTTCACGACATTATATAAGTTCACGGTATTATGACTACATGGTATTATATGACTACACGGTGTTATAATACTTCACGATATAATGGATTACACTGTGAAAATATATCGTTAACCTAAACTGTGAACATATATCGTGAATTGAACTTCAACAATCCATACCCCGAAGTTCTAAACCCTAAATCTGTAATTACTCTCCAACTCATACATACCAATAACAACAAAATCGAAACTAAAATCCCTAAATTCCAACACATAAACCTCAATTTCAACCAATAAATCCATCAATAAAAACTCAAAACAATAAAAATCCAAAAAAACAATTTATTTTGACTCACCCGTTAGTTCTTGAGACAAAGAGTCACGATTTTCAACTACCTCCATCGAATTCGGCATAAATACTGCATTTTCCGGTCGTGGTGGTGGGACATTGTTATTTGTGTGAACCTCCGTCGACTTCGAAACCAACTCTTCATTTCTCGATCGATTTAGTTGTGGGATTGTTTTCATTTTTTTTAATTTTGAAAAAGGATTTTGTTTTTAAACAAGGGGGAAATCAAATAAGTTGAAAAAGGTAACTAAGGCGTGGTTGAGTTATGTGGGGTTGGGTTAAAAAGGTGTAGAAAATAATTTTTTTATAAGTGTGTGTATAAAAGAGTTTTAATTGTTCAAATGGTGTATAAAAAAAAATTCTCCCAATTTATTTTGTAATACATATAATATATATTTTGCATATTATAATATTAATTGTATTTAATATTATGTATAGCGTTTATAAAATAATAATGACAATTTTTGTAAAAATATTTGATAAATATATTTTTTTGCTTCTTTCAATTTTTTGTATATCATTTTATTCAATTCGGGTCAAGATGAGTCTCCACCGGCCCAAAGTGACCCATAATGGTCATCCCGCCTCGCTCCCGTTGTAGGAACGGGACATGTCAAGGTTTTTACATATTCGACCCGCCAATTACCATCCTACATGAGCTTTTTGATATAAATTACATCATTTCGATCAAATTAAATAAGATATTAAATTTTTAAAAAATATTAGACAAAACTTAAAAAGAGATAATTGAAAAGCAAAAGATCCATAGTCCTAGACTCCAAGTTATATAATCTCCTATTCACAATAAGTGTCTTTTTGACACATAAAAAGTTATTCAAAAATAATGTCTTTTTAAAATTTTCAAGACTAATGAAAAGATTTTTCCCAAATTAACCTTATATTTATTAATAATAATGTTTAAATTGTGTTTTCTTTCAAAACAACATTTATGATTAATTAAGGGTATAATAGGTATTTTAATACATTCTTTAATATGTGTGTTTTTCTTAAAAAGACACTCATTGTGAATAGGACCGAGTATATACTATATTCCCATATGTTTAAATATTACCTCTTTATATGGATAACGACAAAGGATACTCGTGACTAGAGGTGTTCTTTTTCCGAATCAACTCAAGTCGAATTTGAACCGGATTTTGAATTGAATTTTGAATATGAATATTCAAATCGAATAATGAATTGGAGAATATTTTCGAATATAATTTGAAAATCCTAATTCAATATGAAATTTGAGTAAACTCAAATGGATATCGATTCATATTTGTATTTCAATTCAAATTCATGATTTTTTCAAACTCAATAATAATATTATATATTATATAATTTATACATTATACAACATTGCATATGCAAATAGAAATAATATAATTAGTTGATGTATAAATCGAATATTTAGTTTTATTGTCATTTTCTAAAATTATTGCAAAGAGAATTGTAGTATTGATCATAGCTAGTTTCACAATTCAATCTCATTTCAAAATTCAAAGATTTTTGGGGTCAACCTTGTGCTCTTGTGGTTGAGACATGTATTGTAAGGGTGAATAACCCGGGTTCGATACCATACGGTGCGTGTGTCCCCGCCTCAAGTTCCCCCATTGTACTAAAAAAAAATTCAAAGATTTTTGTTTAGTACTTATGGTAAGGTCTTTAATATATTTAAACTTAAAAAAGAAACAAGTTGTTTTTCTTCCAAACCAAATATGCTTTTTATTTTAAGAGATTACCATCTTAGAAGTATTTAGCTTTTATAATATTTTTAAAATAATAATATAATTTTGATTATTTATACGGTTTATCTATGCTTTTGTTTCATTATAGGATTCTTATGCTAAAAAATTGAAAATTTTCTTGAAAATATAGGTTTTTGATCCAAAAATATGGGTTCGAATCCGAACCGTATCTGGTTTATCAACCAATTGGATTTTTGGATTGACTTGAATTCGATCCGAAAATTGACAAATTCAATTCAGTTAGAATTTAATTGAATTTGTTTCGAATTTCAATTCAATGAACACCTCTACTTGTACACAAAAGCTCCTGTCAGACCGTCTAACGGGTCTGACCTGTTAGACGGATCTGATCCGCGGACTCGGTGGCATTTCCGTAATATTAGCAATGGTGTTTTAGTAGTTTTCGGGGACCACCTGTATAATAAATTCCTTCCCGAAAAGTATTAGCCGTCCTTCTAGTATTAGCGGTTCTTCCAAATGTATTAATAGTTCCCTCGTAGAGAATTTTAGTATTTCTCCTAAATATACTCCCGAAACGTATTAGTAATCCCTCAAAAAAGTATCAGTAGTTCCCTGGAGAGTATTTTAGTAGTTCTCCTGAATATAATTAAATTTTTCTCTCGAAATATATTAACAGTCCTTCTGAAAAGTATTAGTCGTCCTTCTAAAAAGTATTAGCAGTTCTTTTGATATGTCTTAGTAGTTCCCTAAAGAGTTTTTTTAATATTTCTCATGAATATACTCCCAAATGTATTAGCAGTCCCTCAAAATAGTATTAGTACCTCCTCGAAAAAGTATTAGTAATTTCTTGAACAATATTTTATTAGTCCTTCTAAAAGTATTATTTTTCTCATCAAAAGTATTACTAGCTCCCTAAAACGTATTAGTAGTCCTCTATAAAAGTATTAGGTTTTCCACTTGAAGGTATATAGTAGTATTCAACTCGCAACATCAAATGAGTCTCATTACCCAAAATTTGCAAAAGTATTGTTAGGGCATAAACGAAGAAGAGTTTGTGTTTGTCTTTTGTTGGGGTTTGACCGGGTCAGCTAGTGGGGCTCCGTCTAACAGTTTAAGTCCGTTAGACTGTCCCGACAGAGACTAGCTCCTACTTGTAATATGGTGTTCACATAATAGTCGAATTTCAAATTTTATTAAGTTTTCGATTCCCCGTAATTAGCGCCGAGTATCCCAATCGAAATCAAAAATTCGGTGATACACATATCCAAGGTAAAAAATCTAATCTTGTTTGGCAGCATAGACCCATAGGCACGTCAATTAATAAAGTCATACATTTTTAATTCTAGTTAGAAAATTTTATGTGATTCATTCCCCCATAATAACTTGTTATATCAGTTTTTCAATAGAAATTAACGATAAGACTCGATTTTTAAGAAATCTATCAATATAGGGCTCAATTTTATTTTTTTAGAAAGAAAATAAAGATTCTGACGTGCGTTTTGGTCAACAAGCGTAAATATGTAAAAGGTTTAACACGTGGAAATGAAAACGTGTAACGTATGTTTATTTCGGCTAATTATGCCTTTTTTGTATTCTCACCGAGCCGGATTATTGGGGGTCGGTCTTTCTTATAATTTGTTACAATTGCCTCCTTTCTTTTTTTTTCTCTTTTTTCGGACTTTTTATACCCCTTTGAGTAAGTGGGTTTACAATAGTCATCTTTGCACTAACTATTCATTAATTAGTAAAATAATTAAAGAAAGACACATGTCCCTCTATAGTTGTGCATGTCACCAAAACTTGCCACTTGTCGACTTCCCTTCATAATTCTCGACATGTGGCGCTTTAAAATACCAATAAAGCGTTAAGCATGGGCGTGTGATTATTTTTACGAGGTTGTCGCGCGTGTGTTTCATATTGAAATTTGGGCTCGGGGCTCGGCGGCCGTGTTGCGGTTGGGCTCGAGCGATTGGGCTCGTGGTCAAGCGAGCCTAATTAAACGTGTCGCCGTAAATGCGTCATTGTTGACGCACCCGCAGTCGCCTACTCGGATATGTGTCGGCGATGACGTGGATTAATTTCTTCCGGTTCGGCTCGGGTGTCATCAAAGGCCCCAAGTTTGACTTGAGAGAATTTTTTTGACATCGGAGTTAAACTTTAATGCTAATGATGAACATTTAATGGGGAAACGGATCTCTCAAAGGTTTTGTCCTTTCCAGGCACCTGTCTCATAGTGATTAATGCCTGAAACGGCGCATTAATTGGGTTGCCATAATAGACGGACACATGGCATCTCGTGGTTGGACCAATCTTGCGCGAAACCGAAAAGTTACGTCGATTCACATCGGCGTGGGGACACGACGTTTTCTGACATGTTTGACGGCTTTTGAGCTTTTAAAAGGAGCGTCCTTTCGAATAAACGTCTCGTTTATCGAGGAAACTCATCTATAAATACCTTTGTTTCCCTCCATTATTCACTTTCGCAACCATTAACCCTTGAGCTAAAGTAATTAAAACCGAGCAGAAATTTCGGGTCGGCTTCCCAAGTTCAGAGACTTCGAACTTAGGTATTTTTTCGAAATACTCTTCCTTTACCTATAAATGTCTTCTTTTGAAGATAGTAGGAGTCGTAGTTATAGTGTAGAAGTTGAAATTGAAGATCCTCCATCTGAACCCTCTGTTTATTTTTCACCAGCACGGCGATCTCCGTCCCACAGCCCGAGTATTATTCAGATATCTTCTCCGGATTCTTCACGAGGTGGAACGTCCTTGGAGCGGACGCATACTATCTTTGACCCGACGCCAGTGACCGTTTATAGAGAAGGAACGGTGTATCAGCCCGGACTGGTACAAGAGAATTCCGGTGAAGAATCGCCAAGTGTTGATTCTAAATCGCATACCAAAAAAAAGAAGAAGATATGGATCCATCTCGAGCGGAGCGTGACAACGTGAGCGGGTAGATGAACCGTCCCAGGGGATTCAAGGCCGGAGAGGCCACTAGGGCCCATAGGCCACCGTAATGGCGACGGCCGACAAGGAGGGGGACCTCGTCTTCGTGTCGAGCCTCGGTGGACGCCGAGTGACATAAACGATATCCCGAGCATGTTGATGATTCGGGAGGTGGATGAGTTCCGGCGGATGTACCGTATTCCAAGCGGTATCTATTTTTGGGTACCGGACGGCACGGAAGTTCCCCAGTACCCACCAGAGGGTTGCACGGCTGTATTTGCTGCTAGTCTTCTATATGGTTTAAGATTTCCACTGCCGGCTTTCCTCACGCGGTGGTTTTGCAAGTGGGGTATGCATCCGACCCAGGTGCACCCTATTTCTTGGGGCAGGATCATCGGCCTCCTGGTGATGTTTCACCTGGAAAAATATCCTCGCCCCAAATTTAAGGAGATGAACGAGCTCTTTGTATGGCGAGCGACTCCATCGTCTCGGGGCCAGCCATCCGGATGGTATTACGTCATGAGACCCGATCGGGGGTATCCTGGACGGTTTGGTGGAAGGTCTCCCTTCTTCTCCGAAGGAGTGGAAGGATAAATGGTTCTCGGTGAGTGGCGAGTGGCAAGCTCGTGTGGGAGATGGAGAAAGTGAGACCGTTCTTCATCCCCATCAAATTTTGTTTTTGGTTACGATAAGTCTTATCTTTTTCCTTTCTCTCGCTTTTCTTTTTTTCTTTTTCCTTTTTCGTAATTGTCTTTTCTTTTCACCTTTATAGGGAACCGGGCATCAAAGGGGCCTCTGCCGCCCACTTTTATTCGAAGGTTGGAGAACATCCAGGCCCGGGAATCATGGACGGCGGATTGAGAGGTTGACCACCGAGGCCATCTTGGCCGCACTTGGTTGAGGTTGAGCTGCTACGCCGCCGACCCCGAGGCCGGGGCGGCTCGGGACGAGGCGGTCGAGCGGGAGGTGGAGGTCGAGAGAGGCCTCAACGAATCCTCTCGGTAATGAAGAAGTACGGCCCCATTCTCCGGGGAGCAAACAAGGGAATCGAGCGAGCCGCGCCTCCTCGCGTGACGACTAGTCCCGTGGGCGGATCATCTGCGCCCGTAGAGGCGAACCACGACCCCAGCGCTGAGTGCGGTTGCCGTTCGAGGTAAACATCGTATTTTCACATTTCCTTTTGAAATGTCTTTTTGTTTTCTTTTGATCTTTCTTCTAATCGGTGGTTGCTTTATGCGGGCGTGGCTTGGATTTGCGTGCACGCCTTCGCATGTGAGGAACACAAAGACGGCGAAACTCGGGCGGCCGCCCGTCAACTCGCGGTTGTGGGGGCGGCTCGGAGAGAAGATATCCGGGCGTAAACGTCCTGGCGATGGAGTGCCGGGAGGCGGTGCGGCCTCCTCTTCAACGGAGAAGAGGGGGATTGTGATAGAGGAGCCCGATCGGTCGAAAGGGTTGGTCGAGCGGCGCCGAACATCTGAATGCCCCCGAAGGGGAAGGTCCGCGAACTTTCTCGGATGACCTCGGGAGGAAGGTCATTTCATTCCTCCAAGCCAAGCAAGAGATGAATATTGCGAGGGAATGATTGGACTACGCCCTCGATGGTTTGTGGAATTCGTTCGATGTGCCACGCCGACGAGAGGAGCAATCGAGGTCTTACCGGAGACAGTCGGGCCGCAATGATCGTCCCGGCTCGTGCCTGGACAAAAGGCATCGAGCAGTGCTGCGCTCGGAGATCGGCCAAGAACAAATTCAGTATGCCATGGCAATGTCGGGCGGATGATCGGGCTTTTATGGCATGCGGTTGGGGGACTCGCGAGTCGAGAAAAATATGCCGACTGGAAAGGCGGCACGGGATCTGTAGGAGGCCTATGCTACCCTTCAAGGGGTACAAGAATCTTTTAAGACTCAGCGGATGAGGCTACGGCTCGGGCCAATTAGAGAGAGAGGTGCTGCGAGGGCCGAGGCAGCGAGATCGGGCCCGCAAGGTCAAGAAGAGCTCGGGGTTAAGGTCGCCGAACCGAACGTGGCATCTTTTGCCACCGCCGGCCGAGGAAATGGAGAGGCGTCTAGCCGATGTCGCAGTGAGGCTGAAGAAACCGCCCGTCGAAACCGAGGAAGTTCGTAGAGAGCCGTTAAAGCTTACAAAGACTCAGGAGTATGCATTCATGTTAACTGTGGCCATGCGACCCGGCCTCCAAGAAATTCTTGATTTAATTAAGGGTGGGCGTCTTGTTGCTCAACTTGAGGAAGATCCTGGCCCTCCCGGAGGCCGATATCAATACCCTTCGGCCGAACTTTGCCGAGGCTCCTAATGCGCAGGGCTCTCCCTCCGCACGTGGAAGAAGTCGCCTCTAGCGGTGCCGTCGAAATTCCGCCCCTGCTCGGTCTTAATGCTTTCATATGTACCCTTAGGTAGGTAATTTGGCTTCGTGCCTCGAGATGTAATGGGCTCCGGCCTCTCTTATGTAAATACTTTTGAAGTAGAAATGAATCGTTATTTTCCTCACTGTGTATGTGTTTCAAGCTTTTTTAGATGCTTGGCTCTTTTCCTTTTATATTCCCAAGTACGGGCTCGGTTCCCGGTCTTGAATAAGGGGATTTGCTCGCCTTAATTGATTCTTGTACTCGGTATATAAACTGTCCTTTTGTATTTGAAATTTTGTTTATGAACCGAGTCTTTATTGCGCTCGGCGCATAACTGAGTCCTTATTTTGTGCTTGGTACGTGGCCAAGTCTTTATTTTGTGCTCGATGCATAACCAAGTCTTGATTTTGGTGCTCGGTGCGTAACCAAGTCTTTATTTTGTGCTCGGTGCGTAACCGAGTCTTGGTATTATGCTTGGTGCGTAACCAAGTCTTTATATTGTGCTTGGTGCGTAGCCAAGTCTTGATTTTGTGCTCCAGTGCGTAACCAAGTCTTTATTTTGTGCTTGGTGCGTAACCAAGTCTTGATATTGTGCTCGGTGCGTAACCGAGTCTTTATTTTGGTGCTCGGTGCGTAACCAAGTCTTGATTTTGTGCTTGGTGCGTAACCAAGTCTTGATATTGTGCTCGATCGTACAGAATCGAGTCTTTAGCGTGGTGAGTAAAAACTTCGTTTTCCTTTAGAGAGCTCACGAAATACCAGATGAAAGGATAATTCTTTGGAATCCTATCTGGATCATAGACCGAGATCTTTATTGATAATACCGTTTCAGGTATGCTACATTCCATGGATGCATAAATTTTTCTCCACTCAAATATTCTAGCCGGTATGCCCCACCGATAAGACGTGGCTGACCGAAATGGGCCCTCCCAGGTTGGCTTCAATGGTCCGGGTTGAATGCCCGTTATCTTTTTCAATACAAGATCGCCGACCAAATCTTCTTTCCTTTACTTTGAATTGTAGTACCTTTCACTCCTTTGTTTATACATTTGCATTTTTCATCTCAAGATTGCACCTTTTTCTTCGAGCAAGTCTAGCTCGGCTCGGAGCGCGACCTCATTACGATCTTCTTCAAAATTTGCAATTAAGGTAGGGGCTCCAATCTCGACAGAATCACCGCCTCGGTTCCATAAGCTAAAGAAAAAGGTGTTTCTCCGGTGGCCGCTCGATGTGTCGTTCAGATGACCATAGTACGCCGGGTAGTTCCTCCCGGCTAATTGCCTTTAGACTCCTCCAATCTCGCCTTCAAGGTATACTTGAGTATTTTATTAACGGCCTCAACTTGTCCGTTCGACTGGGGGTGGTATGGAGTTGAGAAATAATTTTTTATGCGGAAACCTTCACAAAAATTTCGAAACCTTCGGTTGTCGAACTGTTTCCCATTGTCTGTGTAACAATCGAATGTGGTATCCCGAATCTACGATAATAGATTTCCATACAAAGCTCACAACCTTTTCTTCGTCTATTTTTGCAGAGGCTCCGTCTCGGCCCATTTTGTGAAATAATCCACCGCCACGATGGCATACTTGACGCCCCCTTTGCCAGTGGGGAGTGGTCCGATGAGGTCCATTCCCCATTTGGCAAATGGCCATGGGCTAAATACGGAAGTAAGCTGTTCAGGATGATATCTGACCTGTGGTGCAAATCTCTGGCACCTCTCACATCTTTTGACGAGGTCGGTTGCGTCCTTTCTTAGGGATGGCCAGTAGTATCCTTGCCGTATTAATTTATAGGCCAACGTTTGGCCCCCAGCGTGGTTGCCGCATATTCCCTCATGAACCTCTCGAAGTGCATAACCTGCATCTGTCTCGGAAAGGCAGCGTAGGAGTGGGATGGAGTATCCTCGTTTGTATAGGATGCCGTCTACTAGTGTAAACCGAGCCGCTTGAGTTCGTAGTGTTCTGGCCTCAGCTTTGTTTTCAGGTTGAACTCCTTTCTCTAAATATTGAATGATTGGGGTCATCCAAGTCTTTTCGCGGTTTCGGTTGTATATATTTTCTTTGCACCAAGTGACGGGCGGATAGCGGTTGTGTGACAAAGTGACATCCGTGATGGCATCCGTCCCTGGACTGGAGCCGAGCCGAGCTAAGGCATCTGCTTGCATGTTCTCGGCTCGGGGCACATGTAAGATTTTCGTTTTAAAGTGTGATAATCTCTTCTTGACCAAATCCAAATATTGTGCAATTTTTTGCTCTTTCGCTTCATACTCGCTGATTTGATGAACGACCAACCGAGAGTCACCGTGCACCAATAGTTGTTTTAGGCCCATAGAGGTTGCCATATCTAAGCTGCTAGAGCGCCTCATATTCGGCCGTTGTTCGTTGCGGGAACTCAAATCGTATGGCCGAGCAAAGCATTTTTCATTTGGATCAATTATTACGATTCCGCCCCCGCAAACGGCTTGCGGTGGAAGAAGAGCCGTCAACGAATAATTTCCATTCTTGGTCTTCCATAACTTCCAATCGTATGGAAGGTGTAAATTCGGCCACAAAATCGGCTAAAGCCTGTCCTTTTATTGCGGTGCGTGGTTCGTATATGATGTCAAATTGACTGAGTTCGACGGCCCACTTAATCATCCGACCAGAAGTATCAGGTCGGTGTAATACTTGTTTCAGCGGATAGTTCGTCAATACTATAATCTTGTGTTCTAGGAAATATGGACGGAGTTTCCGCGCCGCGGTGATTAATGAATAAGCCAACTTTTCCATTGGTGGGTACCGGAGCTCGGCGTCATGTAACGCTTGACTGGTGTAATAAACTGGGTGTTGAATAGAGCCATCTAGCCTGATTAATACCGAGCTGATGGCGTACTCGGATACCGCCAAGTACAAATACAAGTCCTCCCCTTGGGTTGGTTTTTGTAATATAGGGATTGAAGAAAGGTGCTGTTTGAGGGATTCAAAGGCAATCTGTGCCTGCTCGGTCCACTCGAAATCTTTTCTTTTCTTTATAATTTCAAAGAAAGGCTTGCACTTGTCTGTGGACCGAGAAACAAATCGGTTAAGGGCGGCCAATCGGCCTGTTAGGCTTTGTACCTTTTTTACAGAGTTTGGGGATTCTAGATCGGTGATGGCTTTTATTTTGTCTGGGTTAGCTTCGATCCCCCTTTGACTGACCATATACCCCAAGAATTTACCCGAGCCGACCCCAAATGTGCACTTTCTCGGGTTTAACATCATCTTGTACTCTCTCAAAACATCAAACATTTTATTAAGATCGTTAAGATGATCGGACATGTACAGTGATTTTACCAACATGTCATCTACATAGACTTCCATAGTGTGACCTATCATTTTCTCAAACATCTTATTTACTAACCTTTGATAGGTCGCACCAAAGATTCTTCAATCCAAAGGGCATCATCTTGTAACAATGAATTCCTCGGCGAGAGAAGAATGAAGTATTTTCTTCATCTTCCGGGTGCATCCGTATTTGGTTGTAACCCGAGTATGCATCCATGAAGCTCATCACTCATGTCCTGCCGTGGCATCCACCATGTAATCGATATTTGGCAATGGATAAGCGTCTTAGGGCATGCTTTGTTGAGGTCGGTAAAATCCACGCATAGGCGCCACCGCCATTGCTTTTCTTTACCAAAACAGATTGGCGACCCATCGGGATAGAGGGCTTCCCGGATGAATTGATTGTCTAGTAGCTTGTTAACCTCGATCTCGAGTCTTTGCCTCTATCGGGGCCGAGTTTGCGCCTTTTCGATGATCAGGCGAACGTTAGATCAATATTGAGGCGGTTGCACGATACTTAGGGTCAATTCCGGGCATGTCCGCATGAGTCCATGCGAAGACGTCAAGATTATTTCCCAAAAATTCGATCAGCTCGCCGATATGGTTCTGGGAGATCATGGCCAATACGTAGTTGGCGCCCTCGCTGGCCTTCCGACATTGATTGTATCAACTTTGTTCTACGGTTCCGCTCATTTTCTTTTCTTGATTTGCCCCTCCTTGATTTGCGGGGGCAATTGCGTCTTCAATGACGGCTCGTTCTCGATTTCCGGCTCACCTTCTTCCATCATTGGCTCCTTCCCGCCGACGACCGGATCATCCTCCGAACGATCACCACTTTCCGCTCGGACTCCTCCTTGGCGGGAATTATTTTGTGTGGTTTCACTGGTTTGTCCTTGTTCCACCACGTTAATCTCAACCGGTCGGAGTTTAAGAGAGCACTCTCGTGACTCCCTTTGATTCCCTTTGTGTATAGCTTCGCCATCAGATGTTGGGAATTTTATACAAAAATGGTATATTGAAACGGCTGCTTTTATATGGTAAAGCAATGGCCTCCCAATGATAGCATTGTACTCCGAATCGGCATTGATTATTTTGAATGTTGTCATGACAGTCCGTTTATACAAACCTTGTCCCATTTGGATGGGCAAATCGACTTCCCCGAGCGGGACTATCCTTCCTCCTCCAAACCCCAAAATGCTATCATTGCATGGACGGATATAACTATCATCCACGTTTAATCTTCGAAATGCTCGGACATAAATGATCGACGAGTAGCTTCCGGTGTCGATCAAAATTACGTGAACCTAATACCCAAAATCGGTGCGATGTGACCGGAGGGTCGAGAATAAGGATGGACCACCTGGTCGGCATCCGCATCCGAGAACACGAAGTGGCGGTGGGTTGGCCTTCCTTGATTTCCGCCACCCGAACTTGTCTTTCGGTATTGGTTGCTGTCTAACATCGGCTTTTCTTTTCCTGTTGGAGCGTCTATCCTCTATTGTGTTAGTATTGATTGGGTGACACTTGACATCATGAGGATCTCCCTCCCACTTTTTTCACGGCCGGGGGTGGCGGCAGAGAGCTGGATTGATTATGCGCTCCGGGTTGACACCTTGAGCCGATCTTGGTGGGGCGGTAGCTCATGAACGTACCTTTAAGACCGCCTGCCGAACAACACGCATAATTTCCCTAATTAGATCTCGGCACTCGTCGGTGTCATGACCTATCGATTTATGATAGGCACAATCGACGCGAATCTAATTTTGATGGCTCAATTTTCAAAGGCCGAGCGGAGGTAACAAATTCAGACCAGTACTTCATTCCATATGGCCGATGGAGTGTGGGTCAACGTACTCCTCGCGCGCGACTTCGGCTCTCGCCTCTTGGCGAGCCCTAAATCCGGTGGTCGGGTTTTCCGAGAACGGCCGGAATCCCGACCCGGCCTCTCTTTGGTTTCTTTCCTTCCATCCTTTCTCACTCCCCTGGTCGATGCTCGGGCGGTTACTTGCCATGGCTTCTTCCGCGCAAATATGGCGTTCTGCGCGGACCGAAATTCTGTGCGAGGTCGCCCGATTCGTGGATGGAGTAATTAAACCATGTTTCGGGAGCCAGCCAATCCGGCCATGGCTGCGATTAAAATGGCGTCATCCGACACCGGTTCCATCTCTCGAACTTGTTTGTTGAACCGAGAAATATAGCTTTTCAGGGCTCGTTCTTCCCTTGTTTGATGTTCACGAGGAGTCCTTAGGTGCGGCTCGGACTTTGGGCGTTAAGAAATGCGTCGTAAGCGGAGGCCGATCCTCCATGCCTGAATGGATCCCCTGTGGTAGGGTCTAAACCAACGGTGGGCTCGGTCGCCCAAAGTCGGGGGAAGGCCTGCGGCAGAGGATGGCATCACTTGGGCATGTCTGACTCCATCCATGCTAAGTACTTGTGAACGTGAGTGGTCGGGTCGGTTTCCCCATTATAGAGACCGACTGTGGGATTTTCAACTTTGGCGGTAACGGATCGCCGAATTCCGAGGGAAAATGGCGGCGGAACAATGGGTACCGGGTCAGCTCATTACTTGGGGCGGTCTTGAGACCTGCTTCGCCATCCGGACCGCCTTCCAATTCGTTTAGACGATGACGCAGGCGGTGTATTTCTACATCCCGTTCTCTCGCCATGAGCTAGGGCCTTGGACTTGATTGACCTACTTGCTTGCTCCGCTCATCCTAAACCCGAGCCGGGAACTTATCGATCGAGCCGGGAGAAAAGGATCAACTCCCGGTCGTCCGGTGAACACCGAGTGGGCACGACGATGTCGCGTTGTTCCATGGAGTGATTCTCGCTATACGACTTTGCTCCTCTTCATCTTCTCGCCGCCTTCTCACGACGGACGGACATGTTGTTCATTACCTGAATCGCTTCTTGGCTTCGTGATGAGGAAGCCCGGGAATTTAAGGATTAATGTTAACATTTAGTTGTGGGTTGAGTGGGTTAGTATTTGCAAGGAGTGGAGGAGGTGCTTGAGAGTTTGTGGTAGCGAGAGTTTGTGATATAAGTTGGTTCATTTGCTTTGTACAAAAGTTGGGTTGGCGATTAGGCTGGGCAAAAGGAAATAAAGTAGTGCTCCCTGCTTAGTTTGGAGCATATTTTGGCCATTCGTAGTCTAGCCAGGTTGGTTGTTCAAATGTTGCTCTTGATCAAATGGGCATTTCTCGACGATTGACTCATTTTTGTCTATTATAAAAAGGTTAAGCGTTAGACTTTACCTGGTTTCTATTTCACTTGCTTTTGATTGAACTCGATCGACCAATACGGTGCCCTCCTTCTAGCGCCAATTTGTTGACGTGCGTTTTGGTCAACAAGCGAAAATATGTAAAAGGTTTAACACGTGGAAATGAAAACGTGCGTAACGTATGTTTATTTCTCGGCTAATTATGCCTTTTTTGTATTCTCCGAGCCGGATTATTGGGGGTCGGTCTTTCTTATAATTTGTTACAATTGCCTCCTTTCTTTTTTCTATTTTTTTCGGACTTTTTTATACCCCTTTGAGTAAGTGGGTTTACAATAGTCATCTTTGCACTAACTATTCATTAATTAGTAAAATAATTAAAGAAAGACACATGTCCTCTATAGTTGTGCATGTCATCAAAACTTGCCACTTGTCGACTTCCCTTCATAATTCTCGACATGTGGCAATTTCGATACCAATAAAGCGTTAAGCATGGGTGTGTGATTATTTTTACGAGGTTGTCGCGCGTGTGTTTCATATTGAAATTTGGGCTCGGGGCTCGGGGCTCGGCGTGTTGCGGTTGGGCTCGTAGCGATTGGGCTCGGTAGTCGAGCCTAATTCGTGACGTGTCGTCGTACATCATTGTTGACGCTCACCCGCAGTCGCCTACTCGGATATGTGTCGGGCCGGATGACGTGGATTAATTTCTTCCGGCTCGCTCGGGTGTCATCGATTCACTCAACGAGGCAGAGCCATCCGATGCGACAATGTCTAGCTTGGAGAGTATTAGGAACATCTCCAAAGCAAAAACCATTACATAAAGGTGTCAACGCAAAACACGCTCGTGATGAGCCGAAGCATTGGTTGTTCTAGCAAAGGTGGCGTATTTAAGGAGGGGCAAGTTGTGGCGCCGCTGTAAATTTTCCAAGTTTTTTTTCTTTTTAATTTTATTATTATTATTCTATATTTATGTATAGCCTAAGGGTCTATTTGGATGAAGGGATTTGAGATTACAAGGGATTTCAAATGAATGGATTTCAAACTCCTTGGATTTGAAATCCACCTCTTGTTTGTATGATATGGATTTATATAGGGATTCCAAATCCATCGTAAATTTTGATAAAATTTTTTAAAAGCTCTATTATATTTATTTTCTTAATCGATATTTAATAAATAAAAATAAAAGATATAATCTTATTATTTTATAAATAATTATAATTTTATAAACTAATAAAATTATGAAATATATAACTTTTATTATGTGTGTATGTGTATGTGAAGATAGTGGGGTGTGAATATGTGAGAGAGTATGCATGAATGTGTGTGTGTAAATGTATGTAGTGTGTGCGATGTATGTAGTATGTATGCGAGTGTGTGTAAATTTGTGCATTGTATGTAAATTACAAGTGAGAAAAAAAAAGAATGGATTTCAAATGACTAGGTTAAGGAGGGATTTAAAATCCTTTGAAAATGAACTAAACTTAAAGATGGATTTGAAATCCATTGATTTGGATTTATCCACATGCACCCTAAGGGAATAATCGAATAAGTACATTTGCCCCTCCCGCACCCCATTAATTTTGAGCAAAAATTCTTGTAACTGTCTTCAAAAATAGATTTCGCCCCCAAGTTTCAAATTATGCATCCGTCATTGCATTCTAGAAATGTAGGAGAAAGAGATAGAAGTGAACTTTCCTACAAATGGAATGGATATCAGAGATTATGCTGCCCAGGTAAGATAGGTCTTCCGAGATCCATTTCAACCCATTAATGAGCGCAAGACAGTCCGATTCTACCTGGATTTTCGACTGGTGCCATGCAAATACTAGAGCTTTCCCACATCAAAATCAGCAGCTCACATTTGCACAAGACCAAAATGTGATTTCATCAAGCTAAAAATTGAGAATTACTATTTTTTTTCGTGTTTGCAAACACCCCCAACAAATGAAAATGTTAGCCTATATGATAATCTATTTGACACGATGATATAATGTACCAACTGGTAAGCAAAACTCATACTTCTAAATATAAGTAGTGGAAATAGACCAAATTGGTCACTTCTATAGTCAAAAAATGAATACTAGTCATATTTTTTGAAACAAATATTTTTTAGTTGTTTTGTTAATTGCAATGGAAAACATAGCCGTAGCTGAATAGTTTGAGCTTGTGTAGTTATTGCTTATCTTAAGCCTTTCTTTCTCATTTAATACATCCATTTAACTGAATTCAGAAAACTTGTTCTAGGTTATTGATTGTGTAAGGATTAGATATAGTTATATAGAGCTTGTTCTATCTAACGAACAACTAAGAAAAAATCAAACAGGGGCAATAGAGCTTTAATTTGTTATACTATCCACACTTGATAACTCTCATAGTACATTAATGGTGACATTCAGGAGCATATTTAGGTGGGCTCCATGGTCCTCGATGTCACCCAAATTTCTAAGCTAAAAATATAAAAAAATTATATGTTTATTCTTAAGGGACAAAATAATTGGACTAGGGAACAAATGGGCAATGGGTAGTCCAATGTGCTAGCTACGCCCCTGGTGACATTGATATTAATCTCTTCTTATTAATATCTTGGGTTTGATTGTTAGTTTTAGTTTTTTTTTTTTTTTTTTTTTTTTTCGTTTCTATTTTATTTAATCCAATAATATTTTCTTTAAAGGTGGCGCAATTTGCACCCTAATATTTGATTAATACACTCCACTCCCAATATTTACAAAAATTCCATAAATCAAAAACACTATAATACCCTTAATAAAATAAAATATTGTAAATACACCCCATCACTTTTTAAAATTTATAATTTTCTTCTTCCTTTCACCCTCTATCAATATTCTTCTCTCTCGCAAAATCTTTCAAAAAAAAAAAAAAAATGAAACCGTAAATTCGCCATAACCCTTTATAAACCGTAAATACCTGTCCCGAAAACCACACGAATTTCAAGGGTACTCCTTTGTATTCTCCGTCGGTGAATATCACAGGGAAAACAAGTGGAGCCCTTTCCCATCCAATTGAGAGTTTATGTACATCCCTTGGGCCCGCCCGACTTGTTTCGATTTCGGTCCGGGTTTTGGGTCATCGGGTCGTCGATCGCCACCAGGGTCCCGAAATGGAGCACGCCGGTGGTGGGGCCGTCTTTTCCGCCACCGTGATGTTGAGTAAATAATATAACGAAGGCTATTATTTTGAACGTGAGATTTATCGCCGTGTCCTTAAGGAAATTTGCCCCCACTATGTTGCTTCGCCGGATTAATGGCAATTCCCTCTAGGATATTCAAAATAAACCGAGAATTCACAGACAAAGAAAATCAGAAATTCTCCCAAGAACAGATTTTGAGAATGTTTTTGATTGCGGGGAATAAAACGTAATTCATTTTGAAAGGAGAATCATTTATTTATAGCACTTTAATGCACCATTTGGTAATTGACATGTCATTTAATCTGACGACACCTTTTGGAATAAATCACGCTGCTCAATACAGACACCCCTTTGTGAACCAAACAATCATTTGGAATAAAATGTTAATAAACTGCAATTATTAACATTTAAAAATAAAAAATGCCATCTTTTGACCATTAAATATTATATATATATATATATATATATATATAGTCAAACCAAACCAAACAATTTCAATTCACCAATTTGGAAATTTCCTCCAAATTTCCCACCAACCAAATTTAACTTATTTGGTTTGTACCTCCTTTTAAACCTTTCAAAATATTCCTCTATTTTCTATGTGGGACAACTAGTTATCACTAACTATTACCAACAATCCCCCACTTAGTTATTGATATTTGCAATCAAATTTAGTTTTTATGCATATAGAAGGTGTCTTTCGACTTAAACCTGCTATTAGTATAAGCATCTCAAAACTTTATCGAAATATGAGGTCGATTAATTTACTTAAACCACAATTCCTTTATGATAAGATCGGAAATGCCATACACACAAAAACTTACTAGCTTCTCATAACATGTTCCTCGTGAACTTTAGCACCATATTATGGCCTTGTGCTACATCCTGAGTTCATGACCACTTACAAAATTTATTTCTAACTTTTGATGGAAGCGGCACCACTTCCGGTGATCACATAGGTGAAGAGTCTTTGAAGCCTAATTTTAGCTTCCTTGTTCATAACCGAACGTGATTCTTCATTAAGAATATTTTATATTCACCTCCTTTACATAAGTACTATATCATTCTTAGTACTTGCTAACTATCACTAATAACTTGTTGTTACCCTTTAAACTTTTAAAATTGCTAGGCAATAAGAAAAGTAAGGTTCCTATTATTAGTGACAAATCAAAATGATTTTAGACCCATCGCACTCGTAGTGCTTTTTATCATATCCCTCGAGAGTCCTTTTGTTAACGGGTCCGCTAAGTTTTTATTAGACCTTACATAGACAACTGTAATTATACCATCAGATATCAGTTGTCTAATATATTCATGTCTCGAGAGCAATATGTCTAGATTTACCATTATATATCTTACTAAATGCCACTCCGCCTCTTTACTGCTTTTTGCTAGAGCAATAAACTCGATTCCATTGCCATCTTTTGACCATTAAATATTATATATATATAATAGTCAAACCAAGCAATTTCAATTCACCAATTTGGAAATTTCCCCAAATTTCCCACCAACCAAATTTAACTTATTTGGTTTGTACCTCATTTTAAACCTTTAAAATATTCCTTTGTTTTCTATGTGGGACAACTAGTTATCACTAACTATTACAAACAATCCCCCACTTAGTTATTGATATTTGCAATCAAATTTAGTTTTTATGCATATAGAAGGTGTCTTTCGACTTAAACCTCGCTATTAGTATAAGCATCTCAAAACTTTATCGAAATATGTGGTCGATTAATTTACTTAAACCACAATTCCTTTATGATAAGATCGGAAATGCCATACACACAAAAACTTACTAGCTTCTCATAACATGTTCCTCGTGAACTTTAGCACCATATTATGGCCTTGTGCTACATCCTGAGTTCATGACCACTTACAAAATTTTATTTCTTAACTTTTGATGGAAGCGGCACCACTTCCGGTGATCACATAGGTGAAGAGTCTTTGAAGCCTAATTTTAGCTTCCTTGTTCATAACCGAACGTGATTCTTCATTAAGAATATTTTATATTCAGCCTCCTTTACATAAGTACTATATCATTCTTAGTACTTGCTAACTATCACTAATAACTTGTTGTTACCCTTTAAACTTTTAAAATTGCTAGGCAATAAGAAAAGTAAGGTTCCTATTATTAGTGACAAATCAAAATGATTTTAGACCCATCGCACTCGTAGTGCTTTTTATCATATCCCTCGAGAGTCCTTTTGTTAACGGGTCCGCTAAGTTTTTATTAGACCTTACATAGACAACTGTAATTATACCATCAGATATCAGTTGTCTAATATATTCATGTCTCAGAGCAATATGTCTAGATTTACCATTATATATCTTACTAAATGCCACTCCGCCTCTTTACTGCTTTCTTTGCTAGAGCAATAAACTCGATTCCATTGCCATCTTTTGACCATTAAATATTATATATATATAATAGTCAAACCAAGCAATTTCAATTCACCAATTTGGAAATTTCCTCCAAATTTCCCACCAACCAAATTTAACTTATTTGGTTTGTACCTCCTTTTAAACCTTTCAAAATATTCCTCTTGTTTTCTATGTGGGACAACTAGTTATCACTAACTATTACCAACAATCCCCCACTTAGTTATTGATATTTGCAATCAAATTTAGTTTTTATGCATATAGAAGGTGTCTTTCGACTTAAACCTGCTATTAGTATAAGCATCTCAAAACTTTATCGAAATATGTGGTCGATTAATTTACTTAAACCACAATTCCTTTATGATAAGATCGGAAATGCCATACACACAAAAACTTACTAGCTTCTCATAACATGTTCCTCGTGAACTTTAGCACCATATTATGGCCTTGTGCTACATCCCGAGTTCATGACCACTTACAAAAGTTTATTTCTTAACTTTTGATGGAAGCGGCACCACTTCCGGTGATCACATAGGTGAAGAGTCTTTGAAGCCTAATTTTAGCTTCCTTGTTCATAACCGAACGTGATTCTTCATTAAGAATATTTTATATTCACCTCCTTTACATAAGTACTATATCATTCTTAGTACTTGCTAACTATCACTAATAACTTGTTGTTACCCTTTAAACTTTTAAAATTGCTAGGCAATAAGAAAAGTAAGGTTCCTATTATTAGTGACAAATCAAAATGATTTTAGACCCATCGCACTCGTAGTGCTTTTTATCATATCCTCGAGAGTCCTTTTGTTAAAGAGTCCGCTAAGTTTTTATTAGACCTTACATAGACAAATCGTAATTATACCATCGGATATCGGTTGTCTAATATATTCATGTCTCGAGAGCAATATGTCTAGATTTACCATTATATATCTTACTAAATGCCACTCCGCCTCTTTTTACTCGCTCTTTGCTAGAGCAATAAACTCGATTCCATTGCCATCTTTTGACCATTAAATATTATATATATATATAATAGTCAAACCAAGCAATTTCAATTCACCAATTTGGAAATTTCCTCCAAATTTCCCACCAACCAAATTTAACTTATTTGGTTTGTACCTCCTTTTAAACCTTTCAAAATATTCCTCTCTTTTCTATGTGGGACAACTAGTTATCACTAACTATTACCAACAATCCCCCACTTAGTTATTGATATTTGCAATCAAATTTAGTTTTTATGCATATAAAATGGTGTCTTTCGACTTAAACCTGCTATTAGTATAAGCATCTCAAAACTTTATCGAAATATGAGGTCGATTAATTTACTTAAACCACAATTCCTTTATGATAAGATCGGAAATGCCATACACACAAAAACTTACTAGCTTCTCATAACATGTTCCTCGTGAACTTTAGCACCATATTATGGCCTTGTGCTACATCCTGAGTTCATGACCACTTACAAAAGTTTATTTCCTAACTTTTGATGGAAGCGGCACCACTTCCGTGATCACATAGGTGAAGAGTCTTTGAAGCCTAATTTTAGCTTCCTTGTTCATAACCGAACGTGATTCTTCATTAAGAATATTTTATATTCAACCTCCTTTACATAAGTACTATATCATTCTTAGTACTTGCTAACTATCACTAATAACTTGTTGTTACCCTTTAAACTTTTAAAATTGCTAGGCAATAAGAAAAGTAAGGTTCCTATTATTAGTGACAAATCAAAATGATTTTAGACCCATCGCACTCGTAGTGCTTTTTATCATATCCCTCGAGAGTCCTTTTGTTAACGAGTCCGCTAAGTTTTTATTAGACCTTACATAGACAAACTATAATTATACCATCGGATATCGGTTGTCTAATATATTCATGTCTCGAGAGCAATATGTCTAGATTTACCATTATATATCTTACTAAATGCCACTCCGCCTCTTTACTTACTTTCTTTGCTAGAGCAATAAACTCGATTCCATTGCCATCTTTTGACCATTAAATATTATATATATATAATAGTCAAACCAAGCAATTTCAATTCACCAATTTGGAAATTTCCTCCAAATTTCCCACCAACCAAATTTAACTTATTTGGTTTGTACCTCATTTTAAACCTTTCAAAATATTCCTCTGTTTTCTATGTGGGACAACTAGTTATCACTAACTATTACCAACAATCCCCCACTTAGTTATTGATATTTGCAATCAAATTTAGTTTTTATGCATATAGAAGGTGTCTTTCGACTTAAACCTGCTATTAGTATAAGCATCTCAAAACTTTATCGAAATATGTGGTCGATTAATTTACTTAAACCACAATTCCTTTATGATAAGATCGGAAATGCCATACACACAAAAACTTACTAGCTTCTCATAACATGTTCCTCGTGAACTTTAGCACCATATTATGGCCTTGTGCTACATCCTGAGTTCATGACCACTTACAAAAGTTTATTTCTTAACTTAACTTTGATGGAAGCGCACCACTTCCGTGATCACATAGGTGAAGAGTCTTTGAAGCCTAATTTTAGCTTCCTTGTTCATAACCGAACGTGATTCTTCATTAAGAATATTTTATATTCAGCCTCCTTTACATAAGTACTATATCATTCTTAGTACTTGCTAACTATCACTAATAACTTGTTGTTACCCTTTAAACTTTTAAAATTGCTAGGCAATAAGAAAAGTAAGGTTCCTATTATTAGTGACAAATCAAAATGATTTTAGACCCATCGCACTCGTAGTGCTTTTTATCATATCCTCGAGAGTCCTTTTGTTAAAGAGTCCGCTAAGTTTTTATTAGACCTTACATAGACAAATCGTAATTATACCATCGGATATCGGTTGTCTAATATATTCATGTCTCGAGCAATATGTCTAGATTTACCATTATATATCTTACTAAATGCCACTCCGCCTCTTTACTTTACTCTTTCTTTGCTAGAGCAATAAACTCGATTCCATTGCCATCTTTTGACCATTAAATATTATATATATATAATAGTCAAACCAAGCAATTTCAATTCACCAATTTGGAAATTTCCTCCAAATTTCCCACCAACCAAATTTAACTTATTTGGTTTGTACCTCCTTTTAAACCTTTCAAAATATTCCTCTGTTTTCTATGTGGGACAACTAGTTATCACTAACTATTACCAACAATCCCCCACTTAGTTATTGATATTTGCAATCAAATTTAGTTTTTATGCATATAGAAGGTGTCTTTCGACTTAAACCTGCTATTAGTATAAGCATCTCAAAACTTTATCGAAATATGTGGTCGATTAATTTACTTAAACCACAATTCCTTTATGATAAGATCGGAAATGCCATACACACAAAAACTTACTAGCTTCTCATAACATGTTCCTCGTGAACTTTAGCACCATATTATGGCCTTGTGCTACATCCTGAGTTCATGACCACTTACAAAAGTTTATTTCTAACTTTTGATGGAAGCGGCACCACTTCCTATGATCACATAGGTGAAGAGTCTTTGAAGCCTAATTTTAGCTTCCTTGTTCATAACCGAACGTGATTCTTCATTAAGAATATTTTATATTCAGCCTCCTTTACATAAGTACTATATCATTCTTAGTACTTGCTAACTATCACTAATAACTTGTTGTTACCCTTTAAACTTTTAAAATTGCTAGGCAATAAGAAAAGTAAGGTTCCTATTATTAGTGACAAATCAAAATGATTTTAGACCCATCGCACTCGTAGTGCTTTTTATCATATCCTCGAGAGTCCTTTTGTTAAAGAGTCCGCTAAGTTTTTATTAGACCTTACATAGACAAATCGTAATTATACCATCGGATATCGGTTGTCTAATATATTCATGTCTCGAGCAATATGTCTAGATTTACCATTATATATCTTACTAAATGCCACTCCGCCTCTTTACTGCGCTGCCTTTTAGAGCAATAAACTCGATTCCATTGCCATCTTTTGACCATTAAATATTATATATATATAATAGTCAAACCAAGCAATTTCAATTCACCAATTTGGAAATTTCCTCCAAATTTCCCACCAACCAAATTTAACTTATTTGGTTTGTACCTCCTTTTAAACCTTTCAAAATATTCCTCTCTTTTCTATATGTGGGACAACTAGTTATCACTAACTATTACCAACAATCCCCCACTTAGTTATTGATATTTGCAATCAAATTTAGTTTTTATGCATATAGAAGGTGTGTTTCGACTTAAACTGCTATTAGTATAAGCATCTCAAAACTTTATCGAAATATGTGGTCGATTAATTTACTTAAACCACAATTCCTTTATGATAAGATCGGAAATGCCATACACACAAAAACTTACTAGCTTCTCATAACATGTTCCTCGTGAACTTTAGCACCATATTATGGCCTTGTGCTACATCCTGAGTTCATGACCACTTACAAAAGTTTATTTCTAACTTTTGATGGAAGCGCACCACTTCCGGTGATCACATAGGTGAAGAGTCTTTGAAGCCTAATTTTAGCTTCCTTGTTCATAACCGAACGTGATTCTTCATTAAGAATATTTTATATTCACCTCCTTTACATAAGTACTATATCATTCTTAGTACTTGCTAACTATCACTAATAACTTGTTGTTACCCTTTAAACTTTTAAAATTGCTAGGCAATAAGAAAAGTAAGGTTCCTATTATTAGTGACAAATCAAAATGATTTTAGACCCATCGCACTCGTAGTGCTTTTTATCATATCCCGAGAGTCCTTTTGTTAACGAGTCCGCTAAGTTTTTATTAGACCTTACATAGACAATCTATAATTATACCATCGGATATCGGTTGTCTAATATATTCATGTCTCGAGCAATATGTCTAGATTTACCATTATATATCTTACTAAATGCCACTCCGCCTCTTTTTCTTTTTGCTAGAGCAATAAACTCGATTCCATTGCCATCTTTTGACCATTAAATATTATATATATATAATAGTCAAACCAAGCAATTTCAATTCACCAATTTGGAAATTTCCTCCAAATTTCCCACCAACCAAATTTAACTTATTTGGTTTGTACCTCCTTTTAAACCTTTCAAAATATTCCTCTGTTTTCTATGTGGGACAACTAGTTATCACTAACTATTACCAACAATCCCCCACTTAGTTATTGATATTTGCAATCAAATTTAGTTTTTATGCATATAGAAGGTGTCTTTCGACTTAAACCTGCTATTAGTATAAGCATCTCAAAACTTTATCGAAATATGTGGTCGATTAATTTACTTAAACCACAATTCCTTTATGATAAGATCGGAAATGCCATACACACAAAAACTTACTAGCTTCTCATAACATGTTCCTCGTGAACTTTAGCACCATATTATGGCCTTGTGCTACATCCTCGAGTTCATGACCACTTACAAAAGTTTATTTCTAACTTTTGATGGAAGCGGCACCACTTCCGGTGATCACATAGGTGAAGAGTCTTTGAAGCCTAATTTTAGCTTCCTTGTTCATAACGAACGTGATTCTTCATTAAGAATATTTTATATTCACCTCCTTTACATAAGTACTATATCATTCTTAGTACTTGCTAACTATCACTAATAACTTGTTGTTACCCTTTAAACTTTTAAAATTGCTAGGCAATAAGAAAAGTAAGGTTCCTATTATTAGTGACAAATCAAAATGATTTTAGACCCATCGCACTCGTAGTGCTTTTTATCATATCCTCGAGAGTCCTTTTGTTAAAGAGTCCGCTAAGTTTTTATTAGACCTTACATAGACAACTCGTAATTATACCATCGATATCGGTTGTCTAATATATTCATGTCTCGAGCAATATGTCTAGATTTACCATTATATATCTTACTAAATGCCACTCCGCCTCTTTACTCTTTTCGCCGCTAGAGCAATAAACTCGATTCCATTGCCATCTTTTGACCATTAAATATTATATATATATAATAGTCAAACCAAGCAATTTCAATTCACCAATTTGGAAATTTCCTCCAAATTTCCCACCAACCAAATTTAACTTATTTGGTTTGTACCTCCTTTTAAACCTTTCAAAATATTCCTCTTGTTTTCTATGTGGGACAACTAGTTATCACTAACTATTACCAACAATCCCCCACTTAGTTATTGATATTTGCAATCAAATTTAGTTTTTATGCATATAGAAGGTGTCTTTCGACTTAAACCTGCTATTAGTATAAGCATCTCAAAACTTTATCGAAATATGTGGTCGATTAATTTACTTAAACCACAATTCCTTTATGATAAGATCGGAAATGCCATACACACAAAAACTTACTAGCTTCTCATAACATGTTCCTCGTGAACTTTAGCACCATATTATGGCCTTGTGCTACATCCTTGAGTTCATGACCACTTACAAAAGTTTATTTCTAACTTTTGATGGAAGCGCACCACTTCCGGTGATCACATAGGTGAAGAGTCTTTGAAGCCTAATTTTAGCTTCCTTGTTCATAACCGAACGTGATTCTTCATTAAGAATATTTTATATTCACCTCCTTTACATAAGTACTATATCATTCTTAGTACTTGCTAACTATCACTAATAACTTGTTGTTACCCTTTAAACTTTTAAAATTGCTAGGCAATAAGAAAAGTAAGGTTCCTATTATTAGTGACAAATCAAAATGATTTTAGACCCATCGCACTCGTAGTGCTTTTTATCATATCCCTCGAGAGTCCTTTTGTTAAAGAGTCCGCTAAGTTTTTATTAGACCTTACATAGACAATCGTAATTATACCATCGGATATCAGGTTGTCTAATATATTCATGTCTCGAGCAATATGTCTAGATTTACCATTATATATCTTACTAAATGCCACTCCGCCTCTTTACTCGCTTCTTTGCTAGAGCAATAAACTCGAGATTCCATTGCCATCTTTTGACCATTAAATATTATATATATATAATAGTCAAACCAAGCAATTTCAATTCACCAATTTGGAAATTTCCTCCAAATTTCCCACCAACCAAATTTAACTTATTTGGTTTGTACCTCCTTTTAAACCTTTCAAAATATTCCTCTCTTTTCTATGTGGGACAACTAGTTATCACTAACTATTACCAACAATCCCCCACTTAGTTAGTGATATTTGCAATCAAATTTAGTTTTTATGCATATAGAAGGTGTCTTTCGACTTAAACCTGCTATTAGTATAAGCATCTCAAAACTTTATCGAAATATGAGGTCGATTAATTTACTTAAACCACAATTCCTTTATGATAAGATCGGAAATGCCATACACACAAAAACTTACTAGCTTCTCATAACATGTTCCCCGTGAACTTTAGCACCATATTATGGCCTTGTGCTACATCCTGAGTTCATGACCACTTACAAAAGTTTATTTCCTAACTTTTGATGGAAGCGGCACCACTTCCGGTGATCACATAGGTGAAGAGTCTTTGAAGCCTAATTTTAGCTTCCTTGTTCATAACCGAACGTGATTCTTCATTAAGAATATTTTATATTCAGCCTCCTTTACATAAGTACTATATCATTCTTAGTACTTGCTAACTATCACTAATAACTTGTTGTTACCCTTTAAACTTTTAAAATTGCTAGGCAATAAGAAAAGTAAGGTTCCTATTATTAGTGACAAATCAAAATGATTTTAGACCCATCGCACTCGTAGTGCTTTTTATCATATCCTCGAGAGTCCTTTTGTTAACGAGTCCGCTAAGTTTTTATTAGACCTTACATAGACAACTCGTAATTATACCATCGGATATCGGTTGTCTAATATATTCATGTCTCGTGAGCAATATGTCTAGATTTACCATTATATATCTTACTAAATGCCACTCCGCCTCTTTACCTGCTTTTGCTAGAGCAATAAACTCGATTCCATTGCCATCTTTTGACCATTAAATATTATATATATATAATAGTCAAACCAAGCAATTTCAATTCACCAATTTGGAAATTTCCTCCAAATTTCCCACCAACCAAATTTAACTTATTTGGTTTGTACCTCCTTTTTAAACCTTTCAAAATATTCCTCTCTTTTCTATGTGGGACAACTAGTTATCACTAACTATTACCAACAATCCCCCACTTAGTTATTGATATTTGCAATCAAATTTAGTTTTTATGCATATAGAAGGTGTCTTTCGACTTAAACCTGCTATTAGTATAAGCATCTCAAAACTTTATCGAAATATGTGGTCGATTAATTTACTTAAACCACAATTCCTTTATGATAAGATCGGAAATGCCATACACACAAAAACTTACTAGCTTCTCATAACATGTTCCTCGTGAACTTTAGCACCATATTATGGCCTTGTGCTACATCCTTGAGTTCATGACCACTTACAAAAGTTTATTTCTAACTTTTGATGGAAGCGGCACCACTTCCGGTGATCACATAGGTGAAGAGTCTTTGAAGCCTAATTTTAGCTTCCTTGTTCATAACCGAACGTGATTCTTCATTAAGAATATTTTATATTCAACCTCCTTTACATAAGTACTATATCATTCTTAGTACTTGCTAACTATCACTAATAACTTGTTGTTACCCTTTAAACTTTTAAAATTGCTAGGCAATAAGAAAAGTAAGGTTCCTATTATTAGTGACAAATCAAAATGATTTTAGACCCATCGCACTCGTAGTGCTTTTTATCATATCCTCGAGAGTCCTTTTGTTAATGAGTCCGCTAAGTTTTTATTAGACCTTACATAGACAAATCGTAATTATACCATCGGATATCAGTTGTCTAATATATTCATGTCTCGAGCAATATGTCTAGATTTACCATTATATATCTTACTAAATGCCACTCCGCCTTTTTACTGCCGCTAGAGCAATAAACTCGATTCCATTGCCATCTTTTGACCATTAAATATTATATATATATAATAGTCAAACCAAGCAATTTCAATTCACCAATTTGGAAATTTCCTCCAAATTTCCCACCAACCAAATTTAACTTATTTGGTTTGTACCTCCTTTTAAACCTTTCAAAATATTCCTCTCTCTTTTCTATGTGGGACAACTAGTTATCACTAACTATTACCAACAATCCCCCACTTAGTTATTGATATTTGCAATCAAATTTAGTTTTTATGCATATAGAAGGTGTCTTTCGACTTAAACTTGCTATTAGTATAAGCATCTCAAAACTTTATCGAAATATGTGGTCGATTAATTTACTTAAACCACAATTCCTTTATGATAAGATCGGAAATGCCATACACACAAAAACTTACTAGCTTCTCATAACATGTTCCTCGTGAACTTTAGCACCATATTATGGCCTTGTGCTACATCCTGAGTTCATGACCACTTACAAAAGTTTATTTCTAACTTTTGATGGAAGCGCACCACTTCCGTGATCACATAGGTGAAGAGTCTTTGAAGCCTAATTTTAGCTTCCTTGTTCATAACGAACGTGATTCTTCATTAAGAATATTTTATATTCAAATTTCCTTTACATAAGTACTATATCATTCTTAGTACTTGCTAACTATCACTAATAACTTGTTGTTACCCTTTAAACTTTTAAAATTGCTAGGCAATAAGAAAAGTAAGGTTCCTATTATTAGTGACAAATCAAAATGATTTTAGACCCATCGCACTCGTAGTGCTTTTTATCATATCCTCGAGAGTCCTTTTGTTAACGAGTCCGCTAAGTTTTTATTAGACCTTACATAGACAATCGTAATTATACCATCGGATATCGGTTGTCTAATATATTCATGTCTCGAGCAATATGTCTAGATTTACCATTATATATCTTACTAAATGCCACTCCGCCTCTTTTTACTGCTAGCTTTAGAGCAATAAACTCGATTCCATTGCCATCTTTTGACCATTAAATATTATATATATATAATAGTCAAACCAAGCAATTTCAATTCACCAATTTGGAAATTTCCTCCAAATTTCCCACCAACCAAATTTAACTTATTTGGTTTGTACCTCCTTTTAAACCTTTCAAAATATTCCTCTCTTTTCTATGTGGGACAACTAGTTATCACTAACTATTACCAACAATCCCCCACTTAGTTATTGATATTTGCAATCAAATTTAGTTTTTATGCATATAGAAGGTGTCTTTCGACTTAAACCTGCTATTAGTATAAGCATCTCAAAACTTTATCGAAATATGTGGTCGATTAATTTACTTAAACCACAATTCCTTTATGATAAGATCGGAAATGCCATACACACAAAAACTTACTAGCTTCTCATAACATGTTCCCCGTGAACTTTAGCACCATATTATGGCCTTGTGCTACATCCTGAGTTCATGACCACTTACAAAAGTTTATTTCCTAACTTTTGATGGAAGCGCACCACTTCCGGTGATCACATAGGTGAAGAGTCTTTGAAGCCTAATTTTAGCTTCCTTGTTCATAACCGAACGTGATTCTTCATTAAGAATATTTTATATTCAGCCTCCTTTACATAAGTACTATATCATTCTTAGTACTTGCTAACTATCACTAATAACTTGTTGTTACCCTTTAAACTTTTAAAATTGCTAGGCAATAAGAAAAGTAAGGTTCCTATTATTAGTGACAAATCAAAATGATTTTAGACCCATCGCACTCGTAGTGCTTTTTATCATATCCTCGAGAGTCCTTTTGTTAACGAGTCCGCTAAGTTTTTATTAGACCTTACATAGACAAATCGTAATTATACCATCGGATATCGGTTGTCTAATATATTCATGTCTCGAGCAATATGTCTAGATTTACCATTATATATCTTACTAAATGCCACTCCGCCTCTTTACTCTTTCTTTGCTAGAGCAATAAACTCGATTCCATTGCCATCTTTTGACCATTAAATATTATATATATATAATAGTCAAACCAAGCAATTTCAATTCACCAATTTGGAAATTTCCTCCAAATTTCCCACCAACCAAATTTAACTTATTTGGTTTGTACCTCCTTTTAAACCTTTCAAAATATTCCTCTCTTTTCTATGTGGGACAACTAGTTATCACTAACTATTACCAACAATCCCCACTTAGTTATGATATTTGCAATCAAATTTAGTTTTTATGCATATAGAAGGTGTCTTTCGACTTAAACCTGCTATTAGTATAAGCATCTCAAAACTTTATCGAAATATGTGGTCGATTAATTTACTTAAACCACAATTCCTTTATGATAAGATCGGAAATGCCATACACACAAAAACTTACTAGCTTCTCATAACATGTTCCTCGTGAACTTTAGCACCATATTATGGCCTTGTGCTACATCCTCGAGTTCATGACCACTTACAAAAGTTTATTTCCTAACTTTTGATGGAAGCGCACCACTTCCGGTGATCACATAGGTGAAGAGTCTTTGAAGCCTAATTTTAGCTTCCTTGTTCATAACCGAACGTGATTCTTCATTAAGAATATTTTATATTCAACCTCCTTTACATAAGTACTATATCATTCTTAGTACTTGCTAACTATCACTAATAACTTGTTGTTACCCTTTAAACTTTTAAAATTGCTAGGCAATAAGAAAAGTAAGGTTCCTATTATTAGTGACAAATCAAAATGATTTTAGACCCATCGCACTCGTAGTGCTTTTTATCATATCCCTCGAGAGTCCTTTTGTTAACGAGTCCGCTAAGTTTTTATTAGACCTTACATAGACAAAATCGTAATTATACCATCGGATATCGCTTGTCTAATATATTCATGTCTCGAGCAATATGTCTAGATTTACCATTATATATCTTACTAAATGCCACTCCGCCTCTTTACTTTTCTTTGCTAGAGCAATAAACTCGATTCCATTGCCATCTTTTGACCATTAAATATTATATATATATAATAGTCAAACCAAGCAATTTCAATTCACCAATTTGGAAATTTCCTCCAAATTTCCCACCAACCAAATTTAACTTATTTGGTTTGTACCTCCTTTTAAACCTTTCAAAATATTCCTCTTTTTTCTATGTGGGACAACTAGTTATCACTAACTATTACCAACAATCCCCCACTTAGTTATTGATATTTGCAATCAAATTTAGTTTTTATGCATATAGAAGGTGTCTTTCGACTTAAACCTGCTATTAGTATAAGCATCTCAAAACCTTATCGAAATATGTGGTCGATTAATTTACTTAAACCACAATTCCTTTATGATAAGATCGGAAATGCCATACACACAAAAACTTACTAGCTTCTCATAACATGTTCCTCGTGAACTTTAGCACCATATTATGGCCTTGTGCTACATCCCGAGTTCATGACCACTTACAAAAGTTTATTTCTAACTTTTGATGGAAGCTGCACCACTTCCGGTGATCACATAGGTGAAGAGTCTTTGAAGCCTAATTTTAGCTTCCTTGTTCATAACCGAACGTGATTCTTCATTAAGAATATTTTATATTCAGCCTCCTTTACATAAGTACTATATCATTCTTAGTACTTGCTAACTATCACTAATAACTTGTTGTTACCCTTTAAACTTTTAAAATTGCTAGGCAATAAGAAAAGTAAGGTTCCTATTATTAGTGACAAATCAAAATGATTTTAGACCCATCGCACTCGTAGTGCTTTTTATCATATCCTCGAGAGTCCTTTTGTTAACGAGTCCGCTAAGTTTTTATTAGACCTTACATAGACAATCGTAATTATACCATCGATATCGGTTGTCTAATATATTCATGTCTCGAGCAATATGTCTAGATTTACCATTATATATCTTACTAAATGCCACTCCGCCTCTTTTACTTTTCTTTGCTAGAGCAATAAACTCGATTCCATTGCCATCTTTTGACCATTAAATATTATATATATATAATAGTCAAACCAAGCAATTTCAATTCACCAATTTGGAAATTTCCTCCAAATTTCCCACCAACCAAATTTAACTTATTTGGTTTGTACCTCCTTTTAAACCTTTCAAAATATTCCTCTCTTTTCTATGTGGGACAACTAGTTATCACTAACTATTACCAACAATCCCCCACTTAGTTATTGATATTTGCAATCAAATTTAGTTTTTATGCATATAGAAGGTGTCTTTACTTAAACCTGCTATTAGTATAAGCATCTCAAAACTTTATCGAAATATGTGGTCGATTAATTTACTTAAACCACAATTCCTTTATGATAAGATCGGAAATGCCATACACACAAAAACTTACTAGCTTCTCATAACATGTTCCTCGTGAACTTTAGCACCATATTATGGCCTTGTGCTACATCCTCGAGTTCATGACCACTTACAAAAGTTTATTTCCTAACTTTTGATGGAAGCGCACCACTTCCGTGATCACATAGGTGAAGAGTCTTTGAAGCCTAATTTTAGCTTCCTTGTTCATAACCGAACGTGATTCTTCATTAAGAATATTTTATATTCAAATTTCCTTTACATAAGTACTATATCATTCTTAGTACTTGCTAACTATCACTAATAACTTGTTGTTACCCTTTAAACTTTTAAAATTGCTAGGCAATAAGAAAAGTAAGGTTCCTATTATTAGTGACAAATCAAAATGATTTTAGACCCATCGCACTCGTAGTGCTTTTTATCATATCCTCGAGAGTCCTTTTGTTAACGAGTCCGCTAAGTTTTTATTAGACCTTACATAGACAAATCGTAATTATACCATCGGATATCGCTTGTCTAATATATTCATGTCTCGAGCAATATGTCTAGATTTACCATTATATATCTTACTAAATGCCACTCCGCCTCTTTACTTTCCTTGCTAGAGCAATAAACTCGATTCCATTGCCATCTTTTGACCATTAAATATTATATATATATAATAGTCAAACCAAGCAATTTCAATTCACCAATTTGGAAATTTCCTCCAAATTTCCCACCAACCAAATTTAACTTATTTGGTTTGTACCTCCTTTTAAACCTTTCAAAATATTCCTCTCTTTTCTATGTGGGACAACTAGTTATCACTAACTATTACCAACAATCCCCCACTTAGTTATTGATATTTGCAATCAAATTTAGTTTTTATGCATATAGAAGGTGTCTTTCGACTTAAACCTGCTATTAGTATAAGCATCTCAAAACTTTATCGAAATATGTGGTCGATTAATTTACTTAAACCACAATTCCTTTATGATAAGATCGGAAATGCCATACACACAAAAACTTACTAGCTTCTCATAACATGTTCCTCGTGAACTTTAGCACCATATTATGGCCTTGTGCTACATCCTGAGTTCATGACCACTTACAAAAGTTTATTTCCTAACTTTTGATGGAAGCGCACCACTTCCGGTGATCACATAGGTGAAGAGTCTTTGAAGCCTAATTTTAGCTTCCTTGTTCATAACCGAACGTGATTCTTCATTAAGAATATTTTATATTCAACCTCCTTTACATAAGTACTATATCATTCTTAGTACTTGCTAACTATCACTAATAACTTGTTGTTACCCTTTAAACTTTTAAAATTGCTAGGCAATAAGAAAAGTAAGGTTCCTATTATTAGTGACAAATCAAAATGATTTTAGACCCATCGCACTCGTAGTGCTTTTTATCATATCCTCGAGAGTCCTTTTGTTAACGAGTCCGCTAAGTTTTTATTAGACCTTACATAGACAAATCGTAATTATACCATCGGATATCGCTTGTCTAATATATTCATGTCTCGAGAGCAATATGTCTAGATTTACCATTATATATCTTACTAAATGCCACTCCGCCTCTTTTTACTCGCTGCTTTGCTAGAGCAATAAACTCGATTCCATTGCCATCTTTTGACCATTAAATATTATATATATATAATAGTCAAACCAAGCAATTTCAATTCACCAATTTGGAAATTTCCTCCAAATTTCCCACCAACCAAATTTAACTTATTTGGTTTGTACCTCCTTTTAAACCTTTCAAAATATTCCTCTCTTTTCTATGTGGGACAACTAGTTATCACTAACTATTACCAACAATCCCCACTTAGTTATTGATATTTGCAATCAAATTTAGTTTTTATGCATATAGAAGGTGTCTTTCGACTTAAACCTGCTATTAGTATAAGCATCTCAAAACTTTATCGAAATATGTGGTCGATTAATTTACTTAAACCACAATTCCTTTATGATAAGATCGGAAATGCCATACACACAAAAACTTACTAGCTTCTCATAACATGTTCCTCGTGAACTTTAGCACCATATTATGGCCTTGTGCTACATCCTTGAGTTCATGACCACTTACAAAAGTTTATTTCCTAACTTTTGATGGAAGCGGCACCACTTCCGGTGATCACATAGGTGAAGAGTCTTTGAAGCCTAATTTTAGCTTCCTTGTTCATAACCAACGTGATTCTTCATTAAGAATATTTTATATTCAACCTCCTTTACATAAGTACTATATCATTCTTAGTACTTGCTAACTATCACTAATAACTTGTTGTTACCCTTTAAACTTTTAAAATTGCTAGGCAATAAGAAAAGTAAGGTTCCTATTATTAGTGACAAATCAAAATGATTTTAGACCCATCGCACTCGTAGTGCTTTTTATCATATCCCTCGAGAGTCCTTTTGTTAACGAGTCCGCTAAGTTTTTATTAGACCTTACATAGACAAAATCGTAATTATACCATCGATATCGGTTGTCTAATATATTCATGTCTCGAGCAATATGTCTAGATTTACCATTATATATCTTACTAAATGCCACTCCGCCTCTTTACTTTTTCAAGCTAGAGCAATAAAAACTCGATTCCATTGCCATCTTTTGACCATTAAATATTATATATATATAATAGTCAAAAACCAAGCAATTTCAATTCACCAATTTGGAAATTTCCTCCAAATTTCCCACCAACCAAATTTAACTTATTTGGTTTGTACCTCCTTTTAAACCTTTCAAAATATTCCTCTCTTTTCTATGTGGGACAACTAGTTATCACTAACTATTACCAACAATCCCCCCACTTAGTTATTGATATTTGCAATCAAATTTAGTTTTTATGCATATAGAAGGTGTCTTTTTCGACTTAAACCTGCTATTAGTATAAGCATCTCAAAACTTTATCGAAATATGTGGTCGATTAATTTACTTAAACCACAATTCCTTTATGATAAGATCGAAAATGCCATACACACAAAAACTTACTAGCTTCTCATAACATGTTCCTCGTGAACTTTAGCACCATATTATGGCCTTGTGCTACATCCTTGAGTTCATGACCACTTACAAAAGTTTATTTCCTAACTTTTGATGGAAGCGCACCACTTCCTAGGTGATCACATAGGTGAAGAGTCTTTGAAGCCTAATTTTAGCTTCCTTGTTCATAACCAACGTGATTCTTCATTAAGAATATTTTATATTCAACCTCCTTTACATAAGTACTATATCATTCTTAGTACTTGCTAACTATCACTAATAACTTGTTGTTACCCTTTAAACTTTTAAAATTGCTAGGCAATAAGAAAAGTAAGGTTCCTATTATTAGTGACAAATCAAAATGATTTTAGACCCATCGCACTCGTAGTGCTTTTTATCATATCCTCGAGAGTCCTTTTGTTAATGAGTCCGCTAAGTTTTTATTAGACCTTACATAGACAAATCGTAATTATACCATCGGATATCGGTTGTCTAATATATTCATGTCTCGAGCAATATGTCTAGATTTACCATTATATATCTTACTAAATGCCACTCCGCCTCTTTTACTCGCTGCTTTAGAGAGCAATAAACTCGATTCCATTGCCATCTTTTGACCATTAAATATTATATATATATAATAGTCAAACCAAGCAATTTCAATTCACCAATTTGGAAATTTCCTCCAAATTTCCCACCAACCAAATTTAACTTATTTGGTTTGTACCTCCTTTTAAACCTTTCAAAATATTCCTCTCTTTTCTATGTGGGACAACTAGTTATCACTAACTATTACCAACAATCCCCCACTTAGTTATTGATATTTGCAATCAAATTTAGTTTTTATGCATATAGAAGGTGTCTTTCGACTTAAACCTGCTATTAGTATAAGCATCTCAAAACTTTATCGAAATATGTGGTCGATTAATTTACTTAAACCACAATTCCTTTATGATAAGATCGGAAATGCCATACACACAAAAACTTACTAGCTTCTCATAACATGTTCCTCGTGAACTTTAGCACCATATTATGGCCTTGTGCTACATCCTTGAGTTCATGACCACTTACAAAAGTTTATTTCCTAACTTTTGATGGAAGCGCACCACTTCCGGTGATCACATAGGTGAAGAGTCTTTGAAGCCTAATTTTAGCTTCCTTGTTCATAACCGAACGTGATTCTTCATTAAGAATATTTTATATTCAACCTCCTTTACATAAGTACTATATCATTCTTAGTACTTGCTAACTATCACTAATAACTTGTTGTTACCCTTTAAACTTTTAAAATTGCTAGGCAATAAGAAAAGTAAGGTTCCTATTATTAGTGACAAATCAAAATGATTTTAGACCCATCGCACTCGTAGTGCTTTTTATCATATCCTCGAGAGTCCTTTTGTTAACGAGTCCGCTAAGTTTTTATTAGACCTTACATAGACAATCGTAATTATACCATCGGATATCAATTTGTCTAATATATTCATGTCTCGAGAGCAATATGTCTAGATTTACCATTATATATCTTACTAAATGCCACTCCGCCTCTTTACTTACTGCCGCTTTGAGAGCAATAAACTCGATTCCATTGCCATCTTTTGACCATTAAATATTATATATATATAATAGTCAAACCAAGCAATTTCAATTCACCAATTTGGAAATTTCCTCCAAATTTCCCACCAACCAAATTTAACTTATTTGGTTTGTACCTCCTTTTAAACCTTTCAAAATATTCCTCTCTTTTCTATGTGGGACAACTAGTTATCACTAACTATTACCAACAATCCCCCACTTAGTTAGTGATATTTGCAATCAAATTTAGTTTTTATGCATATAGAAGGTGTCTTTCGACTTAAACCTGCTATTAGTATAAGCATCTCAAAACCTTATCGAAATATGTGGTCGATTAATTTACTTAAACCACAATTCCTTTATGATAAGATCGGAAATGCCATACACACAAAAACTTACTAGCTTCTCATAACATGTTCCCCGTGAACTTTAGCACCATATTATGGCCTTGTGCTACATCCTGAGTTCATGACCACTTACAAAAGTTTATTTCCTAACTTTTGATGGAAGCGGCACCACTTCCGGTGATCACATAGGTGAAGAGTCTTTGAAGCCTAATTTTAGCTTCCTTGTTCATAACCGAACGTGATTCTTCATTAAGAATATTTTATATTCAGCCTCCTTTACATAAGTACTATATCATTCTTAGTACTTGCTAACTATCACTAATAACTTGTTGTTACCCTTTAAACTTTTAAAATTGCTAGGCAATAAGAAAAGTAAGGTTCCTATTATTAGTGACAAATCAAAATGATTTTAGACCCATCGCACTCGTAGTGCTTTTTATCATATCCCTCGAGAGTCCTTTTGTTAACGGGTCCGCTAAGTTTTTATTAGACCTTACATAGACAACTGTAATTATACCATCGATATCGCTTGTCTAATATATTCATGTCTCGAGCAATATGTCTAGATTTACCATTATATATCTTACTAAATGCCACTCCGCCTCTTTACTGCTTTCTTTGCTAGAGCAATAAACTCGATTCCATTGCCATCTTTTGACCATTAAATATTATATATATATAATAGTCAAACCAAGCAATTTCAATTCACCAATTTGGAAATTTCCTCCAAATTTCCACCAACCAAATTTAACTTATTTGGTTTGTACCTCCTTTTAAACCTTTCAAAATATTCCTCTCTTTTCTATGTGGGACAACTAGTTATCACTAACTATTACCAACAATCCCCACTTAGTTATTGATATTTGCAATCAAATTTAGTTTTTATGCATATAGAAGGTGTCTTTCGACTTAAACCTGCTATTAGTATAAGCATCTCAAAACTTTATCGAAATATGTGGTCGATTAATTTACTTAAACCACAATTCCTTTATGATAAGATCGGAAATGCCATACACACAAAAACTTACTAGCTTCTCATAACATGTTCCTCGTGAACTTTAGCACCATATTATGGCCTTGTGCTACATCCTGAGTTCATGACCACTTACAAAAGTTTATTTCCTAACTTTTGATGGAAGCGCACCACTTCCGTGATCACATAGGTGAAGAGTCTTTGAAGCCTAATTTTAGCTTCCTTGTTCATAACCAAACGTGATTCTTCATTAAGAATATTTTATATTCAACCTCCTTTACATAAGTACTATATCATTCTTAGTACTTGCTAACTATCACTAATAACTTGTTGTTACCCTTTAAACTTTTAAAATTGCTAGGCAATAAGAAAAGTAAGGTTCCTATTATTAGTGACAAATCAAAATGATTTTAGACCCATCGCACTCGTAGTGCTTTTTATCATATCCTCGAGAGTCCTTTTGTTAACGAGTCCGCTAAGTTTTTATTAGACCTTACATAGACAAATCGTAATTATACCATCGATATCGGTTGTCTAATATATTCATGTCTCGAGCAATATGTCTAGATTTACCATTATATATCTTACTAAATGCCACTCCGCCTCTTTACTCTTTACTTTTTTGAGAGCAATAAACTCGATTCCATTGCCATCTTTTGACCATTAAATATTATATATATATAATAGTCAAACCAAGCAATTTCAATTCACCAATTTGGAAATTTCCTCCAAATTTCCCACCAACCAAATTTAACTTATTTGGTTTGTACCTCCTTTTAAACCTTTCAAAATATTCCTCTCTTTTCTATGTGGGACAACTAGTTATCACTAACTATTACCAACAATCCCCCACTTAGTTATTGATATTTGCAATCAAATTTAGTTTTTATGCATATAGAAGGTGTCTTTCGACTTAAACCTGCTATTAGTATAAGCATCTCAAAACTTTATCGAAATATGTGGTCGATTAATTTACTTAAACCACAATTCCTTTATGATAAGATCGGAAATGCCATACACACAAAAACTTACTAGCTTCTCATAACATGTTCCTCGTGAACTTTAGCACCATATTATGGCCTTGTGCTACATCCTCGAGTTCATGACCACTTACAAAAGTTTATTTCCTAACTTTTGATGGAAGCGCACCACTTCCGGTGATCACATAGGTGAAGAGTCTTTGAAGCCTAATTTTAGCTTCCTTGTTCATAACCGAACGTGATTCTTCATTAAGAATATTTTATATTCAGCCTCCTTTACATAAGTACTATATCATTCTTAGTACTTGCTAACTATCACTAATAACTTGTTGTTACCCTTTAAACTTTTAAAATTGCTAGGCAATAAGAAAAGTAAGGTTCCTATTATTAGTGACAAATCAAAATGATTTTAGACCCATCGCACTCGTAGTGCTTTTTATCATATCCTCGAGAGTCCTTTTGTTAATGAGTCCGCTAAGTTTTTATTAGACCTTACATAGACAAAATCGTAATTATACCATCGATATCGCTTGTCTAATATATTCATGTCTCGAGCAATATGTCTAGATTTACCATTATATATCTTACTAAATGCCACTCCGCCTCTTTACTCCTTCTTTTTAGAGCAATAAACTCGATTCCATTGCCATCTTTTGACCATTAAATATTATATATATATAATAGTCAAACCAAGCAATTTCAATTCACCAATTTGGAAATTTCCTCCAAATTTCCCACCAACCAAATTTAACTTATTTGGTTTGTACCTCCTTTTAAACCTTTCAAAATATTCCTCTCTTTTCTATGTGGGACAACTAGTTATCACTAACTATTACCAACAATCCCCCACTTAGTTATTGATATTTGCAATCAAATTTAGTTTTTATGCATATAGAAGGTGTCTTTCGACTTAAACCTGCTATTAGTATAAGCATCTCAAAACTTTATCGAAATATGTGGTCGATTAATTTACTTAAACCACAATTCCTTTATGATAAGATCGGAAATGCCATACACACAAAAACTTACTAGCTTCTCATAACATGTTCCTCGTGAACTTTAGCACCATATTATGGCCTTGTGCTACATCCTGAGTTCATGACCACTTACAAAAGTTTATTTCTAACTTTTGATGGAAGCGCACCACTTCCGGTGATCACATAGGTGAAGAGTCTTTGAAGCCTAATTTTAGCTTCCTTGTTCATAACCAACGTGATTCTTCATTAAGAATATTTTATATTCAACCCTCCTTTACATAAGTACTATATCATTCTTAGTACTTGCTAACTATCACTAATAACTTGTTGTTACCCTTTAAACTTTTAAAATTGCTAGGCAATAAGAAAAGTAAGGTTCCTATTATTAGTGACAAATCAAAATGATTTTAGACCCATCGCACTCGTAGTGCTTTTTATCATATCCTCGAGAGTCCTTTTGTTAACGAGTCCGCTAAGTTTTTATTAGACCTTACATAGACAAATCGTAATTATACCATCGGATATCGGTTGTCTAATATATTCATGTCTCGAGCAATATGTCTAGATTTACCATTATATATCTTACTAAATGCCACTCCGCCTCTTTACTTTACTTTGCTAGAGCAATAAACTCAGATTCCATTGCCATCTTTTGACCATTAAATATTATATATATATAATAGTCAAAAACCAAGCAATTTCAATTCACCAATTTGGAAATTTCCTCCAAATTTCCCACCAACCAAATTTAACTTATTTGGTTTGTACCTCCTTTTAAACCTTTCAAAATATTCCTCTCTTTTCTATGTGGGACAACTAGTTATCACTAACTATTACCAACAATCCCCCACTTAGTTATTGATATTTGCAATCAAATTTAGTTTTTATGCATATAGAAGGTGTCTTTCGACTTAAACCTGCTATTAGTATAAGCATCTCAAAACTTTATCGAAATATGTGGTCGATTAATTTACTTAAACCACAATTCCTTTATGATAAGATCGGAAATGCCATACACACAAAAACTTACTAGCTTCTCATAACATGTTCCTCGTGAACTTTAGCACCATATTATGGCCTTGTGCTACATCCTCGAGTTCATGACCACTTACAAAAGTTTATTTCCTAACTTTTGATGGAAGCGCACCACTTCCGGTGATCACATAGGTGAAGAGTCTTTGAAGCCTAATTTTAGCTTCCTTGTTCATAACCAACGTGATTCTTCATTAAGAATATTTTATATTCAGCCTCCTTTACATAAGTACTATATCATTCTTAGTACTTGCTAACTATCACTAATAACTTGTTGTTACCCTTTAAACTTTTAAAATTGCTAGGCAATAAGAAAAGTAAGGTTCCTATTATTAGTGACAAATCAAAATGATTTTAGACCCATCGCACTCGTAGTGCTTTTTATCATATCCTCGAGAGTCCTTTTGTTAACGAGTCCGCTAAGTTTTTATTAGACCTTACATAGACAATCGTAATTATACCATCGGATATCAGGTTGTCTAATATATTCATGTCTCGAGCAATATGTCTAGATTTACCATTATATATCTTACTAAATGCCACTCCGCCTCTTTACTTTCTTTCTAGAGCAATAAACTCGATTCCATTGCCATCTTTTGACCATTAAATATTATATATATATAATAGTCAAACCAAGCAATTTCAATTCACCAATTTGGAAATTTCCTCCAAATTTCCCACCAACCAAATTTAACTTATTTGGTTTGTACCTCCTTTTAAACCTTTCAAAATATTCCTCTCTTTTCTATGTGGGACAACTAGTTATCACTAACTATTACCAACAATCCCCCACTTAGTTATTGATATTTGCAATCAAATTTAGTTTTTATGCATATAGAAGGTGTCTTTCGACTTAAACCTGCTATTAGTATAAGCATCTCAAAACTTTATCGAAATATGTGGTCGATTAATTTACTTAAACCACAATTCCTTTATGATAAGATCGGAAATGCCATACACACAAAAACTTACTAGCTTCTCATAACATGTTCCCCGTGAACTTTAGCACCATATTATGGCCTTGTGCTACATCCTGAGTTCATGACCACTTACAAAAGTTTATTTCCTAACTTTTGATGGAAGCGCACCACTTCCGGTGATCACATAGGTGAAGAGTCTTTGAAGCCTAATTTTAGCTTCCTTGTTCATAACCAAACGTGATTCTTCATTAAGAATATTTTATATTCAGCCTCCTTTACATAAGTACTATATCATTCTTAGTACTTGCTAACTATCACTAATAACTTGTTGTTACCCTTTAAACTTTTAAAATTGCTAGGCAATAAGAAAAGTAAGGTTCCTATTATTAGTGACAAATCAAAATGATTTTAGACCCATCGCACTCGTAGTGCTTTTTATCATATCCTCGAGAGTCCTTTTGTTAACGAGTCCGCTAAGTTTTTATTAGACCTTACATAGACAAATCGTAATTATACCATCGGATATCGCTTGTCTAATATATTCATGTCTCGAGCAATATGTCTAGATTTACCATTATATATCTTACTAAATGCCACTCCGCCTCTTTACTACTGCTTTGCTAGAGCAATAAACTCGATTCCATTGCCATCTTTTGACCATTAAATATTATATATATATAATAGTCAAACCAAGCAATTTCAATTCACCAATTTGGAAATTTCCTCCAAATTTCCCACCAACCAAATTTAACTTATTTGGTTTGTACCTCCTTTTAAACCTTTCAAAATATTCCTCTCTTTTCTATGTGGGACAACTAGTTATCACTAACTATTACCAACAATCCCCCACTTAGTTATTGATATTTGCAATCAAATTTAGTTTTTATGCATATAGAAGGTGTCTTTCGACTTAAACCTGCTATTAGTATAAGCATCTCAAAACTTTATCGAAATATGTGGTCGATTAATTTACTTAAACCACAATTCCTTTATGATAAGATCGGAAATGCCATACACACAAAAACTTACTAGCTTCTCATAACATGTTCCTCGTGAACTTTAGCACCATATTATGGCCTTGTGCTACATCCTTGAGTTCATGACCACTTACAAAAGTTTATTTCTAACTTTTGATGGAAGCGCACCACTTCCGGTGATCACATAGGTGAAGAGTCTTTGAAGCCTAATTTTAGCTTCCTTGTTCATAACAAAACGTGATTCTTCATTAAGAATATTTTATATTCACCTCCTTTACATAAGTACTATATCATTCTTAGTACTTGCTAACTATCACTAATAACTTGTTGTTACCCTTTAAACTTTTAAAATTGCTAGGCAATAAGAAAAGTAAGGTTCCTATTATTAGTGACAAATCAAAATGATTTTAGACCCATCGCACTCGTAGTGCTTTTTATCATATCCTCGAGAGTCCTTTTGTTAACGAGTCCGCTAAGTTTTTATTAGACCTTACATAGACAATCGTAATTATACCATCGGATATCGGTTGTCTAATATATTCATGTCTCGAGAGCAATATGTCTAGATTTACCATTATATATCTTACTAAATGCCACTCCGCCTCTTTACTGCTTCTTTGCTAGAGCAATAAACTCGATTCCATTGCCATCTTTTGACCATTAAATATTATATATATATAATAGTCAAACCAAGCAATTTCAATTCACCAATTTGGAAATTTCCTCCAAATTTCCCACCAACCAAATTTAACTTATTTGGTTTGTACCTCCTTTTAAACCTTTCAAAATATTCCTCTCTTTTCTATGTGGGACAACTAGTTATCACTAACTATTACCAACAATCCCCCACTTAGTTATTGATATTTGCAATCAAATTTAGTTTTTATGCATATAGAAGGTGTCTTTCGACTTAAACCTGCTATTAGTATAAGCATCTCAAAACTTTATCGAAATATGTGGTCGATTAATTTACTTAAACCACAATTCCTTTATGATAAGATCGAAAATGCCATACACACAAAAAGTTACTAGCTTCTCATAACATGTTCCCCGTGAACTTTAGCACCATATTATGGCCTTGTGCTACATCCTGAGTTCATGACCACTTACAAAAGTTTATTTCCTAACTTTTGATGGAAGCGCACCACTTCCGGTGATCACATAGGTGAAGAGTCTTTGAAGCCTAATTTTAGCTTCCTTGTTCATAACCGAACGTGATTCTTCATTAAGAATATTTTATATTCAACCTCCTTTACATAAGTACTATATCATTCTTAGTACTTGCTAACTATCACTAATAACTTGTTGTTACCCTTTAAACTTTTAAAATTGCTAGGCAATAAGAAAAGTAAGGTTCCTATTATTAGTGACAAATCAAAATGATTTTAGACCCATCGCACTCGTAGTGCTTTTTATCATATCCTCGAGAGTCCTTTTGTTAACGGGTCCGCTAAGTTTTTATTAGACCTTACATAGACAACTGTAATTATACCATCAGATATCAGTTGTCTAATATATTCATGTCTCAGAGCAATATGTCTAGATTTACCATTATATATCTTACTAAATGCCACTCCGCCTCTTTACTTACTTTGCTAGAGCAATAAACTCGATTCCATTGCCATCTTTTGACCATTAAATATTATATATATAATAGTCAAACCAAGCAATTTCAATTCACCAATTTGGAAATTTCCTCCAAATTTCCCACCAACCAAATTTAACTTATTTGGTTTGTACCTCCTTTTAAACCTTTCAAAATATTCCTCTCTTTTCTATGTGGGACAACTAGTTATCACTAACTATTACCAACAATCCCCCACTTAGTTATTGATATTTGCAATCAAATTTAGTTTTTATGCATATAGAAGGTGTCTTTCGACTTAAACTGCTATTAGTATAAGCATCTCAAAACTTTATCGAAATATGTGGTCGATTAATTTACTTAAACCACAATTCCTTTATGATAAGATCGGAAATGCCATACACACAAAAACTTACTAGCTTCTCATAACATGTTCCTCGTGAACTTTAGCACCATATTATGGCCTTGTGCTACATCTGAGTTCATGACCACTTACAAAAGTTTATTTCCTAACTTTTGATGGAAGCTGACACCACCTAGGTGATCACATAGGTGAAGAGTCTTTAAGCCTAATTTTAGCTTCCTTGTTCATAACCGAACGTGATTCTTCATTAAGAATATTTTATATTCAACCTCCTTTACATAAGTACTATATCATTCTTAGTACTTGCTAACTATCACTAATAACTTGTTGTTACCCTTTAAACTTTTAAAATTGCTAGGCAATAAGAAAAGTAAGGTTCCTATTATTAGTGACAAATCAAAATGATTTTAGACCCATCGCACTCGTAGTGCTTTTTATCATATCCTCGAGAGTCCTTTTGTTAACGAGTCCGCTAAGTTTTTATTAGACCTTACATAGACAATTGTAATTATACCATCGGATATCGGTTGTCTAATATATTCATGTCTCGAGCAATATGTCTAGATTTACCATTATATATCTTACTAAATGCCACTCCGCCTCTTTACTCGCTTTCTTTGCTAGAGCAATAAACTCGATTCCATTGCCATCTTTTGACCATTAAATATTATATATATATAATAGTCAAACCAAGCAATTTCAATTCACCAATTTGGAAATTTCCTCCAAATTTCCACCAAACCAAATTTAACTTATTTGGTTTGTACCTCACTAACTTTACCAACAAACCTTTGTGGACAAAATATTGGTTTTCTCTGCCCAGTCTAGAATGAGGAGGTGGAAATTGACAACTAGTTATTATTGTTATTTGTTAGGCAATTTGGGTTAAAATTGGAAATATAGGTGGGGTTAATGTATAGTATCGGGAGCACTAACATTGTTATTCCAAGGTAACCATCCTCGGGATCAATTAAGCTTCCCAACTCGGCTATCCATGATAACCGTGGTGGAGTAATCCTTCCACGGCCGCCCAAGAAAGTCTTGATACCTTCAAGATTCTCGGCGGCGCCACAATCGAACATTTTTTGTATCGATATACCCGTTTTGGAATACGGGTTCTTTTTCCTTGAGCTATTATGACGTTGGTTTGAGATCGTAAGGGCCTCTTTACAAGGATGTTGCAATTCGGATGACGACGGCAGCGTCTCCAAAAATGAAGTCTATTGTTCCGTATATTTTGCATTCGCGATAAAATTGTCGATGGGCGTGTGCGTAGAGAGTGTCTTGATATCCATCGATGAGACATCGGTAGAAAATCGATTTGTCGGAATGTGACAATAAGGCCACACTTGACCATTGGTCGCCCCTGCAGTGTTCGAATCCCATGTCCTTGGCAATGAATCTCTTGCCATGGGCGGTGATATTGCATATGGAGAAGAAAAAAAACAGAGTAGTTCAAAAGAAGATTGGTGTACAAAGGGAAAATAATTTTTTGGTCTTGTAACTTGGACTATTTTGAGATTTATTTTCTAAGTAGTCATCTTTATATTTTAGTCCAAATATACATTTAGTCCTATTTTGATCGAAATTATGTAATTTTCTCGTAAATTGTTGACTATGACCAGATTATGTGCAACTATGTCAAAAAAATTGGGGATTTTTAGCGATTTGGCACAAAAACTACCAACAAAACATTAAAATTCTCGATTGTGCGTGTGTGTGTGTGTGCGATTTTTTGCTTTGGTTTGATGTGTCAATTATTGCGCCAAATCATCAATATTCCTAAATTTCTTTGGCGCATTAGCACTCATCGGTCCCTAGTGCAATTACGATAAAATTACACAATTAAGTCAAAATCGACTAAATGTCCAAATTTTTAAAAATTATAAGATCAAATTAAAAGGTGGTTACTTAGATGAAAATCTCCAAGTAATCCAAATTACAGATCAAAAAATATTTTCCCAACAAGAAAATATACAACTTACCAAAGGTAGCACTCAATGAGGTTGATGATCCTGTTCGATTCTTTGCGTTTGCTAGAAACAATGGTGTTTTCCATTCCATCCCCATAAATTAAGACATTCCATTTTTCCTTTTCAACCCTCACATTTTCATAATAAACTCCTTTCTTGACGTAGATAACAAATCTCTTATGACCGTGTCGAGGCACATCATTAATGGCTTCGTTTATCGTCTTATACTTGCTGAACCGTCTTTTGCAACCACAACGTCGGGTTTTATCGTATGTTTTGGCTTGTGTATCCGCTTCTTGTCCTTGGAAGACATCCATTTAATGGGCTCCCAATCACTAGTAACTCCACTTGAAGTAGAGTCTAATGTATCGACAATTGAGGGTCCTTCGTGTGAGCTCATAAAATCATCAATCTTGCTTATGATGGCAAGACTAGTGGTAACAAGCTTAGTTGAGTTGTGCAAGCTTGCACTAACAAACTTTCGACTTCATCGGGCGCGTATTCAAAGTCGTCCATGCACGTTTGCAAGTCGGCCCTGCAAAGACTTAGCCATGTTCTAAAGTTGGTTCGTGTTTCTCGTGTTGTTAGGGCGCTACTGTTAGTTGGTAACGACCAATTGAGATTATACAATGCTAGGGATAGAAAATCGCGACAAACTTTCTAATGCCGATAGCAATAATGTTTCTTTGGTATGTTCTAATGTTTGAGTCAATATTCCATTTTCGTAAAATCTCTTAGAGACTCGTGATCTCATCTATGGACACTTGAACAGAGAAATGTTATAAAGAAATTGAGAGTCATGGTTATTTTTGGAATCATGAGTTAAAGGAGAAAGGGCATCATAACAAGTTTTTGGGTATATGGTCATTTCACATAGGGCCTTGATTGAGGTGAAAAAGGCTTGTCTAGTTTGCTTTGAGATAATCCAAAGGAAATCGCTAACATAAAACTTAACATTACTTTCATTTGAAACAGAGAAAGTGTAGAGAGGCCATGATTCCAAAAAAAAAAAAAAAAATTGCTTTTCATTTGTATGGAACCAACTCAAATATTCGGCATGAAATAAGCTTAGTTATATGCATTTAACCAAAATACTTAGGAAAATCACTTTTAGTATTACAAAGCCTTAATCATAATTTGACATCCGATGAGATTTTAACCATTTGAAAATGAGATATCCCTAATTATGACTTTAAGCTATCAAAATTCTATGGATTATATAATCCTGGCATTCGCATAGTTTTACTATAACCATTAATATGTTCTTACTAGAAAAGATACAAATCAAATTTTGTGTTGGGTAAATTGCAATTTTAGTTAGGTAGCTATAGAGGGTGGCAAAAATAACCGTGCAAAAATTACGATTCGCAAAAAGTCTTATAATTCTCGGAAAAACTCTTGATTCGGTCCTTAGCTTTTTAACATATTACTACCTTTTCTTTTATGTTACGGCAATGACATCCCCCACAAATGAGGTAGGAGATATACTTTTTGGAATTGGTTTTATTAAATTGGGTTTTGACCCGATTTTGATCAATTATTTAAGTGGGGTCATTTATTCAAAGTATGAAATAAATGAGATAAATGTCATCTACGCCGGGGTAGATGAGTTTAGCATTTTGAATTTCTCAAAACTAATATTGGGTGAATGAGAAATAAATGCATAAAGTTGGCCACTTAAAATGCTTTTATATATGGAATATAAAAGGGTGGGAATATGGAAAGCCATATCCCACATAGGAAACGTAGTAAATGATTGACTAGTTAATAAAGAGCTTCACCACTAATAAGGAGTAATCAAGTGGAATTCACTTATGGTACACCCTAGTGGACCAAGTCAATTTTGACTAGCCTTTGGCTAGCTCAAAAGACCGAGGCGGTGCGAGCACCGTCCGAGGCCGTGAGCCCCGCGCACGTCGCACATAGTCGCATTGGGCACTTTCAAGGCGCACTTTGGCTCGATGACGTGGCGGGCAGCTCGGTGGCGGATGACTTAGCGAGTCGTACGTGGCACCGATTGGATGCGTCTGTTCACGACGGGGCACCTTGACCGGATGCGTCTCATCCGAGTGTGCGAGAGATGTATGCCAAAGGGTGTGTTCTTCGTAGACAGATCGATCGGGACCATCGGATCGCGATTGTTAACCCGTGGTAGCGATCGACGGTCAAGACCGATCCGGACCAGGGTTGCGCACGTGCCTTAAGCGCGTAATCGTACATGTGGCGCCGATTGGATGCGTCTGTTCACGACGGATATCATGGATCGACGTGGGCGTGTCCCGAGTGTGCGGTGTATGCCAAAGGGTGTGTTCCTTCGACAGATCGATCAAGACCATCGGATCGCATGTTAACCACAATCGTGATCTCGACGGCAAGATCGATCCGGACCGGGGTTGCACCCGATCAAGAGGCACCAGGAGCTCTATATAAACCACCCCGAATTCATTTAATTACATCAAATTTCGAAATTCACTTCAACTTTCTCGCATAATTTTGTCAAAGAGAGTTCAAAAACATCTAAGTGTTCGTTGTGCTTGCAATTTGTAGTGCAACTATCGCAAGTGTTTGTCGTTGTATCTTGGGAGATAATTGCCGCATACCGTATGCACCGTGAGCGGGGCAATCTTGTCTTAAAGAGAAAGAGTCCAACTTTGCCTCGACATATCGATTTTTACCGTTACTCGCTCAATTATTTCCAGCTATTCGGTATACACAATACAAAATTTCCAACGATTTAGGACAAGATTTTCGTGTATATCAATGGTTTATGACGTCTTGATTCCAAAGACCAAAGATCAAGACCGGAGAGAAACCCGAGAAGTTTGGGGGTTCAGACTTCAAAAGATGGCAATGTAAAAATGTTGTTCTATCTTACGACTCAACCTTGCTTGTTTCCTTACGGAGGATGCCCCAACCGTGGGGGAAGAGGAGACTTATAAGGAGAAGAGAATGGCGTTTGATGCTTAGAGTCAAAGTGACTTCCCCGTGTTTAACTACATACTCAACGGATTGGACAACACATTGTATAATGTGTATTATTCAAGAAAGACTGCTAAAGAGTTGTGGAGTTCTTTAGAGAAAAAGTATAAAACGGAAGATGCTTTGGCACAAAAGAAATTTGTTGTCGGCAAATTTCTTGAGTTCAAAATGGTTGACACCAAGACGGTGATCAGCCAGGTTCAAGAAATCCAACTCATTGTGCACGATATAATTGCGGAAGGGATGGTTGTGAGTGAATCCTTTCAAGTAGCCGCTTATTATCGAGAAGCTACCGCCTCTATGGAAGGATTTTAAAAATTACCTCAAGCATAAGCGGAAGGAGATGGGGCTTGAAGACTTAATTTTCGATTGTGAATTGAAGAAGACAATCGCAAGTCCGAGATTAAGTCCCCGCAAGCTTCCTATGGAGGCAAAGGCAAACTTGGTGAAGCCCAATGCTAGCAAGAAGAGAAAGCACCGGGAATAATCGAAACAGGGGAATGCTAAAAGTTCAAAGGAATCGCTTCAACTGTGGAAAGCCGAATCACAAGGCTAAAGATTGTCGTCTTCCTAAAAAGGCAAATCGGAACCAAGTGCATGTGACCAAGAACAAATCAAGACCAATTGATATGTCCGAGCTTGATCTCTCGGGTTTGTGTATGAAGGCAACAAGTGCTACATGTGTAAGTCCAAGCGGCTACGATAATCTAGAGGGGGTGAATAGATTATCTTCATCTTTTCGATTTTACCCTCTTTTTCGAACCGAAAGCTCAAACACAATAATAAAGGTGCGGAATATAAACAACACACGTCGATTTATAGAGGTTCAACCCACCTAGGGCCTAATCCTCTACCACCCCAAAGATATCCGGGGATGGATTTCAAAAAGAAAAAGATTTTATTAATTTACCACAAATTAATACAACACCAACTTACAACAACACCTTGAAGAGCACCACACTCTTCTTCAACACCACCTTTGAGATTACCACAATCTCACTTGAAGATTACCACAATCTCCAACGGCACCTTGTGAAGATTACCACAATCTTCAACCTTGAAGAATACCAAATTTTTCAACACCTCAACAAAAAGATTACCACAATCTTCTTACACCTAACACCTAGATCCCCAAGTGTGTTCTTACCACAAGAACACGCACAAGGATATCTTGTGTTGAATGATTACCCAAATTCAAGATTACAACTCGATAATTGATAATACAATAGAGTGCAAGTGTAATCAAGAATAGCCTAGACCTCAAGGATGTGAAAGTGAATAGCTAGGCAAATTACAACAAGAAATAAGACAATGTAAGAACAAGTGTATTCTTGAGTGTATCTTGTTGTGTTGTAGTTTTCTCTCTTATTGTGTTGCTTCAATTCTTCCTCTATTTATAGAAGATGTCTTGTACATGATAGGCTCCTCTTGGGGACATGAATTCTGTAAAAAATTGCAAGACAATTGAAGAAAAGAGCTGTTAGAAATCAATCCCACAAATTAAGGAAAAGATGTCTCACGCACAACGGTTACATTTTTTTTGTCATATACTTAAGGCGACCGGTCGCGACAAATAAGAGATTTGAATAACACATTGAATATTACAACAGGCGACCGGTCGATATAGGCTTCGACCGGTCGACCGACTTGTCTCAAGCGGTCCCCCTAAAGCAAAAAACAAGGTCCTAAGTTTCGTAGAGAGCTGCTTCAGTATCACGGCCGACCGGTCGACGGCACCGGCGACCTATCCAATTTCACCTCGGAGTTCATTTTCTGTTTCAGACGTACTCTTGATGCGGGTTGCCCTATACTACGACCCAGTTGACCTCAAAACAAAAGTGTTATCCAATTTAATATCGAAAATAAACTTCAAAAATACTCCAAAAATAGTGAAAATATTTTAGACCGATCGGGAGTATTAGGACAACATTTAGAAACATAGTTTCAATGTAAAAACCCATTGACATAAAATCATTAAAAGTGTTGTCCAATTTTGTCGAAAATAAAACTTGAAGAAATACTCCGGAAAGTATTAAAACCTATTTAAATCATTTAGAGTATTTGGACAACCTTTAAAAACATTGTTTTGGTGTAAAAACAAAATAATCAAAATCATGATAAAACCATTTATCAAACAATCTCCCTTTTTTTGATGATTACAAACCAAAACAATTTTAACGAGGTCGATTTTGAAAACAAAACAATTTTACCGGTTAAAGAGAACTATCCGTTGTGAGCGACAACATTCCATGCAATAAAAACACAAGGATGGGAGTAGAGATATTCAAACACATATAGCAAATGCTCCCCTATCAACATGCACAACAAGAGTTATATAGAAGCAACTTAAACATAAACTAAAATATTAGCTTTTCGATATTGAGCTTAAGTATCAATAACTTAAGCTTCCCCACAAAGAGACATCATTAGAAACATATATAAGTCCATACTACAACCAATGGACCAAGAGTCATACACAACTTATGGCTTTAGGAAGCCATAGCTTATAGCTTCTTTTCGTTTGAGCTTATCTTAGCTTCTTTGAGCTAAAGAGCTCATAACCTATTTCTCCCCTTTGGAATCATCAAAAAGAATGTTAGCACGATAAATACATCATATATTCATATCAAAGTGCGCAAACTAAACCGATGTACCGAGCTATTTGAACATTGAAGCTTATAAACCAAATAGGAGGGAAAAGTCGAATCATACGACTTGAGGAAGCTTATGAAAACTCATTTGATAAGCAAAACATGATCTCCATAAATATATAAGACTTTTTGAAAACGAGAGAATCATGTAGGTGATGAATTTTTCATTGAAACGTTTTATCGAACACTTGGCGGGCCAAAATTGAAAAAGATATATATAGCCCTTGTAAATGAAATCAAGCCAAGTTTTTTTATCACCAAATGCGATTTAATAAAAATCATACATCAACAATCAATAAGCTCATTATAAACATATACAAATCTCATCAAGAAAATACATATATGTCAAGTTCTCAAGGGTTCAACCCAATTGAGATAAAGAAGTAGAATTCTTACCATTTAATCGGTGAATATGAGCAATGATGATGATAATCGAGCCTAAATACATCCAAGATATGAAATGTATGTAATAAAATAAATTTGGAGTGAAATTTGTGTGCAATTGTGAAGGGGACGAAAAATGAACAAAATAAGCCAAAATGGCTAAGTCGAAACAAAACCATTTTTAACCAAAAAATCGTCCAGGGCGACCGGTCCAGGGCATGGGCGACCGGTCGAGCTTGTGGGCGACCGGTCGGCCCCTGCCCTGGCAGCCCACTGTTTTGGTTCTATTTTTGAAATTCCGAATTTGATCCAAAAATCCGATTTTTCGCCCCTAAGTTTTGAAAACGTGCAAAATGCAAACGTAGACCTTATTCATTATACATTATGTCATAATTAAGCTCGAAATGAGGTAAAATACTCAGCGGTGAGCGATTAAAAAGTCCGCGAGTTATACTTGAGGCGGAATTAAACACATCTCAAGTTTTTGTTAAACAGTAATCCCTTTGAAAAAATTATCGAATCTCAATATATTTAGTTCGAATATGACGAACCATATTTAAAAAAAAATTATCACCGGACTTGTTATCCCGAAAAATAATAACGTTTTAAGACTTTGGATACAACAAGTCATAAGAAAAAAATGCCTAAATGTTTGAAAATTTCTTTTAACTAAGCACTTTAATGAGATTCGTTGAGATAGTTTTGAAGTCGAGCATATAGACATAAGGCATATGGAATGTCGAGTCTATAAAAATGATACAAGAAAACATACCTCGAATTTGTTTGTCGGTCGATATGCCTTTCTCAACCTTTGTCAATCTTTAGCCATAGAGGTTGAGATAGTTCTTCTTTCTTCAATGCTTAACTCCTTCAAGAGTTCTTTTGAAATATAACCATCTTCTTGGCATTGAGTAATTTGAATTCCAATGATCAAAGTTGAGCTTCCCACATCATGATCATCTTAGGTTCACCTTGCATTGACTAGGAAAAATATCTTGCACAAATATTTATTAGTAGCACCATAAATATTATCAACAAAAATTTGCACAAGTAAACAACCTTGCCCTTTTTCAAAACAAGAAGTGTAGTATCAACTTTACCTTTTGTAAAATCATTTTTGCAAAAATAGCTAAGTCTATCAACCGTATAAGGCCTTTTTATAAAAATCATTTGGCCTAGAAAAATTTAAACCTCGGAGGTTGTTTTACATAGACTCTTACTAGAATAAAGCCATTTTGATTAAACATCCATTTGGTAAAGCTTGAAATTTTCTTAAAACAAGAATGGGCAAGTAAAATGCAAATAGCTACTAAATGTGCAAATGTTACATCAAAATCAATTACCTTCTTCTTGAAAATACCTTTGAGCTACTAACCTCGCCTTAGTTCGACCAATGTTGCCTTGGTCATCGAGTTTGTTCCGGAATACCCTTTTTGTCTACTTCATTACTATCATCATAGGGCATCCAATTTTTGTCTAAGGTGTTCACAATAGAGCATATACATCCAAATATTTTGAGGTAACCAATATTTGGAGTACTTCATTCTCATCTACACAACTTAACAAACTCATTAACGGCATCGCTTATATAATCAAGAATAAAAATAGCCCAAGTGTAAAACATGTCTCAATCATCAATAACAAAATATCTTGCAAAAGAGCAAAGTAGTAAGAGACATTATATATATAGACCATGAAGCAAGAAACACATACTATGCATTTAGAAGATCATCAAGAGTCTAATAAATCATGCAAGTTCAAATAAGCTTAAGAAAGCTACAAAAGGTCTCTTTTGAAATTTGAAAATCCGATAGCATATAATTGAGACCTCATTTAAAAGAAGTATTTGAACAAAAGTTGACAAAGCAAATATGTGCAATCAAATATCGGATAGTGCCTTTCAAAAAATCTAAAAATCCTCTTAATGGCACTTGTATGAAATACTATGAAAAACAAGCACATATGCACATGACAATACATATATCGAGTCTATAAGAGTAAGAATAACACAAGTAAACGTACCTCGATAATTTAGGCCTTTCTTGACAAATAATGACATAAATGGCCATTTGTGAAAATATGTAAATCCTACATACTTCTTAAAACAAATATAGCACAAATCATAATGATAAAAATCACAAGTAAGCTCATGCCATAAAAATCCATAAGAGATGATAACATACTTTAGTCTATAAAAATGCACAAGAGTTTTAAAAACATCATATAAGGTCTCATTTTTCAAAAGAATTTTTAAAAACACACATATATATTGAAGACCTTAATTAAAAGAAAATCAATACTTGAAAACTCATGTTGCAATAAATACAAAAAAAAACATGCAAAACAAAATAAAATGCATATTTTAAATGGGGAGATACGGGTTACCAATTTTGCCATTTCCATGGGTTGTCCGTTCCCATTGTTGATGATATCTTCCCCACCGAGAAGTCACTTTGTTGATGATGACTTCTTTGATTACTCCATTTCCAAGGTTTGTTACCTTCCCATTGTTGATGGTCTCTTCTTCTTTGAAAATCATCTTGTTGATGATGTCTTTGTCATTTCCAAGGATTGTGTTCTTCCCATTTTTGATTATATCCTCTTCTTGGAAATTGGCTTTGTCGAAAATAGTTTCTCCTTCTTTGATCAAATGAAACGGTCATTTGATGCCTTCTTGCGGTATAAATTTTCTTGATCATTATTTCAATTTTTAATATGACATTGTTTTGTGGTACCCTCATGTGTTTGGGTCCTTTGGGATTAGTCTTGAGACTTTTAGGTCTCCAACAGTAATTAGAGTTATTTCTAGCTCGACAAGAATTAGCCGCATGACCCTTTTTACCGCAATAAAAACAAGTAATAATTCTAGGAGCATAATGACCAACGTTCTTAGAGACTTGATTCTTTTTCATGTGATTGACACCCTTAGGCTTATGATCAAGTTCTAGTTTCGAATTATTACAACAATCAACAATATTGGTCATTCTATCGGTACTCAAGTTGGATTTAGATAAGTCATTTTTCAAGCAATTTATATCCTCAACAAGAGTACTATTTTCTTTCTCAAGGTTTCTAACCTTGTCAAGTGTGGTGGTGTGAGCACATGATAGTGATTCATAGGAAGTAAATAAACTATCCTTATCATTTTTCAAAACATTGAATTCCTTTTTCAAATTTTTGTACTTAACAAGCAAGCTTTGGAATTCATCTTGAAGATCATCAAAATCATTTTGCAAATCACTATAATCATTTTGAATAACAATATCATAGGAAGTAGAGGGTTTAAGACATACCTCGTTTTCTTATTCGATGCCCATAAGACAATGTTCAACTTCTTCATAGTTGAAAGTTGTAAGAGTTTGTTCCTTAGATTTGACATTGTATCCCTTTGAGAAGTAGATGCTTTTGTTTGACTCCTTTCATTTGCAAATACTCCATAGATGGCTTTTAAGTTTTGTCATACTTCATGTGCCGATCGAATTCCTACAATATGTTCATATTCCAAATTAGTAAATGAACAATACAAAATATTGAGAGCTTTACCGTTTAAGGAGATGATTTTCTTTTCTTCATCATTGATGTAGGTCCCAAGGGTGTAAGCGTAAGGTTTAGAAGGGGGGTTGAATAAACCTTACCAAATTTTCGTTTTAGTCCTTTTAAATATTCGAGTTAATACTACACAATTTGTGTCAGATGATGGACCAAGTTAGTCAATCAAGAGTTAGTCTCTCAAATGGACTCAACCGAGTTGTTGATGGATTAACTCACCGTTGAGTCTAAATTAACTCACCGTGGTTTTGTTTTTATTGGAAGACTTAACACCCTTAAGTTTGATTAAGCAAGGATTTAGTGCTTGATTTAGTACTTATAGATTATCAAGTGGATAGCGAGATATGTCGAGAATTAAACAATTAAGATGCGAGAAATTAAAGTAATCTTGAAATGTAAATGACACAATGAAATTTTTATAGAGGTTCAAGATGGGGTAATTCTTCTACTCTCTCTTCTCCAACTCCCCGAGGAATCCACTAGGTAATGATCGGTATACAAATGGTAATGATCCAGATACAAGTCTTGATCACACAACCGACTTGATTCTTTGGGACTCGATCTGAGAGACGCCTTGATCACTCACCGGCTTCTCGTGACGACTCGGCTTCTTCACAGGCAGGCAGCCGCTTTGCTACTCAAACTCACTTGCTCAAGCTCTTTGGATTTGATCACGAAGCCCTCCAAAAGCTTAAGACTTGGTTCGACCTTGAACCTTCCTACAATCCTTCGTGGAATGTAGACCCCTTGATTTTTCGTGTTTTCCTCTTCAACTGATTGAAGTTATCTTTCCTTCACGGTGAGTGTTGGATTGATGTTCTTCGTAGTGTAGGCTTGAGGATTGAGAATGTTTGATTTTCTAATAATTGCTTGAACGTTGTTTTGTTCAGTCTCAGAACTTGTGTCACTCTCATATTTTTCATCCTCAAATAAACTCCTCGCCTTTTATAGTGATCTTTCAAAAATTTGTCCGTTGAAGAGATAGGCTTATTTTTGAAAGTCACTTGCGTCGTTGGCTTGTCTTGTTGCAGTCCTTGGAATTGCCATTTCCTCGTATGAATTGTCCTTTCACCTTTTCGAGTTCTCGACACGGTGTAGTGCTTCCCATTGGTTCATTCCTTTTGCACGCTTCGGGGACCGAGCACTCCGAGAAAGGTGGTATGAAGATATTACTTGTTTAAGTAATTCTCTTGATTTCCGTGCAACGGATCTTTTCGATTATCTCGACTTGATCGCATTTCTTTGCTTTCCCAGGTGACTTAGAGTCGACTTCCAATCATTGGATGACTCTTCTCATTCACTTCAACTTGAGACTTGGCTTTTCTCGAGTTGACTTGACCGATACTCCACTCACCGCATCTCACCGCTTTTTAGTAGAGTTCCCGTCTACTCTTTCTTTGCCATACTCACTTTGTCTCGCAATGAGTCTTCCTTCTAGTCTTGATTTGTCTTCTTGCATGTTAGGGCGTAGTGACTTAACTCACGGCTTGGCGGTATATTTATTACAATGCATTTTACAATAAAAATTGGGGTGCCAACTCCCTATTCTAAGTTTTACATGGCATTCATCAAATAGCAAAGATACATACTGATAGTGTATTGACATAGAATGTATCATGAGAATCAATCCTTTTATTGATCATAACATTCTTGTTCTTTTACACAATCAACAAGGTGTATCGAGCACATATTTGTCTACACAAAAAAATAGAGAATTTATAGCTTTATTTGGAAGACTTACATTGTATGTATTTACATAATAAAATACACGAAGGGGTGACAGCTACTACTTTTATCTCCTTCGCCGTCTCCTTCTTTCATCTTGTTCAAGATCTTCTTCTCTTCTTTCTCTTTTTCTTTTCTCATCGTCACCGCCTTCTTTTTCTTTTCATATGCCTTCCTGGCGCTTCATCTCTTCTTAATCTTTCCCTTTCCTCCGATAGCTGAGTTTGTCTCTTGTTTTCTTCTTCTATTCTTTTTGCATACTCGGCGTTACTTTTAGCCACTTGCAAATTTGCTACTTGGTCAAGGCCCACCAAAGATCCCTCCTTTCTTGCCTGGATCTACATATTCAATGTTTTTGGGTAGAGGTCTAGGTCCAAGCTTCTTCCTCCACCATCGCTTCTTCCTCTACCTGCAGGCGTGTCTTTATCTTGACTGGGTCTTCTTCTTTCCGGTGAGTGACCACGGAGTGACCAGCAGAGCGATCGGTGAGTCTCTGTCGGCTTCTTCACATAACGTGAGACCCTTTTCCCAACAAGTCCCAAGCTTGAGCCATAGACATATTTGCAAAGTATCCTTCGAGATCGGCGTTTTAAATTCATCAATTGATCGTGGCTCTGTCCCGACATCCGAGATGGCATATGTGTCTCTGCTCTTTGGAATGCCTCCATGTTCTTTCAAGATGTTCATAACTCGGGCATCCATTCTTCCTTCCACTTCCTTCATCCCCGCTTCAATTGTTTTTCTCTTTTCAACCATAGATATTGCAGAGTGTTGGAGTGGCGAGTCACAGGGAGTTTGCGATAATGTCGGATGTGACAGACCCTGTTGGGGGTTTGTGCAATCATCAAGGTCACATCTTTCGATCCTTCCCCCTCAAGCCAGATTTTCCTTTCTTTTGTTTCAAGCTTCCTCACCGTCTTTCCCTTCACAAAATGATCCTCTTTTTCGGATCTTTTCGTGCTTTAAGGTATTCCTCTTCCCCTTTTTGGCATCATCAAAAGAGAGGGACACTGAAACATATTGGCAAGCGGGAAGTCGAGCCTGCGATGGTAGAGTTCTGTCTCGAGTCCGGCTGCAGTATGCGGCATGAAATTCGGATCAAGTAGCGTTGGACTCTGCTGAAATCGGCTTCATCTCGGCCATGAGAAGGCCGAATTTTGTATTCATGGTTTCTTCCAAACGTCGTAGATCACTCTTGTTTTGCTCACGCAGCCAGCTTTATCTCGGCAATGTGAGCTTCATGCATGTGCTCAATATGTTCTCTCGGCTTCGTTTTTGCATCGGCATTTTCAGACTCTCCATACCAAAGACTTGTTGAACAATGTCCTCAAGTATCTAACTTGTTCCACACGCATTGTTTGTTCATTGTTGCCACCATTCCTCGATCTCGATCATTATGCCTCTTAAATCGCCAGTGAGATTTGCATCTCTGTTGTCGATCGCATATCCATAGAGGCCCGATGCCTCTCCATCCGTTCAATCTCGGCCAATAATGCCTTGAACACTTCGCGGACTTACCGATTCTTCCGTTGCGGTGATGGCCATGTAGCGTCAAAATCATAATCACCGAAACAATGGTGCCCGATGGAAAAACGGAGCTGGTGCGTGGTAGCGTGCGCGTTCATTTTCGACTCTTCATGGAGATCGGGTACCTCCGGAGAAAAAGGAAAAGATTCTATAAAGGATTCATCACCGCCAACCGGGATTTGTTCGATGATGAGTGGTGCACGTGAAGTTCTTTTGGAATCGACCTGCTGCGGCTTGAGGAGCCCGCGCAGTGGACTCGGTTCACCGGGGTTTGTTGTGAAGTGGACCCGACTTGATGAACCTCACTGTCTCAACACCGTTGGTCTCACCATTTCTCCAATTGAGTAGACGTCCTCGGCCTTTCGAAGCGTCATCGGGCGATGATGAGATTTCCATTGGTGGCTCATCATCAAAATTAAAGGTTTGACGAGTAGTCTTGGGATCGACTTGCTCGTGCTTGGAACATCCGCAATGAGTCTTTTGGATCATGCTTTGGGGATGACTTAGCTTCTTCTTCGCCTTCCCGATCCCGAGAAAAGGTGACATCAAGATTATCCTGGGAATCATGAAGTGCGCTTATATCCTTTTTCGGATGGGTCGATGATAGCGGAGGGATGTTCTCTACTTGACTTCTTTACCCCTAAGTCTCAACCTCCTCCCGGGCCTTCATTACCTCCCCGATCTCAATCTGCACGAGGCCTTGACCTCCCTTTCGACGAGTGTCACTTTGTCTTAGGGTCTTTCTGTGGTGGCATCCATTGGAGTCTCAACCCCATGGATTGCACTTTCATTGCCAGTGTTAACTCCCGGGTTGTTCCTTCCCGTGCCTCGACCGCATCGCGGCGTCATTAGCCTTCAGAGCGGTTGGCACCTCGGTGAGACAGTCTCAATCGCCTCGAGCTTAGTTGATGGCAACTTGTCATTCTTTTTGTATTTTCTCTACTTCGCCTCCTGGATTCGTTGTTGAGTCATCTCGGCATTCTCCGACCTTGCTGCAGGTGGAGGAGTTTCCCCTCGGTGGCGCACCAGTAGGAGTGACTTGTAATGGGGTCACTCGTCTCCGGACTCCCATTTGTTTCTATTGAGTGTTCACCGTTGGGGCGGTGGTAAGACACCTTCAATAGGGGTTGGCTCGTTGGGGTCCCCACTATCCCGCCATCGCCGCCCCTTATCGCTTTCTTCCGAGTGAGTGGGGAAGTGGTAGCAGCAACAACAATGGCGATTTCTCAACCACTCCCATTGGATCAATTTCCATTGTGTTCGAGGACTCTCCCCGGTCCCTCCATCAATCTTTGCTCGTGAAGGATTACGGATTCGTGCAATGCTTGCTGCATTTGCAACTCTTCTATGGCAAAGACATTCTCCGGTCCTCATCATCACATGTAGAAGACATCAAGGAGAGGATGTGTGTGTTCTATGGTGCCGAGATAGGGCATATCTTTGGCCTTCTCACGTGCCTCACCTTCCTCTGCTGTTTCTCCTTTTCCTTATCCTTGAAGATCTGCAGGATATCTGTGCGATTGTCTTCATCCAAAGATCTTTGGGAATACGCAGTGGTCGATCCCGAGGAAGCTCGGCAGCCTCCTCTTTCTTCTTCTATAAACTCGGCCGTTGGAACTGTTCTCCTGGATCGACTCAATTTCCATTTCCTCCACTCTCGCATGACGATTTTGGATGTCCGGGTAAGGTGGGGATAGAATCATCACATCACTATCGGCTCTACCAGCCTTTCTTGTGTCTCACTCGGACCACAACTATTTCTTGATTTGCCTCTGACGCCTTCAAAGAGACTTGGTCATTTCATCAATTACATCCGGAGACTCTACTTCTCCAAGAGCTCCGATATCTGCTCCACCGAGTGGGCGACTTAGCCGGTTTCTCAAGCTCGGAGTGCTTGACAATTCTTCTTCGTCTCCTAGTTTGTACCGAGGGGGATTTACTCGGTTCGAGACGGTTTCTCTGAGTCTTGGGCGGCGGGGCCGTGCTTTGGTGTCTTTTTCTCGAGGAGTCGGCCGTCTTGGCTTGTCGGTTCTCCTCTTTTTGACGATCGGAGAAGGTATTTGAGTGTCCTTCTCGACCGGCTTCTTTCTTTGAGGCGGGGAGACACGGCTGCGGGGCGGTGACTGCTGCAGCGGGCGGGAGCAAGTTTGACTTTCTTTGCTTTGCAGGGGCGTGATCTTCTTCTGCGAGGCCGCAGGGCAACTTTCTTCTTGGGTGGAGAGGAAACAACAGATCTTGGGTCACCGATTCCCCCTCACTCGTGTCGCTCTCTTGGCGTAGGCTCTCTTCCATGTGCGAGAGGGTTTGCTCTAAACATCCTCTTGTTAACATGGAATGCCTTCCCATGTCTAAGAGGACTCCTTTCACCTCCATCACCGGCCAATTACTAGGCCCATATCCTAGGGAACCTCCAAATGTGCCATCTTCCTTGAAGGATTTGTTCCCTACGTTCCGCGCGAAGTCTGCTTTGTAGACAAACTCGGCCCCGATTTATTTTCTTTTTCTCGCGATGATTGCAGCCATTCCAATCGCCTTTGCTTTTGACATTGGTCAAAGTCGCCAAATTTGATGTCAATACATTTGGCAACTATGTCCAATAGCTTGTGATAATCCTCTTTTTTTAGCGATCTCTTGTTTTTTGTGTACACTATTTTATCAAAGAAAAGTCGGGCTTGGCTATTTCTTTCCAAGCATCAGCCAAGTTTACATCGACTTCGTTAATTTAAGGCTCCTTCAGTTGGTAGTGAGCGGTGTTCGACCAAATCCTTGGTGTTCACTTGGTTTTATACCATTGATTTGGGCTTCCTAGACTTGAGTTTTGTGTTGTTTTTATTATTTTGAGTTATTTGAGTAGCCAAGCCATGTTGAGAGCCAATTATATTGAGTTTATAGTCATAGTAATGAATCGTGTATCAAAACAAGTACAAACGAGCAAACAACGAGATTGATTTGAAGAAACGTCCAAACGCGTCGAAATTTCCATCACTGGCAGTGTTTTGTATTTTGGCCATAACTCTCTCTACAAAATTGATATTGATATGATTCAAGTGGCTATGGAAAGCTAAGAGATAGGGCTACAACTTTGAAGAAGGGCCCAAAAGCATATTCCAACATTTGGTGGGTAAAAAACTCGGGCGGCCGCTGCAGCGCCGTCCACGGGCGCCTGCGCCCAAGACAGGGCAAAACACTCCAAAATTCACGTGCTGGGCGCTGCAGCGCCCCTGGACGGAAATTCCTAAGTTCTTCCACCTATTTCTTGAACTTTTGAGGGGCTATAAATACATACATGGGAGGCTTGATCTAGGGTATGGAGAAAAGGTAGAATACACCCAAGAACACAAGAAACACATCAATTTCATCAAGGAAGAATCGGGTCGAATCGGAGCTTGAGGATTGAAGATTAATCGAGAGATTATCCATTTCCCTAAGTTTTCTCATTCTTTGTGCTTTAATATTTCATTTTAGTTTCTTATGAAGATGAACAATTTGTCTATGAGTTGTTTATTTATAATGGGTAGCTAAATTTCTTGTGATTTCCGGGTTTTGGAAGTAGATTAATTGAACTCTTGTTGATTGTTTTAATCTTAATTGAAGTTATTGTCTTGAAGCCTATTTGAGTACTTTGTTCTTATTCTTGTTTTATCATTTGACCAATGATTTAGCATGTTTGATATATTGATTCATAATTCGAGAGATGAGTTTCAATATTAGATCTTGAGTACTTGACATGAATATTTGCATAATCGAGAGGTTTGTGAATATTTGTGAGGATATTTGATCTTTTGTGCATTTTGGAAGTTGTGTATCTTATGTTGAGTAGAGATACTAGCATAGATATTTCAATCTACACTTTATATACATCTCAAGAGGAGGATAAAATACCGTTGTGATCGTCTTATAGGTGTATTGATAATAACTTTGGCTTTGATTAAATCGTAAAACAAGAGGAATATTAATTGAAACCATAACACGGAATCCATTTCATTTCCTTGGTAATTCCACTATTATTTTCATCTTGTATTTTTGTGGTTATTCTTATCTTTTCTTCCACAACAATCATTCAATTTCGATCGTCTAAATAAAAATAACTATCTTAGTTCAATACTTAGCGCATTAATTTATTAGTCTCCATGGATACGACCTTGCTTACCCTATTCTATAAACTACACCGTACACTTGCGGTGAAGCTAAAAATAAGGCGAATAAGTTTTTGGCGCCGTTCTTGGGACTAATACAATTTTGGTGCTAATATTGCGATAGATAGAATTATTCTTAATTTAGACATTTTTTTATTTTTTTTTCATTTTTTTTTTGTAAATTCTACTTCTACAATTCTTGATTTGTTTCTTTGAATTGGTATAGGTGCACCTATTCGGATGGAAGAGGCAAAACCATCTTTAGAAGACGCCTCATTTCATTCATGAATCAAACGACTTCATTTATGAGTCAAATAAATTTATTCATGAGGGAAATGAGAAATAGCCTTACCAAAAACGAAGCAAAGATGGACAAGATGAAGTTGCAATTGACACATTGGCCAATACTTTGGATTCACAATTGAAAAATCTCGAGACTCAAATGGGCCAATTAGTTACAATTGTTGGTGGGCAACAACAAAAGAGCCAATTTTTGAGCACCACCGGCCAACTCAAAGGAACAATCTAGTGCCATTCATCAAAGGAGTGGTACCGAATACAAGGAGCCGAAAGCAAGAAAGTTCGGAACCAAACACGGATTATGTGTCTATGCACTTTCAGCCCGTGTGTGGTACCGAAAAGGAGCAAAAACAGGACAAGAAACACACGAACCATGTGTGTACGCCCGTCTTTGCACGTGCAAGATATCATAAGAAAACTATTACAGAATGAGACGAGCACGAACTATGCGTATGCACACGAACAATATGCGCGTAATTCAAATCAAAGTGTTCCAACACCAGGACTCCACTACTTTCTTGGAAATCCTAATTATGCATTACTAGATGCAAACAATGCAAAACGGTTCTTGACCATAACCCAAAGCAGCTAATATATGCATTCAAGGGAGGCACCAATTCATACGTCGAGCTATAGAAGGTAAATCTAGCGCTTGTTGGGAGGCAACCCAATGGTAACTTCACATTTTGCTTTCTTGAAATTCTATCTTTTCCTTGTTTCGATATAATTTCATTCGAGTTTGGGGAGAGTTAGTATTTTGATTTGAAATGTGTGAGTATTTTGATTTGAAGTGTGTAAAAAAAAATTGCATTTGTTTGTGTGTTTTCATATAATTGCATGTAGAGCATTTTAAGTTGCATTTGCATTAGTAGCATGTTCTTGTTTTAGCATGTTTATTACTTTCATAGATTTTAGGGAGTGAGTTAATCTCTTGATTGTAACTTGTGATTGATTTTGAAAATTTTGTATTGTTTGGATTGAGTGTTGAGCATGAGTTGATTGAGCCATGAATAGATAACATTGAGCATGTTAAGATGGAAAACTTGGTTTGATGCTTTGAATTACATATTTACAAGCCTGAGCTTTTGAGCCTTTCTTTAACTTTCATCATATGCGATCTTGTTTGTGATTTGAGTGTATCATTCATGTTGTTAGAATTCTATAACTTGCTCCGTATCTCTATCAAAGTCACATGTTGTTTTGCGAATTGTGAAAATGATTAAGGCCATTTTTGTTAGCCCTTCAAGCCTTTTGCTTACCTAATGATGTTGAAATCCTAGTTAGCCAACTTGAGCATATTGCTTAATTGTTGATAGCCACAATTCAAGACTTAACTTGATATATTTGTTACCCTACACTTGAGCGTATAGCAATTGAGTAAAGGGATTGAATAAGGGTGAATGGGTGAAATCAAAATGTTAGAAGGTGGTGTTAGAGTTGGTTGATGGGAACAAAGAGGAAGAAAAGGAGGAGAAATAAAGTGTTGAAAACTCGTATAAATGTTGGAAAAAAAAAACGGCTTTGTAAATGAGTTTCATTTAAATGAACTTGGGGGCTAAGGATTGTAATTTGAGGTGATTCTCAAAAGAAAGAAAGGAGATAGAGATAAGAGGAGTTGATGAAAATGAGAGATGATTTGAGTAGCATATTGAGCTTTAATGTAGATGACTTATATGCTCTCACCGGTCTATACGCTCGAGTTTGAGTCACTCTATCCATATTTTCCTACCCTAACCAAAGAACCTTCATTACAACCAAAGAAAAAGTCCTTTTTGATTCACAAATTGCATACATTCTAGTGATGGAGATATGAGACAAATTGCAAGCCTATAGTAATTTTGCGACATTGAATTGATTTGAGCGTAAACACGTCCTATATTCATTCGAGATGAGAGTATACACTTGATCTTTGAGAGATGTGATTCTTAGCATTTACCATGGTTTCCTTGATGCATGCTCTATGTTAGATGTTTGCGGCTTGGTTGATTCGTTGCTTGACACCTATGATGAACAATACGAATTTTATGGAGTTATTGTGCGTTCTACTTTTCATTACTCCCAGTCATGTTTTGTCTTGTTTTTAAAAGTGTTGACCGGGACGGCCAACGATTTAAGTTTGGGGGTATTTGTTCACTTGGTTTTATACCATTGATTTGGGCTTCCTAGACTTGAGTTTTGTGTTGTTTTTTATTATTTTGAGTCATTTGAGTAGCCAAGCCATGTTGAGAGCCAATTATATTGAGTTTATAGTCATAGTAATGAATCGTGTATCAAAACAAGTACAAACGAGCAAACAACGAGAGATTGATTTGAAGAAACGTCCAAACGCGTCTGAAATTTCCATCACTGGCAGTATTTTGTATTTTGGCCATAACTCTCTCTACAAAATTGATATTGATATGATTCAAGTGGCTATGGAAAGCTAAGAGATAGGGCTACAACTTTGAAGAAGGGCTCAAAAGCAAATTCCAACATTTGGTGGGTGAAAAACTCGGGCGGGCGCTGCAGCCGCAAGACAGGCAAAACACTCCAAAATTCACGTCTTTGGCGCTCTGCCCGTCCCGGCCCGAAGCGCCCGGACGGAAATTCCTAAGTTCTTCCACCTATTTCTTGAACTTTTGAGGGGCTATAAATACATACATGGGAGGCTTGATCTAGGGTATGGAGAAAAGGCTGAATACACCCAAGAACACAAGAAACACATCAATTTCATCAAGGAAGAATCGGGTCGAATCGGAGCTTGAGGATTGAAGATTAATCGAGAGATTATCCATTTCCCTAAGTTTTCTCATTCTTTGTGCTTTAATCTTTCATTTTAGTTTCTTATGAAGATGAACAATTTGTCTATGAGTTGTTTATTTATAATGGGTAGCTAAATTTCTTGTGATTTTCGGGTTTTGGAAGTAGATTAATTGAACTCTTATTGATTGTTTTAATCTTAATTGAAGTTATTGTCTTGAAGCCTATTTGAGTACTTTGTTCTTATTCTTGTTTTATCATTTGACCAATGATTTAGCATGTTTGATATATTGATTCATAATTCGAGAGATGAGTTTCAATATTAGATCTTGAGTACTTGACATGAATATTTGCATAATCGAGAGGTTTGTGAATATTTGTGAGGATATTTGATCTTTTGTGCATTTTGGGAGTTGTGTATCTTATGTTGAGTAGAGATACTAGCATAGATATTTCAATCTACACTTTATATACATCTCAAGAGGGAGGATAAAATACCGTTGTGATCGTCTTATAGGTGTATTGATAATAACTTTGGCTTTGATTAAATCGTAAAACAAGAGGAATATTAATTGAAACCATAACCCGGAATCCATTTCATTTCCCTTGTAATTCCACTATTATTTTCATCTTGTATTTTTGTGGTTATTCTTATATTTTCTTCCACAACAATCATTCAATTTCGATCGTCTAAATAAAAATAAGGCTATCTTAGTTCAATACTTAGCGCATTAATTTATTAGTCTCCGTGGATACGACCTTGCTTACCCTATTCTATAAACTACACCGTACACTTGCGGTGAAGCTAAAAATAAGGCGAACACTTGGCGAGATAGTCACCGCTTTCGTGAACAATGATGACTTTATTCCTTCATCGTGAATCTCGGCATTCACGTAGAATTCGCGACCTCCTCCACATAGGTCATCGGATGTTCTAACGCGAAACGGTTTCACCGTCGTTTCTAATTTCTCAAATTTTTCTTCACTAGGGTGTCGTTGGACCCCTGTTTCACCATCTTGTCGAAATCCACAAAGAGACCCTGTGGATTTGCTTCCCTAATTTGGTAAAATCATAGGTTGGTGCCATTTTTCGATTTTATCAAAGAAAAACTTAGAGATTGATTCTGAGATAGATAGGGTTTCGAGAGAATTTTTGCCTTTGCTTTTGAGAGAAGAAAAATGAACAGTTTTGGTAGTGTGAGAGAGAAACGGACGGAAATGGTTTAAGTATGGTTTATGAAAGGACGTGCGGGTGGTTTTTTGAAATGTGATCGAAATCAACGGCTTAGATTTTGCATGCCTATTTAGCATTTAATGTCTCGTATTTAATGCGGCAGCATTTATATCCAATCATAAGCTTGGTGTGCGGCTTTATGTCCTGTACACATCATCATTATCTTTGACGTATTCCTTAAAAACATTCCCGCTTAGTCAAAACGACTGCGTTTTTGTCACTTTGCTCATAAGTGACTTAGCTTATCCTTTAGCTGATTTAACTCTTCTTCTCACAGTTCTCTTAGTGACTCAAATAACAATTGACTTGGTATAGTCAAGCCTGGCTTTCCGATCTGACTAATTTACTTAGCTGATTTGTGAGTTCAGCTCTTTTCCCTTTTTTTTTTATGTTCCATTTCTTTTCTTTGATTCTTCTGAGTGTCAGCTCAGCTCAATTAACCCCAACTCATGTTTGAGTTCTTCAAATCTTGACTCACATAATGGTTTTGTGAAGATGTCGGCCAATTGTTTATCGGTTGAGATATATTCCACGATGATGTCCTTCTTTTCAACATGATCTCTTATGAAGTGATATCGACATCGATATGCTTTGTTCTTGAGTGCGGCCGACAGGATTTTCAAGTAATGGCAATTGCACTTGTGTTATCACACATGATTGGAATTTCTTTTTCCTCAACTTCATAGTCTCTCACCTTTGTCTCATCCATAGGACTTGGGCACAACACCGCCCGCAGCTATGTATTCTCGCCCCACCAGAGGTGGCTATTGAATTTTGCTTCTTGCTAAACCAGAAATCACTGTTTCCTAGCATTTGACATGTGCCTCGAAGTGCTTTTTCATCAACTCGCATCCAAAGATAGTCGAGTCCGAATAGTCGATTAGCTTGAATCCACCTTCCTTTGGATACAAGTCATCAAACTTCTTGGCTTCCTTTCAAGTATCTCAATATTTTCTTAGTTGTTGTCATATGGCTATCTTTGGAGCGATTGAAATCTTGCACATACACCTGACAAAGGTGATGTCCGCCTCGCTTCTTTTGTGAGATAGAGCAATGATCTAATAAGTGCTCTCTTCTTGTTTGATCTACAAAGCTTGCCATCCGCATCCATGTCCATTTTGATGATGTATTCATTGGTATTTTCACGTAAGACTTCTCCTCCATACCAAACTTCTTCATTAAATCTCCGTGTATTTTGTTTGACTTATGAAGGTTCCATCCTTCACTTGTTTCACTTGGAGTCAAGGAAGAATGTCGACTCTCCCATCATGCTCATTTCAAATTTACTTTGCATGAGGTTTGAAAATTTTCACACGCGACTCTTTGTTTGTAGATCCAAAAATGATGTCATCCACATATATTTGAACAAGCGTATACTCTTTTTGTCTTAAATTCTGAAAAGTGTTCTATCTACTTTTCCTTTTGTGAATCCATTTTCGGTTAGGAATTGTGACAAGGTATCATACCAAGCTCGGGTGCTGTTTCAAACCATATAGAGCTTTTTTGAGTTTGTATACTTTATCTCCAAGAGTCTTCCGCTCAAATCCTGGAGGTTGTTCAACATACACTTCTTCTTCCAATAAACCATTTAGAAATGCACTTTTTACATCCATCCGATATACGAAGTGAAATTCTTGTGAGTCGCATAGGCAAGAAACATTCTTATAGCTTCGATCTTGCTACGGAGCAAATGTTTCATCAAAATCTATTCCTTCTTCTTGGCAATATCCTTTGGCTACTAATCTTGCTTTGTTTCTTACCACGTAACCTTCCTCGTTCATCTTATTTACGAACACCCATTTGGTGCCGATAACATTTTGATGTATGGGTCTTTGCACTAATTCCCATACTTTATTTTTTTCAAACGATTCAGCTCTTCTTGCATAGCTTGAATCCAATGTGCGTCGTCCAATGCTTGTAACACATCCTTGGGCTCTATTTGCGAGATGAAGCATGTGAACATAGCTTCTTGTTGAGTTCTCGATCTTGTTTTTACACCTTCTCTTATGTCTCCAATGACAAGTTACGTGGATGGTCTCTCGGCCATCTTACATCGTTGGAGTAAGTTAGGTGGATTCGATTGTCTTGCATTTGTGTTCTTTGTGGGTCGACTCTCTCGTGATCATTTAGCCGCAAATTTTCCAAATTGTTTTTGAGATTCAGCTATCTCATCTTCTTCGAGTTTATAGTTCCAATTTTCACTTGAAGATAGGGACTCTTCTTCATGGTTGGATGACTCAACTTATCACCGACTCTTCAATGTCTTCTCCATTTACATTTGGCTCATCGAATACCACATGAATGGATTCTTCTCAACCATAGTTCTTTTGTTGAGTACTCTGTAGGCTTTGCTTTCACCGAGTATCTAAGAGGATACCTTCATCGCTTTTAGCATCAAAAGCTTTTAGATTGTCTTTTCCATTGTTGTGGATGAAGCATTTACATCCAAATATTTTGAAATATGCAACATTTGGTTTTCTTCCACCAAATCTCATAGGGAGTCTTTGTCACCGTGTCTGTTTTATCATACATCTGTTTTGAGTGTAGCAAGTGTGTTGATTGCTTGACCCAAAATCTTTTTGGTAACCTGCCTTGACTAACATGGTCCTTTTGCTTCTTTGAGGGGTTCTTCATTCTTCTTTCTCGCAACTCCATTCTCTGTGGAGTCCTTGCTGGCGATAGTTCATGACTAATACCATTTTCAATACAATCTTGAGTTATTATTCCATTGACAAACTCGGTTCCTCTCTCGATCTTATTTTGATAATGGTTTAGCTCTTCTCGTTTTGAATCCTCTTCATCACCGTGGTAGTTTTTGTAGAGTTTCTTTCTTCTTACACATGAATATTGTCCATGTATATCTTGAGTAGTCATCTACTACCACCAAGGTGTATTTCTTTCCACTTATGTTTGGTTGGTTCCATCACAAATAGATCCATATGTAGCGGATGCAATATTCTTGTTGAAGATGAACATGTCTTTTCTTTGAATGAAGATTTGATTTGTTTTCCCTCCTGACATGCATCACATATACTCTCCTTCTTGTATCTTTGAAACTGGAAGTCCTTCCACAAGATTACTTCTTGCAAGCTTGTTAATTGTTTTGAAATTTAGGTGACTCGGCTTTTTGTGCCACAACAACTTGATTGATTGTGCTCTTTGCTAGTAGACAGTCTTTGGGTGTTGCGATTGACCAATCCACGACATACATATTCTTCTTCTTCTCTACATCCTTGCAAAGACAACTTCATTTGATTCAATATCCTTGATTTGGCATATACCCATGTTAAATCCAACATTGTAACCCTTGTCACGAGTTGGTCGATGCTTAGCAGTTGAAGTTGAGTCCTTCAACATATGCAACGCCTCTGTGATTTCTAATCCATTCCTCTTGATGGATCCAATGCCTCTTATTTCACCAGGAGCTTCATTTCCTCCAAATATGACTTTTGCTCCTTTTACTTCCTTGAATTTTGACAGATTTTTCTTGTTTCTGTCATGTGTCCGGGAATGACCACTATCCATGTACCAGGTTCCTTGGCACTCGGTTGTTCCTTGAACCCGCAATCAAGGAAATTAAGTTTTAGGTACCCATACTTGTCCGGGTCTGAGGGGTTAGAATTGTAAGATGATCCAACCAACTTATAGCCAAATGATTTGACTCTAAGGGGTTGCCATCTATCGATGCCATAATCATAATTAATCCTGGCAAATTGCTTGGGGATTCTAGGTTCATACAAATTGTCTCTTTTGTCGTATGCCTGTGTATAATTTTTAGCAATCGCCTTCTTTGGGTAATTGTGGTGTCTCCGAGTGTAGTGCCTAGGTGCATATGTGTCTTTGATGAAAGCTCTTATACTTTTGGAATGGCCTTTCTTTGAGTTCTAGGCCTTTGCCATTTGGGCTTATATTCCATAAGTCTATCTTTGATAGTTTACATTATTCCAATCGACTTGGCTTGGATATTTTCTACCATTTTCATAATATGTATTTCTTTTATGGATTTTCTCGGATTTTTGGTAGCTCTGCTTCTTTTCTACAGAGTATTTTCTGTTTGGAGTTTCTTCAAGAACTCAGTGAATCTCTTCTCGCTTGTCCTTTCAAATAAGACTCAACTCAGGTCATTTTCCTTTTCCTTTATAACCAAGGGCAGTTTGCTTGTTATGGTGCTTTGGATTGAATGTGTGTGCAACATTTAGAGTTTTGGGTTTTTGATTCTTCATGGCTTGAAGATCCTTTTTCCAAAATTAATTTTGAGGTTTGACATAGCACACAAGAGGAATTAAATCCTAAGCTGTCTTGTCTCCACATTCTCTTTGACTCATAATAAGATCATCCAATGATTTAGATGCCTAAGTGAATGAGGTAATAACATTTTTGAGCTCATTCTCCTCTTCTCTATAGCGTGCAATTTCTATTATTAATTTAGCATTTTCACCTTTTTAATCTTTCATTCTCATCGGTTATTTGACTTAGAGTACTCGGCTCCTTAGTCGACTTTGAGTTTTGACTCTTGAGTAGGTTGTTTTCCTCATTTAATAGTGTGTGTGAGGATTTAATGTATTCAAAATCTTTCATCATTTTTCCTAATGAATCATAAAGATCGAGTGGGTGATGAAGTGTGTGTGTCACGATCACTATCACTAGAGTCGAGTTTGATGAGTTAGAGTGTACCTCATCTTCTTGGTAAGGTTGATCTTGTTCCTTGGCCATCAAGCGGATCGAGCTTCTTCTTCGTAGTCACTTGAGTAGTCGACTTCATCGCTCTCTCGAATCACTGTCTCTCTTGACTTGGTTTTGTTTCGTGATCTGCACCATCATTGCCCTTTTTCTTTTCCTGTCTTCTTTCTCAAGACCTTCCTTTCTTCTTCATTCATGTATTTGTTAACTACGGGATATGAGCGATCAATGGCATAGTGACCTGGTTGTCTGATTCCAACATAGATATTGACCTTTTGATCGACTCTTTCCATTCTTGGATTGTCGACCCTTTGATACTCAACTTTTTGATGATCTGTTCTCTTGGTTGGCCTATCTTCCTTGATTTGGAGGAGGTGAGTGTCTTCGAAGATTCGCCCTTTCCTCTCTTGTAGTTCTTATTGAAGAACTTGTTGAATCTTTTGACCATCGGGGGCTATTTCTTACGGATCAATGACTTTTTGACCTCGACTCTCTTCCCATCTTTAACAATTAGAGCAAATTGTTTTGGAGTGTACAATTGTCTCTTCCTGTCTTTTATTCTCAACTCAAACTCGTAGGCTTTGAGGTCCGAGAATAATTCATGGTTGGATGTCTTTGATAGGTCCATGGAATGTCTCGAGTGCCATGACCTTCATTTCCCATTCGGTTGGAAGACTTTTTAGGATCTTCATACACATTTCATTCATGTATATTCCTTTCCAAGTGCGTATAACTCGTTGGTGATTTACGTGAACCGAGCATCCAGTTGATCCAGGTTTTCTCCTGAGATCGTTTTGAAGTTCTCAAATTTCTGTCACGGCATTTGATAATTTGTTTTCTTTGATTTGCTCGAGCCTTCACAAATCAATGTCGACATCCCGATTTCTTTAGCCGTTTTGCATGATTTGACTTTATTGAACATGGCTTTATCCAAGGTTTTGTAAAGGATGTCCTTGGCTACATTGTCCAGGTTGTATCTTTTTCTGTCATCATTTGTCCACTCGGTTCTTGGTTTTCAACCATGACTAGTGCAGGAGCAACATCCTCTTCTCCTTCACCGCAACTCTTCTTACAAAATGTGTTCACCTTTAAGATTTGCGGTGGCCCATCTTCTATCACTATCCACATATCATCATGTAATGCTTTGATAGATGAGCCTGCATCACGAATTTTCCAATCATCAAATTCTTCAATTGTGAACATAGAGATGCGTGTCAAATTTGCTTCCATGATAATAACTTTTAATGATAAAAAGAGTTTTGAGAGTTTAAGTACTAAAGCGGACTTTGAAAAGTTTGGAGATCTAGTTCGATAACCAATGCGGAGGGTTGAATGAACCAACCGCTCCGATACCACTTGTAGGTCCCAAGGGGTGTAAGCGTAAGGTTTAGAAGGGGGTTGAATAAACCTTACCAAATTTTCGTTTTAGTACTTTTAAATATTCGAGTTAATACTACACAATCAGAAATGTGTCCTTGATGGACAGACCAAGTTAGTCAATCGGTAGAGTTAGTCTCTCAACGGACTCAACCGAGCCGTTGATGGATTAACTCACCAGAGTCTAAATTAACTCACCGTGGTTTTGTTTTTCAATGGGAAGACTTAACACCCTTAAGTTTGATTAAGCAAGGATTTAGCGCTTGATTTAGTACTTATAGATTATCAAGTGGATAGCGAGATATGTCGTGAGAATTAAACAATTAAGATCACGAAATTAAAGTCTTTGAAATGTAAATGACACAATGAAATTTTTATAGAGGTTCGAAGATGGGGTAATTCTTCTACTACTCTCTTCTCCAACTCCCCGGAGGAATCCACTAGGTAATGATCGGTATACAAAGTGGTAACAGTCCGGATACAAGTCTTGATCACACAAACGACTTGATTCTTTGGGACTCGGTCACGGAGATGCCTTGATCACTCGGTGGCTTCTCGTACGACTCAACTTCTTCACAGGGCGGTGCCTTGCTACTACTGACTCACTTGCTCAAGCTCTTTGGATTTGATCACGAAGCCCTCCAAAAGCTTAAGACTTGTTCGACCTTGAACCTTCCTACAATCCTTCGTGGAATGTAGACCCCTTGATTTTTCGTGTTTTCCTCTTCAACCGATTGAAGTTATCTTTCCTTCACGGTGAGTGTTGGATTGATGTTCTTCGTAGTGTAGGCTTGAGGATTGAGAATGTTTGATTTTCTAATAATTGCTTGAACGTTGTTTTGTTCGGTCAGAACTTGTGTCACTCTCATATTTTTCATCCTCAAATAAAATCCTCGGCCTTTTATAGTGATCTTTCAAAAATTTGCCCGTTGAAGAGATAGGCTTATTTTTGAAAGTCACTTACGATCGTTGCTTGTCTTGTTGCGATCCTTGGAATTGCCATTTCCTCGTATGAATTGTCCTTTCACCTTTTGAGTTCGACACGGTGTAGTGCTTCCCATTGGTTCATTCCTTTTGCACGCTTCGGGGACCGAGCACTCCGAGAAAGGTGGTATGAAGATATTACTTGTTTAAGTAATTCTCTTGATTTCCGTGCAACGGATCTTTTCTGATTATCTCGACTTGACGCATTTCTTTGCTTTCCCCGTGACTTAGAGTCGACTTCCAATCATGGATGACTCTTTCTCACTTCAACTTGAGACTTAGCTTTTCTCGAGTTGACTTGATCGATACTCCACTCACCGCATCTCACCGCTTCTTTAGTAGAGTTCCCCTCTACTCTTCTTTGCCATACTCACTGTCTCGCAGCGGAGTCTTCCTTCTAGTCTTGATTGTCTTCTTGCATGTTAGCGCGTGGTGACTTAACTCGGCTTGCGACTCTATTTATTACAATGCATTTTACAATAAAAATTGGGGTGCCAACTCCTATTCTAAGTTTTACATGGCATTCATCAAAATCTAAACAATAAATTTCCTAACAATTGAGCTCTTTGAAGCCTTTGGAGGTGTGTGGTGTATCTTTCATCGGAATGGATTCTCCATTTATGACGGTGTTCCAAATATCAAACCCGCAACCTTGTAAATAGCATTCCATTCTTTCTTTCCAAAATATAAAATTTTTGGAATCAAACCGAGGTGGCTTGGTGGTGGAGGTGCCGAAAGATGAGCTTCGTTAAGTAGCCGACGATCGTTTCTCTTCACTCGCGATGTGAAACGAGCTTGCCAAAGAGTTTGGCTCGATACCACTTATAAGTCCAAGCGGCTATGATAATCTAGAGGGTTGAATAGATTATCTCCATCTTTTCGATTTTACCCTCTTTTTCGAACCGAAAGCTCAAACACAATAATAAAGGTGCGGAATATAAACAACACGCGTCGATTTATAGAGGTTCAACCCACCTAGGGCCTAATCCTCTACCACCCCAAAGATATCCGGGATGGATTTCAAAAAAAAAAGATTTTATTAATTTACCACAAATTAATACAACACCAACTTACAACAACACCTTGAAGAGCACCACACTCTTCATCAACACCACCTTTGAGATTACCACAATCTCACTTGAAGATTACCACAATCTCCAACGGCACCTTGTGAAGATTACCACAATCTTCAACCTTGAAGAATACCAAATTCTTCAACACCTCAACAAGAAGATTACCACAATCTTCTTACACCTAACACCTAGATCACCCAAGTGTGTTCTTACCACAAGAACACGCACAAGGATATCTTGTGTTGAATGATTACCCAAATTCAAGATTACAACTCGATAATTGATAATACAATAGAGTGCAAGTGTAATCAAGAATAGCCTAGACCTCAAGGATGTGAAAGTGAATAGCTAGGCAAATTACAACAAGAAATAAGACAATGTAAGAACAAGTGTATTCTTGAGTGTATCTTGTTGTGTTGTAGTTTTCTCTCTTATTGTGTTGCTTCAATTCTTCCTCTATTTATAGAAGATGTCTTGTACATGATAGGCTCCTCTTGGGGACATGAATTACTGTAAAAATTTGCAAGACAATTGAAGAAAAGAGCTGTTAGAAATCAATCCCACAAATTAAGGAAAAGATGTCTGCTGCACAACGGTTACATTTTTGCTGTCAAACTTAAGGGCGACCGGTCGCGCACAGATAAGAGATTTGAATAACACATTTAATATTACAACGTAGGCGACCGGTCGATATAGGCCGGCCGGTCGACCCTTGTCTCAACCGGTCCCCTAAAGCAAAAAGCAAGGTCTGAAGTTTCGTAAAGAGAGCAAGCTTCAGTTACCGGTCGATAGGGGTGTCGACCGGTCGACGGCACCGGTCGACCCCCTGGGCGACGATCGACTGTCTAATTTCACCTCGAGGTTCATTTTCTGTTTTGACGTACTCTTCAGGTGCGGGTTGCCTATCGGCGACCGGTTGACCTCAAAACAAAAGTGTTATCCAATTTAATATCGAAAATAAACTTCAAGAAATACTCCAAAAAATAGTGAAAATATTTTAGACCGATCGGGAGTATTAGGACAACATTTAGAAACATAGTTTCAATGTAAAAACCCGTTGACATAAAATCATTAAAAGTGTTGTCCAATTTTGTCGAAAATAAAACTTGAAGAAATACTCGGAAAGTATTAAAACCATTTTAAATCATTTAGGAGTATTTGGACAACCTTTAAAAACATTGTTTTGGTGTAAAAACAAAATCATCAAAATCATGATAAAACCATTTATCAAACAACATGGTGAAGAACCCGAGAGAATGGTGGGTGGACACAGGTGCTACACGCCACATATGCTCCGACAAAGACATGTTCTCAACGTATACTCCTATCAACGGAAGGAAGCTATACATGGGGAATCATGCAACGTCTGAAATTGTCGGTCTCGGCAAGGTGGTGCTGAAGATGACCTCGGGCAAGGAGCTGACCCTCGTTGATGTCCTTCATGTTCCAGACATTCGGAAGAACTTAGTGTCAGGATCGTTGTTGGTCAAGGCAGGGTTTAGATTAGTATTTGAGGCTCAAAAGTTTGTACTTATGAAAAATGGACAGTTCATAGGGAAGGGGTACTTAGATAATGGACTGTTCAAGATGAATGTAATGAATGTACTCCGAAAATTTGAAAGCAATAAAATTAATGCTTCTTCTTATTTGCTTGAGTGTTCAAATTTATGGCATGTTAGATTAGGACATGTGAATTTTAACACTTTGAAAAGGTTAGTAAACTTAGAATTACTACCTAACTTTAAAATAGATTCACATCACAAGTGTGAAATCTGTGTTGAGGCAAAAATGGCCAAAACACCATTCCACTCGGTGGAAAGAGAAGCGAGAACCTCTAGAGTTAATTCACAAGTGATATATGTGATTTAAAGTTTGTGCAAACTAGAGGTGGGAAAAATGATATATGTGATTTATCGATGATTGCACAAAATACTTTGTTATGTATATCTTTTAAGAAGTAAAGATGAGGCCTTAGAAGATTTTAAAAGCTATAAGAATGAGGTTGAAAATCAACTTAGCAAACGAATAAAGATAATTAGAAGTGATAGATGTGGAGAATATGGAGCTCCTTTTGATGAATTTTGCTCAGATTCTGGTATTATTCATCAAACGACAGCTCCTTTATTCACCACAATCAAACGGTATTGTTGAACGCAAAAACCGAACTCTAAAAGAGATGATGAATGCTTTGTTGATAAATTCTGGTTTACCTCGAATTTGTGGGGGGAAGCAATTCTCTCGGCTAACCATATTCTTAACAAAATATCACACAAAAATAAAGATAAAATTCCGCATGAATTATGGAAAGGTCGAAAACCTTCATATAAATACACGAAAGTGTGGGGGGTTTGGCTAAAGTAGAAATACCTAAGCCAAAACAAGTCAAGATAGGGCCTAAAACAATCGATTGCATTTTCATTGGATATGCAAATAACATGAGTGCATATCGATTTTTAGTGCGAATCAGCAATTCCAGATGTACAAGAAGGTATAATTATTGAGTCAAGGAATGCTGTATTTTTCGAAGACGTGTTTCCTTGTCAAGAAAGGAAAGAAGCTAGTTCTAGCAAAAGAACACGTGATACTGCTGATGGTGATCATCAAAGTGATGAAGAACCAAGACGATAAAGGGCTAAAACAACTAAGTCTTTTGGTCAGATTTTCTAACTTATGTGTTAGAAAATGAACCAAGAGACAATTAGTAAGGCATTGTCGATCCGAAGCTCCATTCTGGAAAGAACCTATTAACAAATGATGAGATAGATTCCATTATGCAAAATCATACTTGGGAGTTGGTAGAGCTCCCACCAGAAATAAGCCTTTAGGATGCAAGTGGATCCTTAAAAGGAAATATAAAGCTGATGGAACTATTGATAAGTACAAGGCCAGGTTAGTAGCTAAGGGATTTAAACAAAGAGAAGGCCTTGATTTCTTTGATACTTATTCACCTGTGACAAGAATCACATCTATTAGAGTTCTCATTGCTATTGCGCGTTGCATAACTTTGAGATACACCAAATGGATGTGAAAACGGCTTTTCTAAATGGTGAATTAGAAGAGGAAATCTACATGGAACAACCCGAAGGGTTTGTTGCTCCTGGACAGGAGAAGAAGGTGTGCAAACTCGTTAAGTCATTGTATGGCCTTAAGCAAGCTCCGAAACAATGGCACAAAAATTTGACAGAACTATGCTGTCAAATGGTTTCAAAATTAACGAGTGTGATAAATGTGTTTACATTAAAGACCCACCTAATGCTTATATAATTGTCTGTCTTTATGTTGACGACATGTTAATTATGGGTAGTAATCATGATATAATCATGAATACTAAGAAAATGTTAATCAAACATTTTGATATGAAAGATATGGGTATAGCAGATGTTATTCTGGGAATTAAGATTTCTAAAACATCTGATGGACTTGTTTTATCACAGTCTCATTATATTGAGACAGTACTTCGAAAGTTCAATGCTTATGACAGTCCTCCAGCTAAAACACCTGTTGATTTAAGCTTACACTTAGGTAAAAATCAAGGCGAGCCTGTATCTCAATCGAGAATATTGTCGGATTATTGGCAGTCTAATGTATGTTACAAACTGCACACGTCCGGATATTGCCTACGACGTTAATAAACTGAGTAGATTTACGAGTAATCCTGGAAATGACCATTGGAAGGCATTGATAAGGGTTCTTAGGTATCTAAGACTCACCTTGAATTATGGATTACATTACTCGAGATATCCAGCTGTATTAGAAGGATACAGTGATGCTAATTGGATATCTGACTCAAAAGACTCCAAGTCCACTAGTGGTTATGTCTTTACCATTGGTGGTGGAGCGGTGTCATGGAAATCCTCTAAACAAACGTGTATAGCTCGATCCATGATGGAATCGAGTTTATAGCATTGGATAAAGCTGGTGAAGAAGCGGAATGGCTTCGCAACTTTTAGAAGATATTCCTTGTTGGCCTAAGCGGTGGCTGCAATCATGATACATTGTGATAGTCGATCGGCTATAGGAAGGGCTCAAAGTAGTATGTACACGGTAAGTCTCGACATATACGTCGAAGACATAACACCGTTAGGCGATTGATCTCAAATGGGGTTATTACAATCGATTACGTGAAACCGAAAAAACCTAGCGGATCCGTTAACTAAAGGTTTGAATAGAGATCAAGTATACTACTTATCGAAAGGAATGGGCTTAAAATCCACAAAATAAGAATGTTCATAGTGGTAACCCAACCTTGTGAATTGGAAATCCCAAGACCTTGGTTCAATGGGACAACTAAGTTATGAATATTCGATAAACACTTGGAGCATATTACACTCATTCTGTCCAAGTGGAGAAACCCGCTAAATGTGGTGAGGTTAAGTTATAAACTTTTAATGATTCCTATATTTTAAAGAAGTGGGGTATGGCGGGATACTCTTAATATGAGATCACCTATATAAGTGTGAAGATGGGTCGCTAACGATGATATAAGTGTCCGGGGCCAAAATGGACACAACCGTGAGAACCAAATGGTGTTAGGAAAGATATTGTGTGGATGTTGTTGTTTTGGTTTACATAAACAAATTGAATGATTCAAGACATTGAGTCATTGTGCGGCTAGTAAATCCGATAGCATTCCACTAAGGAAGGTTCAAAGCCACAAGCTACCTCTCCCGATGCAATAGCTTTACTGTTTGAACTCTCTTAGTGTCCGCATACTCATATTCATTTATTTCCATTCATGTGGGGGATTGTTGGAATTGGTTTTATTAAATTGGGTTTTGACCCGATTTTAACCAATTATTTAAGTGGGGTCATTTATTCAAAGTATGAAATAAATGAGATAAACGTCATCTACGCTGGGTAGATGAGTTTAGCATTTTGAATTTCTCAAAACCAATATCGGGTGAATGAGAAATAAATGCATAAAGTTGGCCACTTGAAATGCTTTTATATATGGAATATAAAAGGGTGGGAATATGGAAAGCCATATCCCACATAGGAAACATAGTAAATGTTTGACTAGTTAATAAAGAGCTTCACCACTGCTAAGGAGTAATCAAGTGGAACTCCTTATGGTACACCCTAATGGACCAAGTCAATTTTGACTAGCCTTTGGCTAGCTCAAAAACCGAGGGCGGTGCGGAGCACCGTCCGAGCCGCAGCCGGAGCTGGCCCGGCCCACGCACGTCGCACATAGTCGCATTGGGCGCTGAGGCGCACTTTGCACTTCGCGAGGAGCTTTGAAGAGCCTTAAAGTCTTGAAAAATCGAACCAGGGCTCGATCCGGTGGCTCGGTGACGTGGCGGGACGGCTCGGGTGGCGCGACTTGGCGAGAATCGTGCGAGTGGCGACACGTGGCGCCGATTGGATGCGTTTGTTCGCGATGGGGCATTGGATCGGGCCGCGTCATCACGTGTGCGAGTGTATGCCAAAGGGTGTGTTCCTTCAGACAGATACGATCGGGACCATCGGATCTCAAAATTGTTAACCACGGGCGCGATCGACGGTCAAGATCGATCCGGACCAGGGTTGCACCCATCAAGAGGCACCAGGAGCTCTATATAAACCAGCCCCCAAAAGTCATTTAATAACATCAAATTTCGAAATTCACTTCAACTTTCTCGCATAATTTTGTCAAAGAGAGTTCAAAAACATCTAAGTGTTCGTTGTGCTTGCGATTTGTAGTGCAACTATCGCATGTGTTTGTCGTTGTATCTTGGGAGACAATTGCCGCATACCGTACGCACCGTGAGCGGGCAATCTTCTCTTAAAGAGAAAGAGTCCAACGCTTGCCTCGACATATCGATTTTTACCGTTACTCGCTCAATTGTTTTGATCATTCGGTATACACCATACAAAATTTCCAACATATACCACCTGGAAAAATGACTTTTTTGTTTAAAAACACACAGTATTTTTATGTTAAAATTATAAATATACATTAATATATTATTATATAAGAACCTATTTTCATTTATGCAAAAAAATAATAATTTTGTGTAATATTACTCTACCTCATAGTTATGTTCATTATATCGTATACATAATCATATGACATCATCATCACCTAATATAATGATGTAATGATTAGACTTGTCGAAGTATTAAAAAATGATGTAATGATTAGCTAATTATTAATCATTATCAACGATTAAATACTCGTTTTGTTGTCAAAAAGAATGACTTTATAAAGGCGGTTTGTGCAAACCGATTTTGATTGACAACTAAAAAAATATAAAACAAATGTAAAAGGTCTTCTCCAAGCCGTTTTCTAATTTATTAGACTTTTGTCGTCGAGCCGAGTCGTTTTTCTTTTAAAGTCGATAGTCGGCTAGTCCGCTTACGCTTTTTTAATAAAATTTTGGGTGCCGCCATTCACACTCGTGAGCTAGGTCCTAAAATTCGAGGGTCCGAACGAGAAAAAAATGAGGCCCTTGTGTTTACATAAAAAAAAACTAAATAATAATATAATAAATATAATTACATTGATTAACAAATAAATTAAGATATATATTAGCGAGAAAGGGATAACGTTTTTAATCAACCCAAACTATACGGGTTTTTACACTTTGCAACCCGAACTTTGAAAAGTTACGATTGCAACCTAAGAAACTTTACAAAATTTTACACTTTGCATAAAATTCGGTTTTACCCCGATTTCGGGAAAGTTGGTTTGTAGTTTACACTCCAAACTTTAAAGTTGTTACACTTTGCAACCTGGACGATAAATTTTATTGCATTTTCTTTGATTACTCCCAAAGGTCTTGCGATCCTCGAAAATGGTATCGAGCCTAGGTTTATTAAGAACTTTTAGTTAAATTTATTACATTTATGTAATTAACAATTGTGAGGAGAAATTACTCCGAGATTATGGATCCGGACCGATGTCCGAGATGTACCACTTACAGACATATCGTCAAATATTGACGATGTATGCACAAGGACACCTTGACCGAGTCTCATATTGGGAATACCAACATGAAGAAAAGGAAGAATGCGGCAGAGCCGACGGGAAACCTTAAGGCAATGCAAAATGCGAGCGAATATTATAGGCGATTCTGGATGCTTAACTGCACCATATATGTTCACTTGATGAACCTTCAAGAAACGGTTCATGAAAATTCTCATCGAAACAATGATTCCGATGGAGTACCTGAGTGGAACGAGATACTTCAGACAAATCTAAGATCTCAAAGATCTTAGAGAAATCGAGAAGACGGTGCGAATTATGGCAACCGCCATATTCATCTACTGAAAGACAAGTTCATCGATCGAACTGGATGGAGACGATGGTGAAATATCGAAAAAAACTCTTGAACTCCTTCATGATATTCGAAACGAGTCAAGAACCTGGAGGACAAAGCCGAGTTCATCCTCGGAGGAAGGAAACGTATTGATTTTGGGACGGTACCTATTTACACCAAAAAGGAAACCAACCGAAGTTATACGAAAGATGACAGATGAGGAAAAGCTCATTGCTCTAATCAAAGGAAAATCCATCAAAAATTAAAAAGATGGATATGGAAAAGATGAATCTTAAAGATCTACACGACCGGCCGAATCCTTCGGCGGGATTAGGTATTGTAGATTTAAAGATGAACGCAGTGAGGAATCGGCTTTGGTTACCTATGACCCACAAGGTAGACCAATTCCACCACCACCGCCACCAGCTAATCCTAGCGTCGAAGAAAGTGCGGGTTCGCATCATGGAGCTCGGGGCGAGAGGATGCCACATGTTGGGGATTTCACGACCGGGAGTGATCCACTTTCGAGAAACAGGAGGTCGAAACCCTCTTGCAGAACTAGACAACCTCTTTGGAAGGCCGAATGTTTATCGACGCCTTATGGAAGATCGCACCTCGACCCAATACATCCATATGGGTTGATGTTAAATCTGGACATCCCGTTTTAAAAATAGAGAAGTTCTCATTGATGAATGGGCTTGACTATGAGAATTTCAAAGAACCCTCTGTAAGTCCAAGTGGCTACAATAATCTAGAGGGGGGGTGAATAGATTATGCCGATTTTTTGCAAATCACCCTCTTTTTTAAACAATGAGTAGATAACAAGAATGTAAATGCGGAAAATAAACAACACTCGTTGATTTAAAGAGGTTCAACCCACCTAGGGCCTAATCCTCTACCACCCCAAAGATCTCCTGGATGGATTTTAAAAGAAAAAAGATTTTATTAATTTACCAAAAATTAATACAACACCTTGAGGATTACCACAACCTCTTTCACCACCTTGAGGATTACCACAACCCTCTTACAACACCTTTGAAGATTACCACAACCTTCAAACACCTATCACCTAGATCACCCAAGTGTATTCTTACCACAAGAATACTCACAAGGATGTCTTGTGTTGAATGATGACCAAAATCAAGATTACAACTCAATAATGATTGATACAATATGAGTACAAGTGTAATCAATAATTGAAAGCCTGACCTCAAATAAGTGCAAGTGAAAGTGCTTAGGCTAATACAACAAGATATATGAAAGTATTTGCTCAATTGCTCTTTGCTTGTATATTGTGTGTTGTATGTTGTTGCTTGAATGAAGCCTCTATTTATAGGAGAGGACTTGGCTTTCATTTCCAGACATTGGCTCCTCCTTGGGGAGTGATTTGCTGCAAAAGAAACCATTTAAAATGATCAATATAGTGTTAGAAATCAATCCCACAAAATAGGGAAAAGTTGTCCAAAACGCAACGGATAGTTTCTTCGATAAACATGAGGTTCGACCGTCGCGCAGAGATAAGATTGAAATTGAATTCTGCGAATTTTTACACGGGGGACCGGTCGAAGAAGGGTGCGACCGTCGCCTTAGTCAGACGGTTGCCCTTGACAATTTTATGAAACAGAGAAGTCCGGAACAAAAATCCAACTTACAGTGCAATTCGCCCGGCCGATCGGTCGACCGCACCGCCCGCCCACCTGGTCGACGGCGCCCGCCCTATTTTTCTTACGTCCCATTTTCTGTTTCTCGACTCAACTCAAGTACGGGTTGCCCTATAGGGCGACGGTCGAGCCTTAAACAAATGTGTTGTCCAATGTTTTATTGAAAATAAACTTCAAGAAATACTCAGAAAAATAGTAAAACATTTTAAGTTGATCTAAGTATTTAGACAACATTTTTGGGACATATTTTTGGTTTAAAAACAAATTTGAACAAAATCAAACATAATCATCAAAATCATGATAAAAACATTTGTCTAACAAACTCCCCTTTTTTGATGATTACAAACCAAAACAATGATTTTAAAAACCAAATAAATTTTTGGTTTTACGAGTAAACTATCCGTTAGAAGTATTTCATACAAAGCTCCCCTATTTATGAGCATATCAACAAACGATTATTATAAGTAAAAAGCACAAGCTATAACAAGTATATATAGAATGCATCATGCGCTAAGGAGCTCCCCTTTCACAAAGCTTATAAACAATTTCATCCGAGTCCAAAATTCAAGCCATGGACTAGGTATTAGAGTCCACAATACTTATTGCGAGCTTTTATTAGCATTTCTTGAGCTAACGAGCTAATATCCTGTTTCTCCCCTTTGGAATCATCAAAAGAACGTTAGAATGGTGAAAACACCATACAATAATATCAAAGTGTGCCAAATGGACGGTTTATTAACCGTTGAGCAATGAAAGCATAATAATCCAAGGAAAATGGGAGAAATGTAATATGAAGAGTTCATACGCTTGTTTTGTTTGTCAAAACATGATCTCAATAAGTATAGAAAACTTTTGAAAGCAAGAGAATCATGTATAAGTTGAAATTTTCATTGCGACATATCATTGAACACCTTGTGTGCGTTAAAAATAAAAGAGGTTGAATATAATCTTTGTAAATGGTTCAAGCCAAAAATTTTCAACATCAATTCAAGTCAATCATCATACATAACAACACAACAACCAAGCTCATCATGATCATACGAAAATTACATCAAACATTTTCAAGAAACTCGAAAACTCAAGGGTTCCACCCATTGAGTAAAAGAAGCGGAATTCTTACCATTTGATCGGAAAGAGTGAGCCATAATGGTGATGATCATGCTATATAATGTCCATGTTGTGTAAAATATGCATGAAAACCATTTTTGAATGAAATTTGAGTGAATTTGGCAAAGGGGACGAAAAATGGCCAAAAATTTGTTAAAATAAAGAATGTCAAGACGTAACGTTTAAAAGGCAATATATAGCTTAGGGCGACGGCCGAGGTTGAGGGCGACCGGTCAAGGTTGAGGGCGACCGGTTGCCCTCAACTCCTTCACCACCTGTCTTGTCGATTTTTCCAAAATCCGAATTTTCAACCAAAAATCCGATTTTTCGCCCCTAAGTTTTAAAAATGTGCAAAATGCAAACGTAAGCTTCATTCAATATGCATTATGCCTAACCGAGCTCGTATTGATGAAAAAGTCTCGGAAGATAGCGGTTTTTGTGAAAATATCCGCTAATTGATCTTGAGATGGTACAAAGGATATCTCAATTTTACGTTTTGAAACACAATCCCTTAGAAAATGATGTCGAATCTCAATATGTTTAGTACGGTTATGATGAACCGGGTTTTGAGCAATATTTATAGCGGATATGTTATCACAAAAGATAGGAACATTTTCAAAAGAACATTTATAATCCGCTAAAGTTTGTTTCATCCAAAGAAGTTGTGTACAACAAAATGCTGCGGAAATATATTCGGCTTCGGCCGTTGAAAGAGAAACACAGTTTTGCTTCTTTGAAAACCAAGAAACTAGGCAATCGCCTAAAAATTGACATGATCCGGAAGTACTTTTCCGATCATCAATATTTCCCGCATAGTCCGAATCACTATAACCTTTAAGAGAAAAATTTTCATTCTTTGGATAGAACAAACCATATTGAATGGTGCCTTTCAAATATCGAAAAATCCTTTTAACGGCACTCATGTGAGATTCTTTGGGATTGCTTTGAAAACGAGCACATAGGCATACGGCATGAAGAATGTCCTGGTCTACTAGCGGTTAAATAAAGTAAACTACCAATCATACCTCGATACTTTGATTCATCCACGGACTTGCATTTCTCATCTTTGTCAATTTTGACATTTGTTGCCATAGAGTGGAGACGGTTCTTCCTTCATCAATGCCGAACTTTTTCAAAAGTTCTTTTGTATACTTTGATTGAGAAATATAAATACCTTCTTGGCATTGCTTAATTTGAAGTCCAAGAAAGTTAAGCTCCCCATCATACTCATCTCGAATTCTCCTTGCATTAACTTAGAAAATTTCTTGCACAAAGAATCATTAGTAGCACCAAAGATAATATCATCAACATATATTTGCACAAGTAAACAATCTTGCCCTTTTTCAAAAACAAATAGAGTTGTATCAACTTTACCTCTTATAAAACCATTTTGTAGAAGAAAAGAACTAAGTCTATCATACCATGCACGGGGTGCTTGTTTTAAACCATACAAGGCCTTTTTAAGTTTATAAACATCATTAGGCCTAGAAAAATTTTCAAACCCCGGAGGTTGTTTTACATAGACTTCTTCTTGAATAATACCATTTAAGAAGGCGGATTTAACATCCATTTGGTAAAGTTTGAAATTTTTAAAGCAAGAATAGGCAAGCAAAATACGAATAGCTTCTAAACGTGCTACGGTGCAAAAGTTTCATCATAGTCAATACCTTCTTCTTGACAATACCCTTGAGCTACTAACCTTGCCTTATTTCGAACAATGTTGCCTTGATCATCAAGTTTGTTCCTAAAACCCATTTTGTGCCAATAATGGTTTGAGAAGGAGGACAAGGTACCAATTCCCATACATCATTTCTTTCAAATTGATTCAACTCCTCTTGCATCTCTAGAAACCAATCCTCATCCTCAATAGCTTCTTTAGCATTTTTAGGCTCTTTTTGAGAAATAAGAGCTTTTTCGCAAATTTTCTCCGAGTCATCACTTTGTCAAGGGGATCACCAATAATAAGATCTTTTGGGTGATCTCCTTAAATTTCAATGCAACGGGAAGATCTGAGATATCACCTCTATCTTCTTGAGGACCATTTGAAGTGGACGGTTGATCATTTGATGTAGACGGTTGATCATCAATTTCAACAATTTGTTCAATAATATCCTCCTCATCACTTTCATCATTAGGAATTCTTTCAACTCCTGAAGCTTCATTGAATTTAACATGGATGGATTCTTCAACAACTCCACTAGTCTTATTGTAAACCCGATATGCTTTGCTTTTTGTTGAATATCCCATAAATATCCCTTCATCGGCCTTAGGATCAAGTTTGTCCAATTGATCCTTGGTATTCAAAATAAAGCATTTACAACCAAATATCTTGAAATAACTAATATTTGGAGTTCTACCTTTCCCAAGCTCATATGGAGTTTTATTCATTTTAGGACGAATATAAACTCGATTAATGACATAGCAAGTGGTACTCCATTTCTTGTGATGTCCGATTTTTCCGTTCGGCTACTCCATTTTGTTGAGGTGTCCTTGGAGCCGAGAAATTATGAGCATATCCTTTGGTTTCACAAAATACTCAAAATTCACCGTCAAATTCTCCACCTCGATCGCTACGGATAGACTTGATAGTATCTTCTTTTTCATTCTCAATAAGTCTACACAACTTAACGAACTCATTAACGGCATCGTTTTTATTGGTAAGAAAAAGAGCCCAAGTATATCTCGAGAAATCATCGACTATAACAAAAGTGTAATGTTTTCCACTTAGACTAGCCGTACCAATGTCCCCATACAAATCAAGGTGAAGCATTTGTAGAGGTTTGGTTGTGGAAATTTCATTTTTGGGCTTAAAACTACTTTTAACTAATTTGTTCTTTTGACAAGTGTCACATAAGCCAAGATTTTCAAAATTTAATTTGGGTAGTCCTTTCACATGTTGGTTTTTGTAAATATTTTTCAAATTCTTGTATCCAACATGTCCAAGTCGTCTATGCCATAAACTAGTTAAATCATTATTGGCGACTAAACAAGAAATATTTTGACTAACCAAATCACTTGTACAAATTTTATAAAGATTGCCTTTTCTATTTGCCTCACAAATAATTTCACCATTTTTAAGTATAAGGCATTTTTCTTTATTAAAGGAAACATCATATTTTGAATCACAAAGTTGGCTAACACTTGTCAAATTAAACTTAAGCCCTTCAACTAATAGAACATTACTAAGAGAGAAAGAAGAGTTACCAATTTCTCCATTTCCAAGAATCTTTCCTTTGCCATTGCGAACATGACCATACCCTCTTCTTGGAGTTTGATGTTGGTAAAAAGTTCTCTCCACCCGGTCATATGGCGTGAACATCCGCTGTCCACGAGCCATTTTGAATCCTCCATTGTGGTTATAGCCCTATTACCTACAAAAGAATTCCTTTTAGGTACCCTATAATTTTGGGGTCCATGGGGTTAGTCTTGAGACCTTTGGTTCTCCAAACATGTCTTGAGCTATTTCTCAATTTGCAATTATTAGCATAATGTCCAACTTTGCCACAACAAAAACAAGTAGGAATATTATAATTATTAGCACGTATAAAAGTCGGACTTTGGTTATTTTTCTTAAAAACACTTTGAAATGGCTTATAACCAAGTCCCGATTTGGAATGCTCACCTCTTTGTGCATCTAAAATTTTTGTAACTTTATCCGTACTTACGTTGAAACGATGCATATCATTTTTCAAACATTCAATATCTTTTGTGAGTAATTCCTTCTCGGTTTCAAGAGAATGAATTCTAGTAAGAGTAAGAGCATGAGCTTTGTCTAGAGATTCATAAGAGGTAAATAATTTTTCTTTTTCAACTTTAATCTCCTTATGCTCCTTTTTCAAGTTTTTGTATTTAACGATTAAATTTTGAAACTCAATTTGCAATTCATCAAAATCACATTGCAAGTCATCAACTATGGAGGAAGTAGAAGAGTTTGAGTGTACCTCATTGTTTTCATCGTCTATAGCCATGAGACCGTGTTCGGTTTCTCCTTCCTCATCGGTTGTTTCGAGTAGTTCGTCCCATGTTTTGACTTCCGCATTTAGAGCCTTCTTTTTAGTGAAAGGCTTCCTTTTCTTTTGCTCTTCTTCATCGAGCTTCGGGCAATCGGCAATGAAGTGTCTGGGTTTTCCGCATTTAAAGCAAGCATTATCTCTTGGTTTTCTTGCTTTATTTTTATTCACAAATTTTGCAAATTTTCGAACAAGTGCGGCCGTCTCCTCATCATCATCATCATTATCATAGTATGCATTATTAGAAGAAGAAGCAAGACCTTTAGAAATAATTTGCATACCCAATTGATTTGTGGATGGTTTGGAATTTTTCCTCTCCTTGAGATAGACTTCATAGATGAGTAGATTTCCAATAAGTTCATCAAACTTGAGTGTCTCAAGATTTTGTGCCTCCGTGATTGTCGTTACTTTTTCGGACCATGACCCGGAAGTGCATTCAATACCTTGGTCACCTTGTCTTCTTCGGAGATGACCTTGCCGAGGGCCACAAGAGGATTGACAATATTGTTAAGCCTTTCCACCATCTTGAGATGCTTTCGCCATCATACATGTTAAAGTTTTCAAGTCTTTAACAAGCATGGTCTTTCTTGCTTGCTTGACTTTCTTAGTCCCTTCATAGATTGTCTCCAATTTTTCCCAAACCTCATGTGCCGACCTTATGCCTCTTATGCGATTGTACTCGGTGGCGGTAAGAGAACAATGCAAAATATTTAAGGCCTTACCGTTTAGAGAAAAGCCTTTTTGTCGTTTTCATCAAACTCCTTGAAAGGTTTAGGAGCCAAAGTGCCATCTTCCGATTTCTTTGTTGGTTGATCAACTCCTTCAATGACCACATTCCAAATGTCGAACCCACACCCTTTGAGGAAACACTCCATACGGTCTTTCCAAAATGCGTAGTTGTTGGCGTCGAATAGTGGTGGCTTGTTGGTGGAGGCGCCTTGGTAAGATGAGCATCATTTGTAGCCATGGATCTTTCCTCTTTACTCGGAACGAGCTAGCCAAAGAGTTTGGCTCTGATACCACTTGTAAGTCCAAGTGGCTACAATAATCTAGAGGGGGGGTGAATAGATTATGCCGATTTTTCGCAAATCACCCTCTTTTTGAAACAACGAGTAGATAACAAGAATGTAAATGCGGAAAATAAACAACACTCGTTGATTTAAAGAGGTTCAACCCACCTAGGGCCTAATCCTCTACCACCCCAGTATCTCCGGGATGGATTTTAAAAGAAAAAAAGATTTTATTAATTTACCAAAAATTAATACAACACCTTGAGGATTACCACAACCCTCTTTCACCACCTTGACGATTACCACAACCCTCTTACAATACCTTTGAAGATTACCACAACCTTCAAACACCTATCACCTAGATCACCCAGTGTATTCTTACCACAAGAATACTCACAAGGATGTCTTGTGTTGAATGATGACCAAAATCAAGATTACAACTCAATAATGATTGATACAATATGAGTACAAGTGTAATCAAGAATTGAAAGCCTAGACCTCAAATAAGTGCAAGTGAAAGTGCTTAGGCTAATACAACAAGATATATGAAAGTGTTTGCTCAATTGCTCTTTGCTTGTATATTGCGTGTTGTGTCTTGTTGCTTGAATGAAGCCTCTATTTATAGGAGAGGACTTGGCTTTCATTTCCGACATTGGCTCCTCCTTGGGGAGTGATTTGCTGCAAAAAGAAACCATTTAAAATGATCAATATAGTCATTAGAAATCAATCCCACAAAATAGGGAAAAGTTGTCAAAACGCAAGCGGATAGTTTTTGATAAACATGAGGTTCGACCGTCACAGAGATAAGATTGAAATTGAATTCTGCGAATTTTTACACAGGGGGACCTGGTCGAAGGGGGTGCGACCGTCGCCGCTTTAGTCGACGGACCGTTGCCGCCTTGACGATTTTACGAAAACAGAGAAGTCTGGAACAAAAATCCAACTTAGTGTCAATCGCCACGGCCGACGGCCGATGACCGCACTGCCCGCCCACCTGGTCGACCGGGTTGCCACCCTTTTTTTTTCTTACGTCCCATTTTCTTTTTCGACTCAACTCAGTGCGGGTTGCCCTATGTGGCGGCCAGTCGAGCCTTAAAAAATGTGTTATCCAATGTTTTATTGAAAATAAACTTCAAGAAATACTCCAAAAATAGTAAAAACATTTTAAGTTGATCGGAAGTATTTAGACAACATTTTTGGGACATAGTTTTGGTTTAAAAACAAATTTGAACAAAATCGAACATAATCATCAAAATTATGATAAAAACATTTATCTAACACCCTCGATCTTACAAAGGATTCATTCATCTTACTCCTTGAAATGAGTCTTGAAGGATCGGTGAAGATTGCTGGGATATGATCGATGCTAGTACGAAAAGTTCGGTCACATCGGGGAATCACTTAAAGGAATTGTCGATGGTATGGCCAAACTATTCAAAATCCAATTCATCGGCACAGTTATTTCGAGGATTAGAGGATGAAAAAAAAAAGAGATATAAACAAGCCCTTTATAGCATTGAGTTATTGGATATTTGTCATATTGATGAATATATCAAGTTGTTCACCGAATACCGGTGGAAATCCAAGATCGAGGAAAAAGAAGCTGCACAAACCTATTCTTTGCCAAGATTCCGAGTCCCCGGAGAGAAATGCTTATCGGGAATACAAGGGTGGAGTCAAGTAGAAATCGTGGCCGTAAAAATGTCTTTCCTAAAGGCCAAGTTATCGAATGGTGTTACCAAGCGGCTCTATACAAGAATTACAAAAGATTAAGAGGAATTAACAAAACAGTTCCTCTATGTTGCGTGGATAATGATATCCCAACAGTTGTGGGAGGTCAACCAAGGCGGCATAAAAGAAGAAGGATAGAAGCCATCCATACCACCGAGGAAGCGACATACAAAAGAAGTAGGTCTTCATGGAGACCTAGAAGGTTATGGTCAAAACAAAAAGCCCGGTTATAAATCGGGGCAAAGACGCATGCAAGCGAGTAGAGCCTCATCATCGTGTTCTAATCAAGCAAGTACCAGCGAGAAATCCAGGAAGAAGAACTTTCAGGCGTGCTCACACCGAGCTAATGAAAGTTTCAAAGATCAGTAATTGGACATGCGGAGCAAGAGGACATATCTCGACCGATTGTCCGTAAAACCCGAGAAACGAGGAGTCGATTAAGTTCGAGGCTACACCGAAATCGAAGAAGGCTGTCTATTATCAAGATCTTATACAGTGTATCAATTTGAGGATATTCCCTCGGATGAAAGCATCTATGAAGAAGAAATCTATTCGACGATGGAAGTGACTCATTTCGAATCGGAGTGAAGAAGAAATTCTTCAATGAGACGATCGAGAGAGGATATGTTAGGATTCCTCTCTCACACGACATGATATCTCATAAGACTCTTATGAGAATCATGAAGGAAGATCCAAAGCTTCAAGTCTATGATGGATTTACGATCGGAGCTATGGAAAAAGCATTGGATAAAATTGGGTTTCAGTAATGGAAAACACCAAATTATCCACAGGTAACAACCGGAGAATTTGCTATTCCGATGGAGTTTCTTGGTAACTGATCAAGATGCAGTTGGTCCCTATTAGAGAAATACAAGAGATCAAAAGCAAAGTTAAAAGAGAAGTTGCAAATACACTCTCATGGATTCATATCGGAGCCATAAGAGTAATTATTAAAGCAACATTCAAAGAAAGAATAGATTCGCCTCTCAATCTTGCTATCTTTGACAAGCGAATCTCGCATCTCAAGGATTCATGCCTTGGAGCGGTTACAGGAAATTTGTATGCGGGAAATTGGCATTTAATGTCTATCCTAGATTGCATACAATTTGGGAGATCGAGACTTCAAGAGAGTCCTAACCCTTCATCAAGATTTCAAAAGAGTCGATTTGATGAAAGAAGGAAACAGGCCTTACTCGATCACATACAAGATTTCCTATGCTCTCTCGAATACCCATCATTCCGAAGTATTCTTGAGAAAGGAATTTATTGAAGTCCCAAGAATCTTTGAGGACTTTGCCAGGTGGTGTTACCGAAATCATTGAATCTCCAACTATTAAGGAGATTGATATGATAATTCAAGATCAACCAGTCTTCAACAAAAGTCGAGTCTCGAGTTGAGCCTAGAAGGATGTCTTTCCAAAGCAAGATAGAATGGTGAGTAGCATCGTCGGGAAGAAAGGAGACCAAGTACGATTCAAATGCGCATCCCGATGTTTTTAAAACATTAGGAGAGTTGAAATGTCCGGAAGGATATGGCGAGAGGTTGAAGTAATATTCGACATCACTCAAAAGGATAACATTTTTCCTTGTGATGTTCTATATTATCTCCAACAACCAATCGTTGAATGTATCAAGGAAACCCAAGATAGGAGAAATTGAGCTTACTATCACAGAGTTGCGGGAAAGATCCCCGGAACAATTAATACTGGGAATTGAATTTCTTGAGGAGCATAAACCTTGGGAAAGATTACAAGACGGAATGGAGTTCACAAAGTGGCTAATAAAAGATACAGAATCGAGATGACCACTAGTCCATTCTCCATATACATTTCTATTGGAATGTTATATGTCAAATACAAGGCCGAGTATTTCGCCGCCTATATTGATTCAGTGCCGGAATATGTACTCACAGAGCTTCGATGTTTTTCCTAAAGAAATTGAGAAGATTTACCAGCTATTGCATGAAGAGATTTCTCTAAAAGGATTCTTATCCTTAACAGGAATTAAACAAAAGAAATAATGATCGGAGGCGGGCGACCGCATGGTACAAAGTAAAGACGCCACCAATCTATTTCCATGATACAGTGCGAGATATTTTGCTAGAAACAATTTCCTACAAACATTAAAGCGATTCACACAAGAGAACGAGACGAGAAGACTTATTTTCACAACCTTATGTGGTCATAAGATTATTGTCCGTAGATCGCGGGAAGCATTTTACGAAAAATGCCTATTAATTTTCGCGGCAGCGTGGTGATGAAGCCAAAATTCGCAATCCAAAAATGGTGGATCAAGGAAATTTGGTGAAGCTTTATTATCCTATGACAATTTGGTTCCATCCGGAAGGATCGAAGATATGGGATAATAACTTGTATTCATTCAGAGTACAAGGAGAAGAACGAGTCACTCTAGAAGCCATTGCGGGGAATTATGGATGAGTCTAATGGAGAATCCACAGAGTGATGTAACCATAGAGGAACAAATATCACTCGAGGATATCAAGAAGAAGATCCAAAGGAATTACAATGAAGATCCTTTGGCTTGGTGGGATAAGAACGAGCTTAAAGCTTCCTTAAAGGTTAAACCTGGAAAGGAGTGCGAGTTCGTAAGATTCAAACCAATCCTTATGAACCAGAAGATCGTGAGGATATGCAAAAGATACTTAAGGAACATTTTGACCTTAAGTTAATTTCCCCAGGAGTTTCTCCATACAAAGAAATCCGTGATTCTTAGTCGAAACCATGGAGAAATCAAAAGAGGAAAGCCAAGACTTGTTATTAATTACAAAGGGATTAATAACATTTTGGAGTTCGACGGATATTATATCCCAAGCGAAAAACATCCGTTAATTGTATCAAAGGTGCCAAGATATTCTCAAAGTTCGATTGCAAGTCCGGATTTTACTGATCAAGATGGATGAAGAAAGCAAGAAGTTCACACTTTCTCTACACCACAAGGACACTATATTTGGAATGTGATGCCTATGGGATTGGCTAATGCACCCCAGATATATCAAAGAAAGATGGATAATCTATTCAAAGATTATTTCGTTTCATGTTCGTGTACATCGATGATATTCTTATCGCTTCAAAGAACATGAAGGAGCATCTCAAGCATTTGGAAATATTCTCGGATGTTTGTCACAAGGAAGGATTAGTGCTTTCTTAAAAGAAGGCGAGTGGTTGCAACAAGACAAAGTTGAATTCCTAAGAATTGAGATCGACGAATCTGAATAATCCTACAAAGTCATATTGTAGAAAAGATACAGGATTTCCGGATACATTGAAAGACAAGAAGCAACTTGAGTTTTCTTGAGTTGTCAATTTTTTGGAATGTTCATAAACAATCTAGTACATTACGAAGGTGTTTAGCCCATTGCTTAAAAAGGATGCAAAGATTCAAATGGGAGAATGAACATCAAGAAGGGATCAAGCAACTTAAGGAAGTTTGCAAAAATTTTCAAACTTGCAATTCCACAGATGAAGATGAACTGTTTCTTTACACAGGATGCCGGTGATGACTGGTGGGCGGCGATTCTTGCGAAAGTCACACCAAACGAGGAAGTGCCATGCGATATCTTTGCGGTTTATTCACCCTTTATTCACCCCGAGTGAAGCAACTCGGTGGCATATTAATGAGAAAGAATTTTTGCAATGTAAACGCTTTTAAAAAATGGCCTCTATTTTTATCAAAAAAGTTTACTTTAAAAATTGATAATTCAAGTGTCAAGCTTTTCGAAAAACAAAATTGAATCAAAACCGAAAAAGGCTCGATTACTTAGATGGCAAGTTGAATGTCAATATTATGATTATGATATTGTCATTATAAAATCTAATGAAAATATTCTTGCATTTCTTGACACGAGATGGAAGGACGCATTCTTTGAGGTCCTTAAACGAGTAAGACATCTCGGGGAAAACCTGGAGAGTCTAGAACGAGATTTTGGGACGTTATGTCTCAATGCGTAAGTTTCTCGACGACTTCAACAGCTGACCAAAAATCCGTTTCTAGTCAAATATGAGCATGTCGGTTCGCTCAAGGACAATTGTTCTTAGCGCCGCAAGGGCCTCTCTTCCAGCCGCATCTCCTACGGTGCAAAAAGGGGCCGAGAGAGTACGGGGCTCTAACCCGGAGGTTATGGATTCAAGTACCATAATCACAAGTGTTGCGGTGATGCATCCCCGAGGGTGTACAAATCAGAATTTAATGTTGAAACTCCGGTGTCACAACCCGAGTCTTCAAGTCAACCCAAAGACTCTCCGGGGTAAAGAGGGAGAGTTGAATCTTAGGCCACGATGTGCAAATCTAAGGTTCAAACTGACGAGAATAAGATTTCTCCTATGCGGTATATCAACGGCAATGGAGAAACTAGTTACAAGACAAGGTATTAACCCAGAAAAACAATGGTTGATATCTCGTGGCAAGTATCCCGCAGTTTGGATGAAACCAGAAGTCATCCAAATGAAGTACAAGAATGGTATACTTTTGGAGCTTTAGCTTCAATCTATACCGTGTTACCGGATTCCCGTAAATTTCAAAATTACCTAAATGGATTGGGAAGCGCTTTACGAGACTTGGGCCAATAATCCACACTTGGCCGTAGGAGATATTTTGAACTCGTATTTTATCAAATAGCCTCCCGAACCAAAGAAAGAAAGGCTTTAATGAAGCTTTTCATTTCATCAAGCTAAGAAGACCGAATGAAAATGCTTTAAAATACATTAAGGCAAAATTCACTTCACCTAGAAGGACCGAGAGTTAGTAGGAGCATTTTCTCAAGACGAAGCTTCTACTAGACGAGCATGGGTCTTTGGGTTTGTCTAACGAAATGGACAAGGTCAAATATCCATTCAAGTTTTTCCAAAATTCGACAAATGGATCTTTCCTTTTGAATTCGATGACCGGATCAACCACGGGATTTGCGGAGAACTCTTCGAGACCAAAAGAAGAATTCTCTGAGAACAAGATTCCTAAGTAAGCAAAGAAACTTACCGAAATTCTCGTAACATGGTGCATGTTGGCCGTTGGATCGACCGGATCCGTCAAGCATGCCCCGAATAGAAAGAACCCGAGTTTGGGAAAGGATTCCGACCCAAACCCGACCGACAAGATCATGTAGCCGAAAGGATAAGGGACGACTCCACAAGACGTGTTATCCCTGGGGACCACGTAAATCAAATTTTTAAAAGATTCCCGACAAACATCATATGGCCGAAATCGCGGAGAAAAAGAAAACCACCGGCGAGGCATAATGTGGGATATGACGTAAGCGGTGACGTCATATATATCGCCAAAGATTTGAAGTCCACCTTTGAAGTCCTGGACTTACCTCTATAAAATGCAGGATTTGAAGGAAGGCTGAGGACATCGAACATTTTCCTTAGTTTTCTTACAATAAAATCGAGTGAAAAATTTGTAATATTTTGAGTGTTTTAGTTTTCAAGTTTTATGTATTTTTCGAGTGCAAGCCTCATACATGAGAGGCTAAACAAGTATTCTCCTCCCAAAAGGAGATTACTAATGTAATAAATTTTTCTTTAAGTTCTTAATAAAATAAAGGCCGTTTGTTCAACATGTGTTCATAATGTACTATTGATTAATCCCCTTTGAAGAATTACTTTTACACCTTGGAGTATGAAACGAACCAAGGTCTTTGGCGTGGCCGAGCGGTTTCAAGGAGTCGGATAACTTGCGATCATCTTCCCCGAGGGTGAGGTTGAACAAAGAGGAGGTGTTCGTCAAACGATCCGGGCGTAATTTTCCGACCGGTGGCGTGCGAACCACTTAACCCTGTCTTTTTCGGTCAAAAGAGGTATGAATTTTAAGGGATTTATTAATTTTACGGAAGCATGTTGGGCCTGATATGGTCGTAATGGACTATTTTCATTTTCAGTCTAAAGACCCAATTTGTATACGGATAAATACTTGAAATAAGATCTTGATAGAAGTATGTTTTGTTGAGTTTATAGGTGAAACCCGACATGATCCATTTAAAACCTTTGAATAGAGACTGGATCTAAGTAGGTGTAACAATGCCATGAACAAAACAAGTTACGAAAAAATCGGGTTCTTATTTCTCGAAAAATCCGAAAAACAAATTGATTAGGGAGTGAAAACTTTTTGATTATTGTATAATGCAATATATTTATCCTTATGGAGCAATCTGCCACAAATTAGAGTTTAAAGGGATAACTAGAACTATTGTTATTAAAGAATAAAATCCTAGGGGAAAAATGGTCCAAAAGTTGCAAAGAGTAATTATTTTCGTAGTTCAGGATGCAAAAGGTTAAAAATAAAAGTCTAGGTTGTGAAGTGTAAAAAAGGGTAAAGTTGAGGTGGTTAAAAATAATTATCTCATAGCGAAATATCATACACCATTAATATTTCGTTCATACTAAAATAGATTATGTAAAAGATACCTCAAATTAATTTACATTTGAAAAAGGACAAATAAAAATTAATATTATGGAGAAATGACAGATGAATAATTTAAAGTGAGCTCTTTAATTGATCAATAATATTTTTTGGTTTTGACTATAAAAAAAAAAGTAGCAAAGAATTAGAGAGAAAGGGGAAAAACCCCTGTGCAATCGTCAATTGCCTCTCCGGAGAATCGAACTCTCAACCCTCCAAAGCGTAAAAGTGGAAATGGTTCAGGCTACCAATCTGCCAAAGATTTTTTCTTGCCATTATGCTTATTTTTTATTATATACACTATAAAAGAAAAAGAAAAACCCATCAGAGGCCCTTTCCGGTGGGGGGCCCTGTGCGGCGGCACTACCTCGACCGCCCCAGGGCCTCCCTATTTACACCCCAAAATTGATAAACATATTCACTTTCATATAATTTAAAAAATGTCATTAGTTTAAAAGATTATGATAACCTTACTTACATTAATAAGTTCTAATACACTTCATTTTCCTCACAAATCACACCCACCCACATTCTTGTAAAAAACTGAAACTTTTTTTTCTAACCCTAGATTTTCAAAATCTCACATTGTTGCAAATATGGACAAAAAAACTAATTTGCAACTTAACAAAGGTGTTATTTTTCCATTTTTACTCATTTTTTACAGATTGAAAATTTCTTGTTGAATAACAAAAGTGTGATACTTGCACGATGGCACGATCGTAGTTAAACCTTTGCTCATGTCATCATGCCAAGTGGCACGGCGACGATTGTAATTACTTTTTGATTGTGTCACTTGGCACAATGGCACGATCGTAGTTACTTTTCGATCGTGCCATCAATCGCCTTCTTCCCCAAACTCGCACAAAATCAAAAAAAAAAAAAAAAGTTACGTAACTCTAGAATTCAAACGAAATACAATTATCCAATACTTATACCCAAAAAAAGTTACGCAATTCTTCGTCCCCATGGGCGCCCTGGGTGTATTATTTTGGGTGTATTTGGGAGGAAAAATAGTGAAAGGGTGGGTGTATTTAGTAACTATGTTATATTTTAAAAAGTAGGTGGGGTGTATTTGAAAGGTGGGTGTATTCATCAATTTTGGGGGTGTGAATAATGCCACTCTAAAATTTTAAAGCATTCTCTTTTTGGCTTAATTGTGTAACTTAAAAAAAAGCAACATTATGTTAAAAAGGCTATCAATCCTTTGGTCGCCGAAATATAAAATTTGCCGCAAAATATGGAAATCAATTACGGCGATATGGAAACCAATTTCACTTATGTGGGTATCCAAAGTCACTTTTTCTTTCTTGAGTTTTTGTCCCAATCGCCTGCCAACTCACCCTGGAGGATAGCAACTTAAGCGAAATTGACTATCACATCAATGAGTTTGGCAAAAAATATGGATACATAGATTTTTCCTAAGGCATAAAATTTCAATTTACAATGGTCAAAGGACTAAAATCAATAGAGTTTTAAATAATTACAAAGCCAAAGCTAAATAGACTCGAATTTTTCAAGCCTGGAAAATCGCACTCAACCCGATCCAAACCCCGGGGTGGTCGGGTCGGCCCACGGGTCAGCCGATTTTGCCGTTCTAATACGAATGTATTGGATCTAGTTGTGATTTCTCATATGGCGTGCCTACATATTTGACCATTTAGCCTAATTTGTGTAATGAGTCAAAATTACCACCTCCGAAAAAATATGGGACTATAATTGCTTACTTCTAGAAGTTACGGTCTAAAATGCTATTTTTTGCTATAAGGTTAAAATGGTCAAAGACTAAAATGCTACGTTACAAAGTTACAGGACTAAAATGCGAACGACCATTACTTACGGGACTAAATTTGAAATTATCCCAAGACTCGATTAATCGGTGTAATATTCGATCGAGTTTCGATAACGTGTATTGCACATTATGGGGATAAAATTGTTTTTGACCAAAACCTTGCAAGCAAATATGGATGAAAGTCTAGGATTTACTTTTTGTTTATAACATCCATATCTTTTTCGCCAAGTTTAATCGTATTTAATTAAATCAAATTTTGTGCGCCCGCGCCCTCAACCTTGGAATTTGGTCTTGATGTCTTGTTAAGAATTGTAGCTCTATCTCTTAGCTTTCCATAACCACTTGAATCACCTCAATATCATTTTTCTAGAGAGAGATATGACCAAAATACCAAGACGTGTTATTTCCGAGATTTCGACATATTATTTTGACTTGTACATGATTTTAACCCATCTAAACATCTTCATTTGCTCCATTATTGGAGATGCAAAATGGCCGTGATCCCGGCAAAAGACAAGAGGTTGATTGCAATTTGGGTTGTTCTCATGTATTATCTGATATCTCTCGGCTCCCGCCCTCGCTTGATCTTCTTGGTTTATTTTGGATTCATAGGTCTTCGAACATGTTAGCTCATGATTTCGCGTTTTATGCTAAAAACATGTCGTCGATGTTTTTGTTTGGGATATTCCCACTCTTGTTCAATCGCCGGCTGGCGTTTTCCAAGACATATGAATGAAATCTATTTTCCTTCAAAAAACAAAACGTCTTCATTTGCATTTAATAGCGAGAAATAGACATTGTAGAACATTGTCTTAGCTTTCCAATGGTGTATGTATCATATCAATTGTACTTCGGATGCGAACGTTACGTCCAAAAATACGGCGATCGCGATTGCGCGAAATGACTTTTTTAACGTTTCTTGCTCCAAAACTTATTTTTTTCACCAAAACCTAGACAAAACTTGTTTTTTTCACCAAAACAAAGAAAATCAACAAAATAACACAATGTAACACTAAAACATGCAAATTTAAATAAAATATGCCAAAAATATGTATAAATCATCACACAAAATACACACAAAAATATGCAAAATGTGTTAATAGACAATAACACAAAGGGTAAATTATACTTTTAGTCATGTAACTATAGAAGATCGGCAAAAGTAGTCATGCAAAAATCATGATTTGCAAAAATATCCCGTGGGTTCGACTTTTGCCCTACCCAATAAAATTCATGTAAAAATGAATTTTCGGGTTGACCACCATGCATTTCTCGCTAGGGATGGCAATAGGCGAGAGTGGTATCTAAAGACCCCGACCCGCCATGTCCTTAGAACGGGTCGAGGCGATCCACTCATGGTCACGGGGCGGGACGGGACGGGGGGGGACGCCTTGTCCGACTCAAATTAAATTAACTCAAATAGGAAAAATGAAAAAAAGGAAAAGATATTTATTTTTAATATATTTATAAAATATTCTTTACAAAAGTTGTTATTTTCAATTTATAAATGCTCGATACAATATTAGAAGATTAAATTATATTATAATATATATTGTATATGCAAAATATATATTAAATATAGAGATAATTTCAATTTCGATACCCAATCTATGCCCCATTTTCGCTTTTAGTACCCCCCCCTTTTAAATTTAATCAAGATTGGTACCTTATGTTTCTAAAATTAATCACTTTTGGTACCTTTCCGTTAACTCTCCGTTAAAACTAACGTTTTGACCTATTATAGTAGGTTTCATACTTAAAATGACATGTTCACTTTCAACTAATGTTTTATAATTAATCACTTCCAAAGGCCCAAACTTTACTTTAGCTACAATAATAAAAATAGTCCATTACGACCATATGAGGCCCAACATGCTTCCATTAAATTCATAAATCCCATAACACTCATACCTCTCTTTGACCAAAACCGCACCGGTGAGATGGTTTGCAAAGCCACCAAGAGATAAATTCATCGCCCTAGACCTTTTGACAGACGTCACCGTCCAACCTCACCAACAGGGAAGATGGTCTACAAGTTAATCGACTCCTTCAGCAACGACTCAACACAACCTTGGTTCATTTCCTACTCCAGGCGTATAAGATAATTCTTCAAAGGGATAAATTAATAGAACATTATGAACACATGTTGAACAAAAGCCTTCTTTTATTATAACTTAAAGAAATATTTATTACATCGCAATCTCCTTTTGGGAGGAGAATACTTGTTTAGCCTCTCATATATGAGGCTTGCACTCGCTTACACATAAAACAAAAACTTAAAACACTCGTAAAATTTAAACTCTCAACTATTTTTTACAAAGAAAATTTTATTTTGGAAGACTAAGGGGATGTATGGATGTGTTTCCAAGTCCAATTTCCAGCTTTCTAGTGTTGGAAAATGAATTTTCAAACTTTATTGGTTTTCGTGTGAGAATTGGGAATATGTTTGGTTTGTTGTCCGAATTTCTGTTTAAAAGTGAAAATATGTTTGGTTATAGTTTTTCAAATTTATTTTTGACATAGGTTTGCGTGATTGTAGTGTATTTTTACCTAGTTTGCGTAATTGGAATGAAAAATTGTTTGGTTGTGTTTTCAAAAGAATATTTTCCATAAAAAGTGAAAAACGAAATGACTTCATTTTTACTTGAAAAGCTTTTAAAACAAACATAAACCCATTTTCCTAATAGTTGGAAAGTGGAAAAAGGGGTTGGAAACACAACCATACATGACCTAAGGGATGTTGATCGATGCATTTAGCCTTCTAAAACCCTTGTATATATAGAGGTAATCGGTGTCTCTATCTCCTTAAATTATTACCCCCACTTGTTGAGAGTAGTGGATTCTTTATCGCTTCACATGGCTTGGGTCCCATTCTTGTCTGCCGGCATCCAAAGCATTCGATAAGGCTCGAAAGCCTCACGACTGCTTTCCTTCGTCTTTTAGTGGATTGGAAAGAATCTTTTATTACTGTTTTACCCCACCTTTTGTCTTTTTGAAAAGTGGGTCTCTACGTGTATGGAGTCACATGTCTTGTGGTCCCCGAATTATTGGATACTTTGGCAATTTTTGTGACTTTTCTTCTCCGTCTCCGGGCGTCTCCGATCAAGTTTTAGTTGGAATCCTTTGCCAAATTCTGGCTCCTTTTGATTTGGGCATTCCGGGTAAACACGATTTTTCCAGCGGCCACATGAGCCATATTGCAATATTTCCGACGAGTTACTTTACTCCCCAAAGTAGCTTGTTTTCCCAAAGAAGACTTCTCTTTTTCTCGAATGTGTCTTCTCGCAAATCTTGTAGTTTTACTTGTCATGATATTTAACAGATGATTCGCTCACCGAATTACGATAAAATTGAACGGAAACTTGACTTTGTCCATCTCTCGTAAAGACAGACCCATAAACTCCATGCTTGTCTTGTTGAAATCGATCTTCTCGTGAAAGACGTAACCAGGGTAGCTTCTTCCGAACTTATTTCCTTAATAGTTTCGAAAGCTCGTTCATCTAGTCTTGGCCTAATATAATGAAAGGCTTCATTATTACCTTTTCCCATGGAGTTGCACTAATGAAATACAATTCCAAGGTGTCACCGCGTCTTGGCTCTCATTGTTCGACCAACACTCATAAAGTGCTTCCCTGGATCCATTTGGGTAATAGTTTTATCTCCGCGGTGAGGTAGTATAGATTGAAGCTAGGGCTCCAAATTCATACTACCGCTTAACCTCGTGTGGATTGGAGTTTGGTAACATCCACACCATTGGATATTTTCGAAATGTCAATCTTTGTTCTTTCTCGGATGTATCCATTGTTTTGTAATAAGTTTCTCCCATTTTGCTTGATATTCCCGCCAAGAAGAAGAAACTTTAATCTCGTTAGTATCAACCTTAGAAACTTTAATCTCGTTAGAAACTTTAATCTCTTCGTCATTTACCCCGGACATGATGGGTTGACATGATGACTCGGGATTTGACTCCGAGTATCATCTTTCCTCGGGCCAACATTTCGCTAACTTAGACCTATGCTGAGGTACTTGAATCCTCCACTACGGGTTAGGGAGCCCCGCGCTCTAAATGCTCCTTTTATTATTAGCGGCCGAGGAGTGGCCCTTGAAATGCCAATCTCAAATGAGAATGAGATCAAACACAAGCTCGTATACGATCGGTTACGTTGTCCCGATCATTCTTTTGTAACCTTCTCGGCCAAATCAAAGATTGATGGCCGAGTGTCAAATTCTCGAAAAGTATCTCAAGATGATCACCGAGATGCCTTGATGTTTGTGAGGATGGAATCGCCTTCAATTCCCTCCATCTCTTGTCGAATATCTGCAAGAACATTTTCGTGAGATTTTATAATGACAATATCATAATCATAATATTGACATTCAGCTTGCCATCTAAGTAATCTAGTCTTTCTCGGTTTAGATTCAATTTTGTTTTTCGTAAAAGCCTTGACACTTGAATTCTCAAATTTTAAAGTAAACTTTTTTGAGAAAATAAAGATCTTAGAGAAATCCGGAAGACGATACAGAAATATGGCAACTACCATAAGCATCTACCAACACAAGTTCATCGATCCAAAACCGGATGGAGACGATGGTGAAATATCAAAAGGAAACTCTTGAAATCCTTCATGATATTCAAACGAGTCAAGAATTAGGAGGACAAACCAAGTTCATCCGGAGAAAAAACGTATTGATTTCGAATAGTACCTTATTTACACCAAAAGGGAAACCAACCGGTTGTACGAAAATGACAGATGATGAAAAGCTCCTTGCTATCATCAAAGAAAAATCCATCACAAACTAAAAGTGATGGATATGGAGAAGATTAATCTTAAAGATCTCTATGACCTTGCGAGAATCCTTTGCGCAGGATTAGGAATTGTAGATTTAAAGATGAACGTAGGAGATGAATCAGCTTTGTTACTCGTGACCAATATCAAAGACCACCTCCACCACCACCGGTTGATCCCAACGCGTTGCGAAAGTACGATTCACATCATGGAGATGAACCAATGTCGCACGTTGGTGATTTTACTACAAGATGAGATTCTATTGTTTCAAGAACTCGACAACGTTCCAAAAGGCCACATCTATATAATACGCCTTATGGAAGATCGCAATCGGTCCAATACATCCATATTTTGTGTCCTAGAGTAAAGAGTTTTGGGTATTGAAGAGATTAGGCCCATTGAATGAGAATTTAAATGTCTAGGGACCATCTTTGATAATTTCATCAACATAAGTACCAAAACTAACATATCCAAAGGTCCTGAAACCTGCTACAACCAAATCATCAGGTCATTTTTAATGAAGAATTTGACGAAAAGTATCCAAATTGATTAAAATCAAAAACGTTGGGTACTAAAACTGATATGGTGAAACATGTGGTATCAAAATCGAAAAGTATGTATAACTAAGGTACCAAAACTGAAGTTACCTCTTAAATATATTAAAAATAGGCGGGCGAAAGTGATACCCAAACCTGCTCGGCCACCCATTTTTGAGTCAATACTTAGCCAAATAAGGGCTTTTGGGATATTGTGAAAGTATCAAGTGGCCCCCGGGAACCAAAATTGCAACTACTAGGAATTTATAGGACTAAAATTCCACTATACTAAAACTTATGGGACTAAAATACTAAAAGACCACAAACATATGGGACCAAGACAAAACTTCAAAACTTATGAAATTTAAATGCGAATGGTCATAACTTATGGGATTATTTTTGCAATTTTCCCCAGTCTTAGATGGCTTTGTAAAAACGCTTGAGTTCACATGCCAAAGTGTCACAAAAGTAAAAATTAAGCTTATAAGACAATCTCCAAAAACACGCAAAGTTCGCGGAAAATATATTTTCCTCTAAATTTAATTAAACCAAAGAGGGAATTTTATTTAAAATATAGGACAAGCGGGGTCAATAATTATTGAAAGAAATACATTGGGTTATTATATAACGAAAAATTATATGACTCTAATCGGGTCGGTCCCCGACTTTTCGAGGCCCATGGCGACGAAAAAAATGGGCCCCTATAAAACAGAAAAATACAATAAAAAAATTCAAGCTCCAACGATGGACTTCTTTTTCATCATCCGAATATTCAACAAGTGCAACACCTACAAACATATACGAAAAAAAGTATGAACTAGTCACTAAAAATTCTAGATCTTCTAGCATTCTGAGAAGCAAAATCATCAATAAGGTCATCAAAATTATGATTTTCCAAAACCTTATTTTTAAAACATAAAATGCCAACCCATTTAATCTTTCTTGAGACATAGTTGAACACAACTATGATTTTATCAATTTTAGTTTTGAAAATCTTCACTATGTTGATGCTACAATAATCGGTATAGTTAACAAAGCTCTATAAGCAATGAAAGTATTTGGAAATAATCCAAAGCTTTTACAATTTTTAAAAATCTTTCATATATTAAATTTGAAAAAGAAAAAGATTTGTTCTTGAATAAAAATAGAATATGAAAGAAAAACGCGTATATTTTATTTGGAATTTAGAAGTTGGAAAACAGTTCAAAGTTTTTACAATGTTCAAAAAAATCTTTCATATACCCTTTTTAATTTTTAAAAAAATACTTTGTTCTTGAATTGAAATAGAATATGAAAGAAAAACATGTTTTTCTACTTGGAATTTAGAAGTTAGATTAATTTTCTTAGTACAATTTTGAAAACAAAAGTTCTTTTGGTATACTTTTATTAATTTTTGCCATTTGATATTTTTTGATTTTTTGGGGGCCCCTGTAATTTTCGTTTAATAAAACATGTATACTTATATAAAGACTTAATTAAAATTGGGCCCTTTGAAAATCGGAGACTCTAGGTGGTCGCTTTCGACTATCCTCGTGGGCCTGGCCCCGACTCTAATAGCACTCGTACTTCTTACTCTTCAATTGTAACTTTTTTCACTTGAATTTTATTTAAAGTGGCAGAATTCCTAGCTGAAACCCAGCCTTGACACAGGTGGAAGTCATGTAAAAGTGCTCATATGCAAATATAGTTTTTTTTAGGTAATATGATATGTACGCTACAAGAAAATTCCGCTTTACCGAAAATAGTTATATTACTAAATTTTACAGTTATCTCTGAGATCGGAGAATAAAAATTATTATTTTCTCCAAGACTATACCGATAAATAACCAACAAATTACAAACAATTTTTAAATTTCCCAACAACAATATTATAAGTATTTACCAACAGTTTTAGATTTTGTAGGTAAATATTTACCAACAGATTTTATATGTAGTGAAATTAATTCTATCATCGTTTTTGAATTTATTAAGTTTTTATTTACATGGATGTATGAATTCCACGCAATCGAGACGATGTCGAAAATGGGGATGAAGGGGCGACATATTTTTTCTAAAAAACATGAAGAGATAGTTTAATTTTTTTAGTGTAGGCAAAATATTTAAAATTAAATATGTTAGGTTTCGCGAATCTAGGATGGGCAATCGTAGTGGAAATATATATATTTTTTCACAATATGTTGATGTTGATCTAAACAAAAAGACTATCGCCCTCACTCTTCTCCAAATTCGCAAAACAGGCCAAGATTCGCGCTTTCCTATTTGGGTCTTCACCCGAATCGACTCCACCGACCCGACCCGAGGTGACGAGCCTGGTCACCCATATTCTCGCACACCGTTGATCTTGGTACTTGATTTGACAAATGAGGTCTTACGATCGTGACACGTAGAACTAGGTTGTACGGCCTAGGTGGATCAACAATATATAAAAAGTTATTTAAATACCAAGACACTATAAAGGGTCAATGTTCCCAAACTAGAGCTCGAGGGTGAACCAAGGAGACGAGCTCGTTTTCCAAGAAGGTCATCGCATGGGCCTAGCAACAATTAAAGGGGCACGCAACCCGATGCGAAGTGCGCTTTGGGGCGGATCCTAATCCACTATAGGATCCATATTTTCTCGATAGATCCGACCGACCGAAGTTGTGATTCGGGTTGATCCTAACCATGACCATAGATTCATTGATGGTGACGTCTGTGCCTTGAGATCCGGACACGTGGAGCTAGTCTATACGGTCTAGCCAAAACCAAAACTATAACCACTACAGAGTGCAACCATTCTCAGGTATCTGATATCTTACTATTCACCTCGCTCCTTAGTTCATTTTGACCTTACGATCTGCACTGACTTAAGCATCGGAGGATTTTAGCTGGGAACTCTCCCGGCTAGCCTAACGTTTGTTTTATTATAGGTCATCCGAATAAAGGATTTTAAGGGTAGTCAACAAACAAAAAAAAACACAAATTAAATGATAATGGGCGGTTACTAATCAGATATGGAAAAGAATTGCTTATTTTCTCACCCCTAAAATGACGCCTTTTACCGATTCATCTTGCTAATCCAATCTACCCAGAAAATTGCAGATATTTTATACAATCATTCTAATTGACTAAAGAAAAGATGATGGAAAACTGCTACTACAAGAAATTCAAAATTACAGCAACAAAACATACATAGCTTCCCTCCATCATTTGTTTATTGCCAAAAATAACATCGGAATCAAAACTCAAGAACCATAAAAATACCATCATCATCAATTGCAGATTGACGGAGTTATATATAGGCGAAACATCATCAGCACTAAATGAAACAGGTAATCCTTCTACTTATGATTGCATATATATTCTGTATTTTTGCATACAAATTAATGACAAACTACTAGGAAAAAAAAACTCCAGCCTTATTATAGTTCATGAGTTTGATTCATTAGAAATAAAACTAGTCTTGGTTATATAGTTTCTTTGTTTTTAATTGGTTGCTTATTTATTGTCAAATTATTGTATATGTGGTAATTTTTGTTGCTTCGTTATTTCTAAATGGTTGCTCATTTTAGTATTTCTCATAGCCGACTTAGAACTATTTTGTTACTTCTTTAATGTATCATGTACGCATTTTTGATTTCAGATTAATGGATGTTTAATCATAATTGTCTTGCCTCAAACGAGGCCCCTGGGAGGCTTCTATTGTGTATTTTGAATAGTTGCATTTTTATTTTTTGTCTCTGCATACTTAGTATGATGTAATGCTTAGTTAGCACAAGAATATTGCATGTTTAGTTCTTTTACGATTACAAGATATAAAATATGCATATTCATCTTTATTTAGTTAATTTAGTATGACGAATAGTTGCATTTTTATTTTATTATTACGATTCTCGTATATGTATTTTGAATAGTTGCATTTTAATTTTTTTCTTTGCATAGTTAGTATGAATTTATTGTTTTGTTGGAACAAAAATGTTGTATATTTATTTCTTTTTATGATTACAATATGTGGAATTTGCATATCCATCTTTATTTCTCTTATGTATTTTGAATAGATTCTCTGCATACTTAATATGACTTTATTGTTTTGTTAATAAAAAAATATTGCATATTTTGTACTTATCAACTAAATAATGATATTATTTTACTACCCTTATATCTAATTAAAACAAATAACAAAAAACTGTAAAATCACATATTAAATCTTGAGTGTTAAAAAATAGCGAGTCCAAATTTGTCCCTTACATTCTTACCCTAAGACACTGACTCATTTGATCCAAACTATATATATATATATATATATATGTGTGTGTATTAGTTCAAATGAGACCAATATCCTAGGGTGAGACCGTAGGGACTAATCCTGGTCCGTTTATTTTTATTTTTAGATGGCTATGATTAATTCAATATTTAAAGTAATTTAGATGGGCATAATTATTTCCAAGGGCAAATACGTAACTTACTAAAGGGGCGGTTTTTATTTATGGATAGATATGTAATTTGCCATGATATCTGTAGAGTAGGATTTTGATTTGACCGAGATTTTTGGGTACGTGATTTTTGCCAAAAACGGATCACTTTAATTTCCACTATTATGTAAAACTCCAATATTTCTCCTCAGTTTCAATTCATAAAAGACGGCCCACTTGTGTGTTACTTTCACTTTAACTAAAGGTAATCATTATTTGATTAATAATTAAAAAGTTAAAACTGCACTTTTGCTCCCCACTGTAGGCCATAACACCACCATTTAATAAATTTAATTTGTTTGCGTTTTTAAATGTAATTCATAGCATATTTACATCTAATTCATATATACATAAAAATTTGATGTTACATATTTATATATAATATGATGCTGAAGAAGGTTTTAATTTCTTTTTTAAATTAGACTAAATTTCTTTTTTATTCAGTAAAGTTAAATGGGTGACATTTTTTATTTTGTTGGTTGGTTTTGGTACTAATGCAATGCAATTAGGTGATATTTGCCAATGACTGATTTTGATATAATGTAATTTTGAAAGGCAATTTTTTAGTATTTGAATGGCTCTGCTTTTTTCTATCTGCTTATATAATGGCCATTTCATGCATAAATAGGTAATTATTGCTGCATATATTAAATTAATGCATATTTTTGCCTATGTAATAAGTTAAATTAGTGATGCATAAATAGGTAATTGTTGTTGCATAAATATGTAATTGTTGATGCATTAGTTAAATTAGTGAGGCATATTTTTGGCTATATAATAAGATAAATTAGTGATGCATAAATAGGTAACTGTTGCTGCATAAATATGTAATTGTTGATGCATAAGTTAAATTAGTGATGCATATTACAAATTTTTGTACGATTTTTACATAAAATAGATGCGTAATTTTGCAAATAAATTGATTGAGAGATGCATGAACGATTAAACAAAAACACTAATCTAACCAATAAAATTTCGAACATGAAAATAAGCTATATATACAACACACTAATCTAACCAATTTTTGATGCATAAACATACATGTGGTGTTTTTTTTTTTCGAAACATGAGTTATTCTCAGAGGGAAATAATACATATTTTTGTACATTTTTTATGTATAAATAGTTGCGAATTTTGCATATATATTGATTGCGAGTTGCATGATCGATTAAACAACACATTAATCTAACCAATAAAATTTTGAACATGAAAATAAGCCATATATGCAACACATATGATCTATCTATGCAAGTAATAGATTGAACTATACTACGGTGTAGCGCTAATTGATAATGTACGTGTCAATTAGTTTATAAATTAAACATGCATCATTTGGGTTAGTAGCATAATTAAACACGAACATATTCTATGATCATAATTAAGTATGCACCATATGAACATTATACATATATCATTATAAATTAAATATGCATATAATTGAAAAATGATTCAAATAGATCTTAGTTATTCATAATTTGGGTGTTCAATAGTGATGTATGAGTTTTTAGGTTTTTTTCCTATTTTGTGAAGATTATATTTGATAGATGGCGTGAATATGGGATTTGGATAGGTATTAATGCTTGTTTTAAGTAAGATATGATTGTGTGATAACCTCCTCCCTATTTTATAGCAATCATACGACACTTACCATGTTGATTAAATTTCCTATAGTCTATTGTACCCTTTCTTGCCTTATTATCCAATTAACACTATTAGTTTGAATGTTTTAATCTCAACCATGGATTGATTTATTATAACGGTCCAGCTTCAGTCCCTACGGTCTCACCGCAGAAATGGTCTAACTGAAACCAACCCCTATATATATATATATATATGTATATATATATGTATATATATATGTATATATATATATATATAGATAAATGCAGAGATAATAATTTTTCAATTATAAATTATTCTATTAATTTGGCAATACATTAAAACAAATAAAATTATTGAATGGAATTAAACTAAAACCCTTCTTTTTAGATATATCATTATATCACAATATATGATTTCCACTTATAAATATCTTGTGAAATTAATGTTCATTCTATATATATATATATATATATATATATATATATATATATTACTTGGCTAACAATTCACTCTAATTTTACTTTTTTATTAATTGTTCGAGTAAGGTAGTGAATATATATTGATTACAATAATATTGTAGAATCTTGATGAAATCTGGAATAAATTGTGTGAATCATATAAATACAATATTTAATATGAAATATAATTTTCTAAATTCGAGAATAAGCTCACCTAAATGGATGAAAATAAAAATGTAATGACATATGATAGTTAATACCATTTAGTACACTTTTATTTTTCTTTTTATTAAAAAAATATCTATTTTCGTTTTTAGTAAAGACATTTAGGTAGGGAAACAGAAATAGAAATATGTTTGTTATTATATATATATATATATATATATATATATATATATATAGCAATATATATAGGGATTGGATCAAATGAGGCAGGGTCTCTGTAAGACAATATAGACTAATCCCAGCCATTTATTTGTCAAAACCAATGGATGAGATTATTTCGAATTTTTAATTATTTAATTATTTATTTCCTATTATTAAGGGTATTTTAGAACTTTTATTATTCTCGCGCTTTTATTAGAAACGGATTCACTTCCTTGATTTAAGGGATTGAATATCTAATATGAAAACTCCCGCTATTGAGTTTATTTTACATATGCATCATATTGATTCTAAATATGCAATATGTTCCTTTGACGTATGCACCAAAATGAACATAATTACGCAGTAAATTTTCTACAATATTATAAGCAATATATGTATTCTACATATGTAATTTATTCAAATCAAATATGCATTATATCAAGCATCATTCAATAACTAATTATGCATAGTGTTACAATTATATATGCATAAAAAACAAAAAATAATTATTATGCATAAAATAACAAATAATTATGCGAAAAACAATAACTAACTACTTAATTGTCTCATAATTATATATGCATCAAATAACAACTGACTATGTGTTGCCTCATAATTATATATGCATCAAACAACAATTAACTTATCACTATCTCATTACTATCTATGCACCAAATAAAATATGAATGTGTAGTATATCATAATCATGTATGCATTGAGCAACAACTAACTATGTAGTGTCTGATAACTACATATGCATTATATTTATTGTAAATATGCATTAGAGTTGCAGTAATTATGTTCTGCGTTAATGGTTGAACTATGAGAGAGAGAAATTTGATTGTGGGATTTGATGACGATTTTTATGGGATTGATATATATATATATATATGGAACATGATTAATATTGTTTGAATTTATTTCCTTTTTATCTACCTATATTTAACGGTAAGGAGGTTATATTTTATTATGATTTTATAGTGTTAGTCTTTTGTTATTATTTTAAATATTTAATCTAATTTAATTCATTCTAATCTCAACCATCAATTATTTAATGGGAGTGGTTGTGATTAGTCTTTATGGACTCACAAAAGGGGGTTGTCTCACGAGATCCTATCCATATATATATATATATATATATATATATATATATAGAGAGAGAGAGAGAGAGAGAGAGACACTACAAAAAAACAAGTGAATTCCAACGGAAAAAATCATTGGTATTTGGCCAATTTTCATTGGAATTATCGATTCCAATGTGAAATTCCAATGGAAAAGCACCATTGGTATAATGGCCGTTGGAATGACAAAATATCAACGAATATTCCTACGGAAAAAATATTCCAACAAAGACCAAATGGTTTTGCTTTTCGTTGGACTTTCTTTGGAATTTTCCAACGTGATATCTTGTAGCATTGGAATTTTGAAAATTCCAAAAATTTTTTATTCCATTGGAATTATTTCGTTGGAATTTGATTGTTTTCTTATAGTGAGAGAGAGAGAGAGAGAGAGAGAGAGAGAGAGAGAGAGAGAGAGAGAGATGAGAACATTAATGTATAACACAAAATCTAGTTTGATTTAGTGAATCTGTGTTGGGATTACAAAAATTGTAAATTTTGTAGCTTAAAGTCATGATGTTAGGGATATATCATTTACAAATGGTTAATTTGTAATAAGATTTCAAATTATGGTAATGGCTTTGTAATACAAAAAGTGGATTTTACATGTATAAAAGTAGGCCACTTCTTACATGATTTGAGTATGTTCCAAAATAACAAATCTAGGAAAGATATTTCCAATTAAACATGGCTTGTCTAAACTCCCTTTGTTTCACAATGAAGATAATGTTGGTTTTTATGTTAGCAATTTCCTTTGGATTATCTCAAAGCAAAAAGACAAGCCTTTTTTTCACCTCACTCAAGACCCTCTGTGAAATGACCTTATACCCAAAAACTTGTTATGATGCCCTTTCACCTTTAATTCATGAACCCAATAATAACTATGACTCTCAGTTTCTGTATTACATATCTGTTCAAGTGTCCATAGATGAGATCACCAGAGTCTCTAATAATTTTTCTGAAAATGGAAAATTGACTCAAACATTAATAAAACATACAAAAGAAAAACTATTGCTATCGGCGATAGAAAGTTGTCGCGATTTTCTATCCCTAGCGTTGTATAATCTCAATTCATCGCTACCTACTAGCGGTAGCGCCCTAACAACACATGAGACTCGAACCAACTTCAGAACATGGCTAAGTGCTGCAGGGGCCGACTTGCAAACGTGCATGAACGGCTTTGAATACGCACCCGATGAAGCACGAAAGGTTGTAGCTGCAAATTTGGACAACTCATCTAAACTTGTTACCATTAGTCTTGCCATCATAAGCAAGATTGATGACTATATGTGCTCACATGAAGAAATTACCTCAATTGTCGATATAATCGACACTTCAAGTGAACTTAATAGTGATAATTGGGAGCCAACTTGGTTGTCTTACGAGGACAGAAAGCTACTAAAAAGTTCAAAGCAAATGATGAATCCAAATGTTGTGGTGGCAGCGGATGGCTCGGGCGATAACCGAAGCCATCAATGTTGTGCCTCCAAACAGTAATAACAGATTTGTTATCTATGTCAAAAATGGAGTCTATAATGAAAATGTTAAGATTGACGTAGAAAAATGGAATGTCTTGATATATGGTGATGGAATGGGAAACACTATTGTTTCCAGCAATCTCAGCAATGGTACAGGAACAACAACTGCATCTAGTGGAACATTTAGTAAGTTTTACATTTATTTATGAGAAAATAATTTTTTTGTCCCGTATCTTTGACTAATTTGAGATGGGAAAATGGGTCTTTTTAACCATTTTGGTTTAAGAAAATAATTTTTGACCAAATTTTATAAAAACAACTTTTTTGCCCACTTTTACAATGAAAAGTCATTTATGCCCCTCAACTTTCTCTCTTTCTTGTTTAAATAAAAGTTTTCCATCACAAACGACGTTTTTCATCTTTTCTTCCTTCCTTCTTTATCTTTTTCTTCTTTCTACAAATTATAATTGAGCAAAACTCTAGTTTTTCAATTTTTTAAGTCAAGAAAGAAACGATTCAAGATACATTTTGAACCAAAGTAATGTATTACTTTATGCAAATATTTATGTATAAAGATAGAAAATTCGTTTGATTTTAAACTAGAAAAAAATTCAGATCTGAAAAATTTAACGTGGCACTATCGGCCTTCAACATTGTACTATCGTGCCATGTTGAACTTTAATCGAAAGACGATCGTACCCCTTAATTACTAGGTACTATCGTGCCCCACTTTATGTCTTTGCACTATCGTGCCTAATAATTCCAGGCACGATCGTACTAAAATTAGTAGGGTACTATCGTGCCCCACTTTATGTGTTTACTATCGCACCCTTAGTAATTCTCGATACGATCGTGCCCCGATTTTCGGGTACTATCGTGCCCCACTTTATGTGTTGCACTATTGTACCCTAGTAATTCTAGGGCACTATCGGGCAGTACTTTAGGGCAACGATCGTGCCGTCTATTAGTAAGGGTAGTTAAGTCAATGTGGGTAGAAAAGTTAGTTTTTATAAAGTTGGGTAGAAAAGTAGTTCCACTATCCATAATGGCTAGAAAAAAATTCCCGGTTTGAGATTTAGTCCTCTAAGTAGTCATATTTTGACTTAGGTTGTGTAACTTTATCGGAAATTACATGTCTATGACCCGTCATGTGCAACCATATCAAAAATGTGGGATTTTGGTGATTTGACGCAAAACAAATGCTACTAAAACATTAAAATCCCCAAAATTATGTGTCAATTTTTGGTGATTTGACGTATCAATTTTTGCTTCAAATCACAAAAATCCCTAAATTTCTTAAACACATTTGCATCCATCGGTCTAAGTTAGCAATTATGGTGAAATTACACAATTATGGTCAAAATGGTACTAAATGTCCAAAAATTTGAAAGATATTGACAAAAATTTACAGTGACTACTTAGAGGACTAAATTTCCAGGTAGCCCAGATCACAAGACCGAAAAACTATTTTCCTTTTATTTATTTATTGCAATAGTCTTTTTCTTTCCAGTTCCTCTTTGTTGTTGACTTTCTAACATAAACATATGTTTTGTGCAGTTGTCTACGGTAAAGGATTCATAGCAATGGACATAGGATTTCAGAACACTGCCGGTGCAGCCAATGGTCAAGCTGTGGCCTTATTATCAGCTTCCGATCTATCAGTTTTCTACCGATGTCTCATCGATGGATATCAAGACACCCTTTGCACACAATCCAATCGGCAATTTTATCGCGAATGCAAAATATACGGAACCGTAGACTTCATTTTTGGAGACGCGGCCGTCGTCATCCAGAACTGCGACATACTTGCCAAGAAGCCCGTACCCGGTCAGAGCAACACCATAACCGCTCAAGGAAAATCGATACCAAACGCCAACACGGGTATATCGATACAAAAATGTTCGATTAGGGAGGCCGAGAATCTTGGTGGTGCTAAAACTTTCTTGGGTCGACCGTGGTTTCCATACTCCACCGTTGTTGTTATGGAAAGCCAGTTGGGAAGCTTAATTGATCCCCAGGGATGGTTACCTTGGGGTAACAATGTTACTGCTCCTGATACTATATTTTATGCCGAGTACAACAATGTTGGTCCCGGTGCATCGACTGCAAATAGGGTTGCGTGGAAAGGGCTAAGAGTTAACAACACTCAAAATGATGCGGCCAGGTTTACTGTTAGATCATTTATTAATGGAGATCAATGGCTTCCATCAACTGGTGTTCCATTTCAGGCAGACTTGTGATTTATCATGAGTTGATGGGTATTGTTGGTAATGTTGATCATTATACAAAATATGGAATAAATGTCATTGTTTCTTATAATTTTTGATATGCGTGTTTTAACCTTGATTTCTTTAGGAATTTTGGGTACATAATATGACCCTAACTAATAAGTATCATATATATCGATATCTACATTATATCTTTTTCTCTCTGAATTAATGTTGAAACTTTTGATTCGGCAAAAATATTTAGACATGGTTAATATTGAGGACAGCTAAATAATTTGATATTTATTTAGCTTTTGTCTTGTTCAATTATAAGACAAGTGACCTTTTATATTCTACATTTTAAAAGTATTAATGTTTTTCATTTATAGCTCTTTAAGAAAAATTGAATTTATAAATTATATTAGTTTCACATTAAATTATATTTCGAGAGTTTTCTAACCATTTTCATAACTCATAATTATACATGAGGACTTTGCATAAGGAAAATTTTAACCATTTCAAAGTTTAGCACTATACATGTAAAATTAATAGTTATGGTTTCTATATAATTTTTAATAGTTGGCTATATAGAGGGGAAAAGAAAGAAAGATCAATTCAAAGTAAAAATATAAAGAGAAAAAGAAAGAGATTACATGTGTTGGTGCAAAATAAAATGCATACAAAAACTCATAACTCCCTTTATTTCATTTAGGGAAAAAAACATTAAACCCCCCAAACTATCACGTTTTTTACACTTTCCCATATGAACTATTTGTTTTCACTTATTCATATCAATTTTATAGCCGGAAATCACTCACGTGTCCGCACGCTTTTTTTTATGAGGGCATATTAGTCTTTCCATCCTACAACTCCCGCCAATAACATTAACAGTTTGTAAAAAGGTAAGACTAGAGTTTTTTACCATTTCATTTCAACAAGAAAATTTTGCATTTGAAAGGGTGATCATGGAAGAGTCATCCGAAATCAATAATCTTAAAATCAAAGTGTAAAGCAAAACTAAAAAGTTCAACACTTCTTTCTCAAAAAATGGAGTGTACGAGAAGAGTTGGCAAGTGAGGGAAAAAGGTGGGCGATTTTGAAAGAATCACTCCATCCGATTATGGTAAGTTACTCATTAATCAGCCTTTTTATTTATCTAATTGGGATTTTGGAGTTGTTTAATCGACATGAGTATTTTTAAAGGAGAAACATTGGTTTTAGTTTTTTTATTTATTAAATCATGTATCCGGGTGGATTTGTTTAATATCAAATGGGTGTTTAATAGTGTAGTTTTGATTCGAGTGATTGATTTTTAAAAGAATTAATGTTGGGTTCTTTGAAAGTTAGGGTTTTGTTTATTCAGTTATTTAATCAAGTGTGTACCTTTATGCTTAAGTTTAGGTAGTTTTGTATTAATATTACATTCTTAAATGTTTATCGGGACCTATTTCTGAATTTTTCACAACCAGATCGCATCATTCGTGGCTTGTTTGTTAACTTGGGAAAAATGTTATATTGTGGTGGAGAGATTAATCATGTTGATTATTGTGATGTCGATCAAATGTCTTTACTTGAGTTGCATAGTATGGCTAAAGAAATAGGGGTAAAGGAATATAAGAGATTTCATTACAATAAGGTCAAGGGTTAGATGATCGATCGATTTGGTTGTAATTGAAAATGACATTGATGCCCTTAATCTGGTTAATTGCATTGATGAAAACAGAATTGTTGGGGTGTTTGTTGAGCATGAAAAATCCAATCCAACTTGTAGGGAATCAGAATCTAGTCATGAATTGCCTATAGTTGATGACCCTTTAGACTTTGTTGGTAATTCTGTATATGGGGTAGAACAAGATCAAAAGGATGATTTTGATGAGTGTTTGAATGAAATTCATGCTAACAATGAGTAAAATGAAAGTGAACATGAGGGTGAACAATCGAGTTGAGAGTGATAGTGAATTGTCGATAATTTCTTTGACAAAAATGATTGGGATGTTTCTAATGATGATGTGTTATTTGATACTTACATTGATGAAGAAGTTGAATGGGGGGTTGCATATGAACACCGGGAATTCTTGTATGAGTAATAATCAAGGATCTCAAAATGTGCACAAGAAAATTGAAACCGATGTGCATATAGGTCATCCAATCTTCAATAAAAGGATTCATGACCTTCAAAATCCTAAATTTGAGATTGGAATGTACTTTAATGACACTACACTTTTTACACTAGCAATAAGACAACATGCCATTAGGAATGGGATGGATGATGTGTTCACTATAAATGAAAAACATAAAGTGCAAGCTAAGTGCAAGCATAAATCATGCCCTTGGTTAATTTATGCATCTAAAGTTCAAAATGAGGACACCATGCACGTTAAAACATTGAATGGCCACTTATTCGTGTAACAACAGGTTCATTACATAAAATAACAACATGTGTTCTTGACCAAAATCCAAATACTAATGACATTAATTCATTGGGAATATTGTAAGCTTACATAGTCATGATTTCTGTCCAAATTCACTAAATTGGAAAATTATATTTAGACATTTAAACCCTACACACCGCATAACACAAAACAAACACAAATCTAGAAAATGAACATACCATTACATAAACCATTACAATAAGATACACTAGAAGCCTAACAATCAATTAAGGAGGTACATAACTATCCATGAAAACAGTAGTGCCATCTACAACCATTTCTCCCTTGATCTCTTCCTTTTAAATAAATCTTCCTTCACTTTCAATTCATCTTCTTTTCTTTTCAATTCTTCTTCCACCTTTTGAGTTCATTTTCCAGCCTTTTCAATTTATCTTCAAACCGATTAGCACGTCGCAACAGTCCCGGGATAATTTGTCGAGCCCTAGCTCATGTGGGAGGATCAATCCACGAGAAATATGTGCATCCTCCAACTTCCTACAAATGTAAACAACTTCATTATATTTACGATGCAATTCAACCAACCAACTCCAAAATGGGGAAAATATTATTTTCTAATGCAATTCAACCAACTAATCCAAAATTATTGATGAACTCCAAAACTGATTTTGTTACTCAAAAATATATGCACAAATGCCCACAAAATAAATTCCAGTTGATATCGAAAATGGGGATTAGGATTTTTTAGGGCTTACCCAAAAATTTTCGCAAGCAACATACTTTCTCCCTAGGTTCAAATGACTCCAAGATGTCTTCTTTACAACTAATTTTCTGCATTCGCATTTGTCATTCACGAAAAATCGGTCATCCGCCTCCACGTATCTAAGTAAGAAGAAAGGAGTTTTGAGAGAATTTTGGGGGTGAATATGTTTCTTCCATTCTAAATTCACGCATGAATAAGGAATTAGGGCTTTTGTAGGATGGAAAGACTAATATGCCCTCATAAAAAGCGTCTTTGGTACGTGAGTGATTTTTACTATAATTTCCATCGGCAATGGATTATAGGGGTAAAGTGTAAAACGCGTAAATTTGGTATGAGTAAGTGAAAAAGAAATAGTTCGTATGGGAAAGTGTAAAAAAGGGATAGTTTGAGGGTTTAATGTTTTTTTCCTTTCATTTATGGTGTCAATATCTCCTTGAACTAACAAATGTATCATTTATCCCTCTAAAATAAATACTTGGGTAAAAAGAATTATATATATATACATATATACCTTTATCTATCTATACATATATTAATATACTTTATACCATTAATAAAAGTGCATGGGTGCGCGGTTCAATGAAACTTTTGATTTTACATAAATAACATTTGACATGGTTATTTTAATGACAATTATTTAATTTTATATTTAATCTTTGTTTCTTTAATTATAGGGTAAGTGTTCATTTATACCCAAATTCTTTTCAAAAACTGAAAATATACTTTATTTTAATCATAACACTAAAAATACTTTAAATTTCAAATAATATCGACTTCAAACTAAAGTAGGTTACAAAATTTCCAACCATATATCATAAACATATAGACAAGTTCTTATACATCGACATGATAATAAATAAGATTTCCATATAGTTCTGAAGTACTATATATTTCGTAAACCATGCATTTTGCACGACCAAAATCGAGAGTTTACTATAGTTATAGGACTTTTTGCAAAATATAATTTTTACGGGACTTTTTGCTACCTCTTATAATTACAGGCCAATTTTGCAATTTTTCCCTTAATTAAAGCTTCTTAATTAATTCGTAGGCTCCTAAATTATACTCAAATACAATTCAATAATTAAATCAAAATAAGAATTTAACAATAGATGAAACTTAGTAAAAAAATATCTATATATGTAAAGAGTAGGGGTGGGCATTCTGGTCGGGTTTTCGGATACCCGACCGGCCGATCGGATAATACCCGATCGGATCGGGTATTTTTAAAATTATCGGGTTTCGGGTTACCCAAACCCGAGGTCCAAAAAATACGGTCGGGATCGGGTATTTTAGGAAAACCCGAATACCCGATCGGTACCCGATAATTTAAAAAAAAAAAAAAAAAAAAAATTAAAAGCCTTGAGGCCCTTGACCCGATTGTTGACCCATTCATTATCCTTTCTTCCTAGTAGGGTTCACGTGAGGAAAAAGATGCGAGAGAGGCATTGAACATTGAACTTGAAGTTGAACTCCTTTTCTCCATTCCTTCTAGCGCCGCTTCCTTCCTTTCTCTTGGCGCGGCGGCTCAACACCTAAGACCGTGAGACACGCAGTGACAAAAGGGGTTGTTGTTTATTTTAATATTTTTCTTTACCTCTCACTTTTTTGTGTAAATTGTAATGGGGCTGTTGTTATTTTTAATTTTTTTCTTTTGTTAAATTTTAATGTTTGTAAATTGTAATTGTGTAATTTTAATTTTAAGTTTTTTTCAATGTTTAATTTTAAATTTTAATGTTTGTAAATTGTAATTTGTGTAAATAAGTTTTTTTCAATGTTTAATTTTAATGCCCAAAGACACCCGTGAGTTTTCCCAAAAAAAAAAAAAAATTAAAACCAGTGCAAACTGAAACCCGATCAAGGCGGTGCAGGATTTTTGCATGCAAAATGTCGGTGCACCGATTTTTTCTGATCGGTTTCGGTACCTAAATTCACCACTGACAACATCGGTGCACCCCGAAAACCCGAAAATACGAAAACCCAACCCGATGCCCACCCCTAGTAAAGAGAGCCGCTTCTGCTCAAAATAGTAACTAGAAATTTTCCCGCTAATTTGATATTGCTATAAAAAGCAATAAAAGTATGGAATAAAAAAAAGGTAAATTTTTAATAATTTCATGGTTTCTAAATATGTATGTATTGCATTAATTAGTTTTCTAAATCTGTGTGTATTGCATTAATGATGATATTTATTTTTTATTTTTCTTATTAAAATTTATATTATTTTCGTTTTTTATCCATTTTTGAAGTATAATATATCAAATTAATCAACTTTTTACGATCTTCAATTTGACATACATATTGCATATAAAATAAAAAATAAACGTAATAAATATAAATAAAAGATAAATTTACTCAAGATTTTATTTTTTAATATTTTTTAAATTATTCATTCAAATCTATTGAACATCAATTTGTATATTCATGTATATTATCTATTTGTGATACATATAGTTGTTATTTGGGCTTCAAGCATTTCTTCATAATTATATAGAATTGATTAAATTCAATTAAAAAAATACTAATTTTAATTGAATAAAATACCTCAAAGTATATATACAAATATTATATTTTACATATCCAACACAACATTATATATATTTATGTAAGAAGAAATCAAATCTATGTATATGCATATAAGGAGAGAGTAGTCTAGGAATAGTAAAAAAATCTCGCACATTCACATTTATAAATATGGAAAAATATTGAATTATTTATTAAAAAGGATTAAATAATAAAATAGTAATTTAATCTATATATTCACATGTATAAAAAGAAGTCGTTGATAATAGTATGTTAAATTTTTCCCACCTATTTGTAGTTACTATAAAAGAAATAAAAATATGTGTAAAAATAAAAAGTGATAAATATTTGGCATTTCATTATTTTTGGTAGTCAACTTTATTTAAATAATCACTTTTAAAAATAATATAAAAATAGAATTATGTAAAATTGACTTTCCGTATCTTTGTATGTAATGCATTAATTATTATATTTATCTTTTTTTTTTTTGAAAAATTAATAATTTTGTCAATTTTTTTATCCCTTTTTGATATATAATATATCAAATTAATCAATTTTCCGATCTTGATTTGACACCCATATTGCATATACAAAATTAAAAAAAGTATAATAAATAAAAAATATAAGAAATATTTACTCATTTTATTGTAATTTGTAATGGAATTTAAAAATTATGCATTGTGAAGCCCTCGATTTTATTTCAAGCATGTATTTGTTTCACGTATCGTCCTTATATTATTTTGACTATTTTGCCGCGTCGCTTTGATTTAAATATTAATGATATATATATATATATATATTTATATATATTTCGCATTTAATTTCTTTTTTTATTTATTACTGGTGACCATAATCATTTATTACTTCTACTTCGCATTAATGATCACTTGGTCGATCATCATTATTATTATTTGTGTATATATTAGTCACCTTAGAATTTTAAGAGACTATTTATTTTAGAGACTCATACCTTATAGAATTAAGAAATTGATGAGACTTATAAGTGATCAAGGAAATCACTAATTATTTTGGAGATCGATTTTATTCATCTATTATCATCAATTTGGGACAAAAACAATTATGGAATTACCACAAATACCCTTAAGGGGGACGACCATGATAGGTATTTTGGTGTAGAAATATCTCCCAACTCTTGTACACATACACCTTACGTATTCATCTTGTGTATTACTACACAATTAATTCAAACCTACATCTTAGAATTATCCTATAAATTCAACCACCCAATTGGTCAAACAAGACAAAAATTTAAATTCCCCCTAAAACATGACTTTTGGCCAATTGTCCCTAACATAGTAGCATAAGTATTACTTTACTCCCTAAATTCCTCAATTATTACCCTAACTTATCATCTAACCAAACAAGACAAAATTTTTGTCCCCTCCCCACCCCATATGGACGGCCAAGAGGCCTTAGTTGGGCAAGAAAATTGTTCAAGTTTTATTCACCACATTTCATTTCACCAACACAAAATTATTCTAAGTCTTGTATTTTCTCTTCTCTCTCTCTAAAAATCCTCCTACCTCTCTCTACATACTCTTCTTCAAACCTTCAAACACTTAACCAAAATTTCAAGAATTCATCTCCCTACTCCTTCAAAAAAACTCGAACCATCACTACTAAGGTAAGGAAAAATTTCTTTTCTACCCATTTTTGATATCACCTAACTCATCCCTTTCACCTTCTAATTTAAGTTTGATTTTTGATTTTGAGGTATACTTAGAAGATCATTTGAGGATATTAAGAGACTTGAGGTAATCTTGAAGAAGAAATTGTGAAGAAGTTGGACTATAAGGTAAGAAATGGGATTTTAGTACATTTTCTCCTTCTCTTTCTATTTTCCAAATTTTGACACTCCATTTTCATTTTTGGAGTTTTAGGGGCTGACCTTGAAGGTTGTTATTAAGGGTGACCAAAATCTTATATTTTGAAGCCATTACTAGTCACACTTTACTCACTACACAAGGTAAGTGTAGTATTTCCAATTTCTCACCATCTACTTCTTCTCCTTAAATTTTTAACCTCATTTTTCTAACTCCTATATTTTTTTATATATTCCTTGACTTAGGGGCTGACCTAAATCACTTCTTCATCAAGAGTGATTTATTCCATTTTTCACCAACAAATCAACCTTTAAGGTGGGTGGAAAAATTCTTTCAATTTCTAGGTGTTTTAATTAAAATGCATGTAGTATTTTGTTATTCAAATGAATGAAAGCGAGGAAGGTGATCACTAGAGGGCACAAGGGTACTTGGCGTTTGTAATTAACAAACCTAAGGTTGAGACACAAATTAAACAAGTACCTATAGTATCGGAATATACTGAGATGTATTTCCACAAGAACTCACCATTGTCCCTCCGGATAGGAAGTCGAATTCACCATCGAGGTATTACTAGGAACCACCCCGATTGCCGAACGCCGTATAGAATGGCTCTGTTAAATTACAAGAGTTGAAGACACAATTACGTGATGTATGTGGAATTTATCCGACCAAGTCGTCCCCTGGGGAGCACCCTGTACTATTTGTCAAGAAGAAAGATGGCACATTAAGACTATGTATAGACTATCGCGGACTTAACAAATGTGACCATCAAGAACAAATATCCCCTCCCGGGATAGGCAATCGTTTGATCAACTTCAGGAGCGATGGTGTACTCGGTTTGATTTACAACAAGGATATTGTCGGCTAAAGATCCGTGAAGAAGACGTTTCCAAAACGGCATTTGGACGAGATATGGACACTACGAGTTTGTAGTGATGCCTTTCGGTCGACAAACGCGCTGGCCAGACATTTATGGATCGATGCATCGAGTCTTTCAACCTTATTTGGATCGATTCGTAGTGATATTCATTGATGACATACTCGTATACTCTAAGTCTAGAGAGGAGCATGAACGTCATCCTGAAAATTGTTTTGGAGACACTACGAGAGCACAAGTTGTATGCCAAATTCGAAAGTGCAAATTTTGGCTTAGTGAAGTCGCATTCTTGGGACACATAGTATCCGACACTGGGATCGCCATAGATCATTCGAAGGTACAGACAGGTGGTTGAATGGAAACAACCCGAGTCGTAAAGGAGATTAGAAGTTTCTTAGGACTAGTGGATATTATCGAAAATTTATCCGACTTTCTCCAAGATAGTTTGACCACTCACTCGACTAACCTGAGAAGCAAGTCAAGTTTGAGTGGAATGACAAGTGTGAGGCTAGTTTCAAGAGAGTCAAGAAACGACTTACTACGGCTCGATCTTAGCCCTTCCAAAGGGAACAAAAAACTTTGTCGTCTGATGATGCATCAAAGGAAGGACTAGGAGCGAGACTCATGCGGGAAGGAAAGGCCATTGCTTATGCATCACGAAAACTCAATCCGTATGAAGCCATTACCCAACGCATGACTTGGAATTGGCCGCAATAGTGTTCGCGTTAAAGAAATAGAGGCACTATCTCTACGGAGCAACATTCACGGTTTACACGATCATAAGAGCCTAAAGTATCTATTCTCTAAGAAGGATCTCAATTTGAGGCAATGGAGATAGATGGAGTTAATAGAAGACTATCACTTTGATATTCAATACCATCCCTGAAAGCTAACGTAGTAGCCGACGCCTTGCAGAAAGCGAGTTTAGCCGGACTAATGATTCGAGAGTGGAAATCATTAGAAGAGTTGAGCACTTGGAATCCGGCGAGAACCAATACTCACATTTCATGTGCTAACATATTGGTTAAACCCGATCTACTCGAACGAGATCAAAGCAAAGACACGGGACGATGATGTACAACTTCAAAATCGAAAGAGAAGATACTTAAAGGAGAGAGATCGACTGAATTCTCGGTATATGAAGATGGAATCATCGATTCAAATCGAGTCTGTGTACCAAGTGACGATTAGGAGCGAGAATTCTCTCGAAGCACACCGTTCGAAATACACTATACACCCTGGAGGAAACAAGATGTATAAAGACTTGAAAAGCATTATTCTTGGTGGGTAAACATGAAGAACCAGGTAGCGAGTTCGTTGCGAGATGTTTGACTTGTCAACGAATAAAAGCAGAACACCAGCGACCATTTGGTTTATTATAACCATTGAGAATTTCAGAGTGGAAATGGGAACACATAACGATGGACTTCGTGACGGATCTACCAAGGACCAGGCACGAGGCGATGACGCCATATGGGTAGTCATAGACCGACTCACGAAATCGCACACTTCTTACCCATGAAGAAAACCGTGACTTGTAGAAACTTGCGCAGTTTATATCCGAGAGATCATTCGATTGCATGGAGTGTCGGTCGACATAGTGTCGAGCAGACCCGAGGTTTTTTCTCCGTTAAAATGCTTACATGAGGAATTGGGTACCTCGCTAAGTTTTAACAACAAAGACATCCACAAACCGATGGCGCCGCGATCGGCGAACGATTCAAACCCTGGAAGACATCTTTGCGAGCATGCACGTTGGACTTCCAAGGAAGTTGGGATTCATACTTACCATTGGCCGAGTTACTTATAATAACGGCTATCGAGGCCACAATTGGGATGACACCCTACGAAGCCTTGTATGGGCGGAAGTGTAGATCCCATTACATTGGGAGATTGATGACCAATGGACTCCAAAAGAGATACGAAAGTCACCATCGATTCCAAGGTCGACTTACTTCTTGAGGCCATGGAGAAGGTCAAGTTGATCAAGGAACGGATCCAAGACGACTCGAGCCGCCAAAGAAAGAGTTACGCGGACAAGAGGAGAAAGGACTTGGAATTTGAAGCGGAGATAAAGTATTTCTCGGACTCTTGCCACGGAAAGGATTGATCAATCCAAAGAAGAAGGGAGGCAAGCTAAGTCCGAGATATATTGGACCTTACAAGATTTTGCGGAGGATCGGAAGTTGACCTATGATAGGTGTGAGTTTTGCATGTCTTTTAAGGTTTAATATTGACAAAAATGGTGATTAAACATGCATAAACTCATATGAAATGGTTCGTATTCACTCTTTGTGGGAAAGATATTATGCTTTGCTCGTTTTCTAGGAATTTAATGATATTTGAAGTAATTTGGAGACAAATACGAGCATAGCAAAGAAAAATACCAAGAATCGAGTGAACATGCGAGATTAGAAGTCACAATGAGAAGAAGTCCCACAAATAAGGCAAAATATAAGACGCACGGGTAGGGCGCGCGCTGGCACGACCCGTGCATCCTGGGAATGAAATATTGTGAGTCGGCAAAGGCGCACGGGTAGCCCGTGCGTCACGCACCACCCGTGCGCCTTGCCATCAAGAATCGAAGCGCATACGGCAATGCGCACGGGTAAACCGTGCGTGGATGCATGACCGTCTTGTTGGTTGGTGAAAAGCGAGGACTTGACCTATGGCATGATGCACGGGTAACCCGTGCGCCCACGCACGGCCCGTGTGTCCCTGGGCGTAATGCAGTACCATGATAGCAATGTGCCCTAAAACTTTCTAAGAGGTATATAAGCACTTTTTGGGCGCACACCAAGGGACATTCGACATTTTTGGCTATAGCACACAAGACAAAGGTCTATTCTTGGAAGAAGATATCAAGGAGACAATCGGGTTGCATCGAAGCTCAAGGAACGGAGATACATCGAGAGATTGTCGACTTTTCTAAGTTTTTCTTACTTCTCTTGTAGTTTTAATCTTTCATTTTAGTTTGTCATGGCTTTGAACAATTTGTCTATGAGTTGTTTAGAAATCATGTGTAGCTAAACTCTTTAGATTTCCGGGTTTTAGAAGTAGATTAATGAACTCTTGTGGAATGTTTTAATCTTAGTTGAAGTTATTGTCTTGAAGTACTTTGAGCTTATTCTTGTTTTATCACTTGATTAATGATTTAACTTGTTTGATATATTGATTCATAATTCGAGAGATGAGTTTCAATATTAGATCTTGAGTACTCGACACAAATATTTGCATGAATTGAGAGGTTTGTAAATATTTGTGAGGACATTTGATCTTTTAAACTTTTGGGAGTTGAATACTTCATGTTGAGTAGAGATGCTAGCATAGGTATTTCAATCTACGTTTTATACGCATTTCGAGAGGGAGGATAAAATATTTTGTGATCGTCTTATAGGAATATTGATAATAACTTGACTTTGATTAAATCGGACAACAAGAGGGATATTAATCGAAACCTTAACCCGGAATCCATTTCATCATCTTGATACTTCTATTATTGGCATTGTCTTAATTGTGTGTTTTTAGTAGTCCTAATTATCTTAATCTCACAACAACCATCATTTTACGACCGTCTAAATGAAAATAAGACTATCTTAGTTTAATACTTAGCATATTAATTTATTAGTCTTCGTGGATACGACCTTGCTACCCTTTTCTATAACGTGCACCGTACACTTGCGGTGAGCTAAAAATGAAGGCGAATGACCTACCGACTTGAGTTACCGGCACGACAAGATGCGGGAATGCACGATGTATTCCACTCGTGATGCTCCTCCTCCGATGGAAAATTTATCTTACACCGAGGAACCAATTCGGATCATTGACCAAATAGAATCGTCGGTTGCATAATAGAAAGATTCCGATGGTTAAAGTTGTATGGCGAAATTCTTATAAGGAGGAGATGGAAGAAGACATGAGAATCAATATCCGAGCTATTAGAAGAGAATTTGGGGACCAAATTCTTATAAGGAAGGGAGAATGTGAAGCCTCGATTTTATTTCAAGCATGTACTTGTTTCACGTATCGTCCTTGTATTATTTTGACTATTTTACCGCGTCGCTTTGACGGGTAAATATTAATGATATATATATATATATATATATATATATTTCGCATTTAATTTCTTTTTTTTATTTATTACTTCTACTTCGCATTAATGATCACTTCATCGATCATCATTATTATTATTTGTGTATATATTAGTCACCTTAGAATTTTAAGAGACTATTTATTTTAGAGACTCATACCTTATAGAATTAAGAAATTGATGAGACTTAAAAGTGATCAAGGAAATCACTAACTATTTTGGAGATCGATATTATTCATCTATTATCATCAATTTGGGACAAAAAAAATTATGGAATTACCACAAATACCCTTAAGGGGGCGGCCATAATAGGTATTTTGGTGTAGAAATATCTCTCAACTCTTGTACACATACACCTTATGTATTCATCTTGTGTATTACTAAACCATTAATTCAAACCTACATCTTAGAATTATCCTACAAATTCAACCACCCAATTGGTCAAACAAGACAAAAATTTAAATTCCCCTAAAACATGACTTTTGGCCAATTGTCCCTAACATAGTAGCATAGGTATTACTTTACTCCCTAAATTCCTCAATTATTACCCTAACTTATCATCTAACCAAACAAGACAAAATTTTTGTCCCCCTCCCCACCCATATGGATGACAAGAGGCCTTAGTTGGGCAAGAAAATTGTTCAAGTTTTATTCACCACATTTTATTTCACCAACACAAAATTATTCTAAGTCTTGTATTTTCTCTTCTCTCTCTCTAAAAATCCTCCTACCTCTCTCTACATACTCTTCTTCAAACCTTCAAACACTTAACCAAAATTTCAAGAATTCATTTCCTACTCCTTCAAAAAAATTCGAACCATCACTACTAAGGTAAGGAAAAATTTCTTTTCTACCCATTTTTGATATCACCTAACTCATCCCTTTCACCTTCTAATTTAAGTTTGATTTTTGATTTTGAGATATACTTAGAAGATCATTTGAGGATATTAAGAGACTTGAAGAAGAAATTGTGAAGAAGTTGGACTATAAGGTAAGAAATGAGATTTTTAGTACATTTTCTCCTTCTCTTTCTATTTTCCAAATTTTGACATTCCATTTTCAGTTCTGGAGTTTTAGGGGCTGACCTTGAAGGTTGTTATTAATGGTGACAAAAATCTTACATTTTTTAAGCAATTACTAGTCACACTTTACTCACTACACAAGGTAAGTGTAGTATTTCTAATTTCTCACCATCTACTTCTTCTCCTTAAATTTTTAACCTCATTTTTCTAACTCCTATATTTTTTTATATATTCCTTGACTTAGGGGCTTACCTAAGTCACTTCTTCATTAAGAGTGATTTATTCGATTTTTCACCAAGAAATCAACCTTTAAGGTGGGTGGAAAAATTCTTTCAACTTCTAGGTGTTTTAATTAAAATGCATGTAGTATTTTGTTATTGAGCACTTTAGATATATATATTATGTATTGCATGCTATTTTCTTGTACCAAGTGGTAAATTTCTCAAGTGTTGCTCAAAAATGCGATTTATCGAAAATTAGGGCATACATGTACACTTTATTGTTATATTTGATGAATCCTTGTATGAGATGGTCATGTATGTGTATGACTCTTGAAATATATGTTTTGTATGATTTATAACCTGGAAAAGTCGAGCATCATTGATTAAATTTCAATTGTTGGACTTAAAATGCGAAACCGGAAAGTTGGTGTACTTAATTGTAAGAAAATAAAACTTAAGGGACCCCTCTGTAATTTTTAATTTTTGGGACTGAACTCAGGTTCAAAAATTATGTTATGACATTTTAATAAAGTTTTAAGAGTTTTTAGATAAATAAAATCAACCCTTAAAAGCCCAAGGACTAGATTGTAAAATTTTAGAAGTTTAAGGGCTATTTTGCAATTTTCGAAACTGTACCAGACCCTAATTTTAAAATTTGAAATTTTGACTCTTAAGAGACTGGAAATAACATATTTAAGTGTATTCCAAAAATCCAAGAGTTTAGAGCTTGGAAAGTAATTTATAAAAATTGAGGGACCAAATTGTAAAAGATTTAAAATTGAGGACCAAAATGAAATTTCCAGAACTTATGCAGTCCGTGCATCTGTAAATACTAATTTAACTATAATATAATTATATTTTGGACCCAAGGTTCAAATTTCATAACAATTGAACCCCGAAAGCCTTAAAGGCAATTATTTTAAAATGGGACAAAAATGAGATTTTCAAACATTAAGGGACCTATACTTATTTCCTTTTAAAATTGCTTTTGTCCCAATATCCCACTGACCTTAGTGACATTTTACAACTGGAATCACATTAAAAGCCCTTCCGGTTTGTGAGTTCCAATTATTTTAAACTTATGGCCCGAAATGACAATTTTAACAAATTTGGGGCTAATGTGAGAATTTTATATAAACTCGACCTCAAAACTTTAAAAACCTGAATCTCTGAACAATTTAGAAAATTTAGAAACTGACCTCATAATTTTTCAAGGTCGGGACATTTACTTATTCAATTTTTAACCCCAAAAATATTGGTTTTTACAAAACGGGGCTAATTATAAATTTTCTTTTTACAAGGACCTAACTCAAATTATTTCTCTTTTAAAGAAATAGCCCTGGACCCTCTGACTTTTAATAATGATATAAAAGATTTTATTTTCTTAAAACACCTTGGCTTATCGAATCGTCTTGACCGATCACGCGATCGCGAGCGACTTCCTCGTCTTGCGATTTCGAATCTATAACGGGACTTATGTTCCACCTAATCTTTCAAGATATTTAAGATTGCTTATCCTCCCGATAATCATCTTCATCCAAATAACTCCACCAACGCCATAATTATCACTCGCGATTTTTCGAAAATTTTCCCGAACTTTTCCCTTAATCAATAATACTTACTGCCTGTTATTGACTACCCGAACTTGTATTTACTTTTCTCGTCTAAGTCAACTTGGTGTGTCGAGCTCACAATAGGAATGGATACGTCGGGGATGGAACCAGGCGGCTGATTGCTATTCCACTCTCCGCCCCATCGTCCTAATCCCGCAAACGAGGGACGGAATTTGTCCAAGGGAAGCGGGTTGTAGTAATTGAGGTATAATCATGATTATGACAAATCCGAGTCTTGCAAGCTCCAATGTGGATTTGTCTTTGCCTATGGAGCGATAAGGTGTCGGTCTTGGACCATCATGAACGGGAGTTACAAGGAAGAACGAAGGAATCGTTGTCGATCCACACGATTTGAGTTAATCGGACTCGATTGGTTGGCGCTACAAATCCATGCACGCAACCGCTACTTGTATTGCATTGGTTGGCGCTACAAACCGTTACGCAACCTTTACTCGTTTGCATAGGATTGGCGTTACATTCCGTACGCAATCCTACTGTCTTGCCCGAATCATAGTGCTTGTGTGACCACGAACTGTTTCTTAAACTATATAAGTATTTTACTTAAATATATTTATCACGACGCTTGTGGACTGTGTGTGAAATCGTGCATCATATCTCACGTGTTTTCATACAACTGATTTTCTCGCATTAACTATATATATCGCCACACTTGCACACGATCACCCCATCCACTGAGATTTCTGTCTCATTCCCTCATGTTTTCTAACCTTAGATGAGGAGTACGTTGAAGACGTCGAACCTAATACAGACTGAATCCCGTGCTCCGCCTGTCGTACTTGTTCCTATTATCATTGAAGTCGAGCAATATTTTTCTTTTGCTTTTGTTATTGTTGGACTCCTTCATTCTGTTTTAGTTTGGACTGTAAGTTTAAATTCGGATATTCTGATGGGTTGTATTTGGATATTGTCGGACCTTAAGATGTAATTTGTACTTGTGTTTATTTCTTTCCGCTGCATTAGACTCTTTTCACTTGGAGATTTGTATCATTGGTTTAGACTGTTGATTTATCGTCGTCGCGTCGCGTTTGGGCGTGACATGCATTCGGCTATTAGACATCAATTTGTATTTGGCTATTTATGATATATAGTTGTTATTTGGGCGAGCTTAGCCCATTTCTTTATAATTATATTTAAATTTATTAAATTCAATTAGAAAATAATTATTTTAATTAAATATCTCAAAACATATATCGAAATTTTATATATCACATATATCCATATATAGCATTATATATTTATGTAAGAAGAAAATTAAAATTCATTCAAAGATCAAATATTCTTTGTAATAGTATTTTATATATAGAGAATTATTTTTTATATATTAACTTATTTTTATATTAATAGAAATTATTCTTTTAATCAATGTATTTTTATATTCAAGTTTCAAAGTTGTACATTTGGAATTAGACTTGAATTTGTATTTTGATAATTTTTTGATATATGTGTGTATATATATATATATATATAAAATATTTGTTTTTGAAATATTTTGTTTTTCCTTAAAAATATGTCGCTAAATATAAAATATGATTTTTGTTTAATTTCTTTAATAATTTTGACAATTGTTCCCATTTCTAAATCCCAAAAATATTGAAATTTGAAATGAATTTATTTATTATTATATTGATAATATAATTTATTAAATATTCAACATCAGGGTAGTAAAAAAATATAAACATTGGGCGTAATTATATTTTTTTCAAACTTTTACTTTGTTATAGATAAACATGTTCTATAAATAGTTACAATTCATATATATACTACAAAAATTTGTATTTAAAGAGATTTTGTTATTGTGTAATCGTATGATTTATAATCAAATTAATTATCTTTATATTTTAATTATTATTTGAAATTTTAAACGTTTTGTAATTACTATTTTAATAAATATAGACACATAAATCCATAATTTGTAAAATAAAGAATGAAAACAAGTAAAATTGTAAAGAATCTTAGGTTTAATTTTTAGAATTAAAACAAAGAAATTATAAATAGAATTAATATTAATAATAGATTCATTCAATATATATATTAAGCGAATGGGGATAAGAGTAGAGAATCACCAATTTATCTAATCGAGAATGTGATGGAGGACGGGGATATAAATATTGTCCCTATCTTATTCCCTTCTAGAGAAGCGGGAAATCTCCATTCCCGTATTAACTAGAGGATTTCCTATCCCGTTCTATTCGGTTACCAATGGACAGAGACGAACCCACACTCCCATCTATGGGGAACGTGGGGTACGTGCCCCATAGTTTTTTTTTTTTTATTTTTTACTTTTTCTTATAGCTTTTCCTTTTTTAGTAGCTTTATTACATTTTATTGTTAAAAATATATATTAATTAGGTCAAAAGAAAGCTAATGTGCCCCCATTGATTATTTTTGATGTAGTTTATTATCGTATTAATTTTGTGCCCCCTCGTAGAAAATTTCTAGATCGGTCCCCACCAATGGGGATGGTTCTCCCTTGGGGATGTTGTCATCCTCAAATGTAGAAAATATAATTCATTGAACTATTAAAAAATATACATGTAATAATACAAAAAAATATCTCACGAATATACACTCGTGCATCACACGGGTAAAAAACTAGTTATATATAATCAAGAAATAACACATAGTCGAGTTCGGAGTTGTACAAAGCCATTATCAATTAAGTTACAATATAACTTTTTATATTAACTACATATTACTTGTAAAATATATTTTGTGAATAAAAAAAACGATAAATACATTCATATTAATAATTAATTTTTTATGTTTTTCGAACTGGGTGGCAATTGGTAAATCCTCCAATGTTTAGGTGGCAAATTTAAAAATCAATGCAAAGTTTGGGTGGCAAATTAAAGTATAACATAAATTGTCAAATAAATTGAGATTTTAAGACAAACTTAAGATGTATAACTTATTTGTTTTTGTAATGAAAATTGAATCTAAATCCAGCATAGCTATTCTTTGTATAACATAAAGTTTGAACAACTCACAATGTATAAGTCAATTTATATTTTATTATATATGGAAGATTATAAAAGAATCTATATATATATATATATAAAAAAAAATAAGAGACTATTCTTAGAATAGTAACTATTGCTTTTCTCGCCCATTTTCAGTTTCTAAAAACAATAATATTTTTTTGCTTTTCGGATTTAACTAATAAAATGAGATTTTATTATATTTTTTGGTCAACTTTCTTTAAATAAATAACTTTTTAAAGTTATGTAAAAGATAGAGTTATATAAATTTTCCAAATCTCTGTATGTACTGCATTAATTATTATATTTGTCCTTTTTTTTGAAACTTTAATAATTGTTTCCATTTTGTATCCGTTTTTTATGTATAATATATCCAATTAATCATCTTTTTACAGTCTTCAGTTTGACACATATTGCATATATAAAATAAAAAAATAAACATAATAAATAAAATAAAATATATGATACATTTACTCATTATTTTATAACGGGCTTTAAAAATTATGCATCCGAGCTCACTGGACATCAAGTTGTATATTCATGTATTTTGACTATCTATAACACATGTATAGTTTATATTTGAGCTTATCTCATTTCTTCATATTTATATAGAATTGTATTTAAGTTTATTAAATTCAATCAAAAAATATTTATTTTAATTGAAAACAATATCTCAAAACATGTATCCAAATATTATTTATATATATTATATATAATCATACATAGCATTATAATTATATATATTCATGTAAGAAGAAACAAAAAAAAATTATTAATATGAAATTATATATAGAAATTACTTCATATATTTATTAACATACTTTTCATGATGAGCAAAAACAAAAACATACTTTTCATGTTAAAAGACTTTTTTAATATTTTTCGTGTATTAATTTGATATTCAACTTTTAAAGTTGTACATTTTGATTATTAGATATGAAGTTGTTTGTTTGATATTTTTTGGATATATGTACATTTTTATATAGAATAGTTTTTATTTTTTGTGATATTTTATTTTCCCCTAAAATTATGTTGCTAAATACGAAACAATATTTTCGTTAATTCCTTTAATAATTCTAATAATTGTTTAACTTTTTAAACCCTAAAAAATGTTGGAATTTGAAAAGACTTTATTTGTTGATTGTATGAAAATATAATACATTAATATTTAGCATTGGGAAATTGTATTTTTGTTTTCAAATTGCACAATCTCAACTCTAAAAGATAAATTATAATCCCAATTATAAAGGATTTTCTCACAATCTCATATAGATAAACATGTTCAATAAATAGATACAATTCACATTAACAAAATTTATTTTCAACCAAATTTATTGTTCTTAAAGAAGGTTTTTAATATAATAATTTATTTTTATATTGTTAAACTGTATGGTTTATAATTAAATTAATTAAATTTTTATTTCAATTATTTATTAAAATTCTGAAAATTTTCATTCTAAAAAAAATTCTGAAAAATTTACAATCACTAAAAATTATTTTTGTTCAAATCGTGCATCGCCCCTGAAAAATACTAAATATGAGAACTCGAATAGAACATATAAATAGAAAATCCAAATAGTACGGTACAAATCTCCACAACTAAATTTCAAAAAAAAATTTAAAATTAACTTAATAACATGAATAAATAAAATACATGGTGAAATCGGCAAAAATGAAAACAATCTCCAAAAAATAAATCTAATAAAAACAATAATATTGTAAAAACTATGTTTTGTTGACTCTTGTCATTAATTATTGTACTTAATTCTCCTATTATCTTTTACACACGTGTTAACTTTTGATTATTTTAGAATGAGCTTTTGCAAAAATATTTGCCACCGGATTACACATACAAACAACTTTGGAAAATAAATTTTCATCCGAATTTACTACTATAACCTTGAAAAAAGTGTGACACCAATTTTCACACTTATTAAAAATCTAGACACGACTAAAACGAAATAGGCAATGTAGGTACGTCAGTGCAGTTCTATGAAAATCACTTTTCAAAGATGGAACATAAATACACAACCTTGAATTTATTATTTATAATTATGAAGTATGATTTTTTTCTTTTTGACTTCATTAATAAAAAAACATTAAATAATAGTTTATGTCTATTGTTTGATGCTATATCAAAGTTATTATAATACGGAGATATAATTCGTAGAATTATTAGGAAATACACACGTCACAAGACAAATTGGAGGCCTCACAAATATATACTGCATCGCACGGTAAAACACTAGTATATATATAATAAGAGGCGCTTACGGAAATAGTATGGGAATATTTTCCCGCCCATTTTTTTCTGCTATAAATAGTAGTTCGTGAAAAATATTTGGTATTCCATTATTTTTGGTAGTCAACTTTCTTTAAATAATCACCTTTTAAAATGATATAAAAAATAAAATTATGTAAAATTAATTCCAAATATGTGTGTACTTCATTAATTATTGTATATATATATATATATTAACAAAAACAATTAATAATTTTTTATTTTTGATCAATTTTTTGATGAATAATATATCAAACTAATCAATTTTTACGATCTTTAGTTTGACACCAATATTGCACATATAAAATAAAAATATAATAAATAAAAAAATATAAAAATATTTACTCATTATTTTATAAATAATAATGAGCTTTAAAAAATTATGCATTCGGGCTATTATACATAAATTTGTATATTCATGTATTTGGTTATTTATGATATTTATATAGTTTTTATTTGGGCTTAGCACATTTTTTAATAATTATATTTTTATTTAAATTGATTAAGTTCAACTAAAAATATTTATTTTGATTGAAAATATCTCAAAATATGTATTCAAAATTCATATATAACATATATCCAAACACAATATTATATACATTTATGTAAGAAAACAGTTAAGATTTATTTAATATGAAATTATATTGATTATAGTATTTTATATATAGAAAATTATTTTCTTATATAATAATGTACTTTTCATTTTAATAGAAATTATGTTTTCTATTTATCACCAAATTTTGATATTCAAGTTTGAAAATTGTAAATTTGGAATTAGATATGAATTTGTCTTTGATAATTTTTTGATATGTGTGTATATATAAAAATAAAATAGTTTCTTTTTAAAATAATTAATCCCTTAAAATTGTATTGCTAAATATAAAACATGGTTTTTGTTTAATTTCTTTAATAATTTTGACAATTGTTTAGTTTTCTAAACCCCAAAAAATATTAGAATTTGAAATGTTTTTACTATTGATTGTATTGAAAATATAATTTATTAAATATTCAGCATTGGGGTAGTAAAATAAATCAACATTGGACAGTTAAATTTTTTTTCCAAACTTTTAATTTCTTATAGATAAACATGTTCTATAAATCGATATAATTTATATTCACACAACCAAATATTTCGTATTTAAACAACTTTGTTTTATAATTTATAATAATTTATTTTTTTATTATTTAATCGAATGATTTATATTCAAAACAATTATTTTTATATTTTAAATATTTTTTTAAAATTTTAAACCTTTTTCCATCACTATTTTTTTAAAACATAGATAACATAAACTTATATTTTGTAAAATTAAGAATGAGAACATGTAAATTTGTAAAGATTCTTTGGTTTAAGGTTTAGATGGAAACAATTTTTTTCATCATAAATGAAATCTTCATGCAATATTGAGGTCCCAAGCAAAATCTCACGCAGAAATAATATTTGTTGGCATGTTTTCTCGCGATTTAAATGGTATACTTCACGCGTCGGACGATAATTTTTGGGAAAATAAAATATTTTCATAAACAATTTTTCATCAAAAATGAATTCTTTATGCAATTTTGAGGTCCCACGAAAATTATATTTTTTTATATGTTTTTTCGAATAAAATAAAATTAATATCAATAATGATAAATATAATATATATATTCGAAGAATGAGGATGGAACGGAAGATTCTCATTTAACTAGGAATGAGAAGGGGAACGGGATATAAATATCATCCATATCGCATCCCCGGTTCTAGAGAACCGGGGAATCCTCATACTCGCTTCCATCCTCCAGATAACTGGAGATTTCCTATTCCATTCTATTCGGTTACCAACGAAGATGATTCGAAAATATTTTCATCCTTAAATGCAAGAAATATAATTTTATAGAATTATTAGAAAAAATGTACCTATAACAGTATAAAATAGATGTCTCACGTATATATACCCCGTGCATCGTGCGGGTAAAAACTAGTTTGAATATAATACTACATAAACCAGTTAAATGAATTGGTTGAACTAATCTTTTTGGTTCTTGGAGTATTAGAACATTAACACTAAATCTGATTTGATCTTTTTGGTCAAAACATAATATTATTAAGGTCAATCTGTGTTGGGATTACATGAAAACGAAAATTTTGTGGCTTAAAGTCATGATTAGGGATATCTCATTTTCAAATGGTTAATTTGTAATCAAATGTCAAATTAAGGCAATGGCTTTGTAATACTAAAAGTGGATTTTACATGTATAAAAGTATGTCACTTCTTGCATGATTTGAGTATGCTCCAAACAAATCATAGAAAAACATTTCAAAGTATGGCTTCTCTAAATTACCTTTGTTTCACAATGAAACTAATGTTGGGTTTTATGTTAGCAATTTCCTTTGGATTATGCCAAAGCAAACAAGACAAGCCTTTTTCCACTTCACTCAAGACCCTATGTGAAATGACCTTATACCCAAAAACTTGTTATCATGCCCTTTCTCCTTTAATTGACTCCAAAAAAACCTATGACTCTCAATTTCTTTACAACATATCTGTTCAAGTTTCCATAGATGAGATCACCAGAGTCTCAAAGAATTTTTCTGAAAATGGAACACTGGCTCAAACAATAAAACATACCAACGAAAAGATACTGATATCGGCATTAGAAAGTTGTCGCGATTTTCTATCCCTAGCATTGTATAATCTCAATTTATCACTACCTACTAGTGGTAGCGTAACAACACATGAAACACGTACCAACTTCCGGACATGGCTAAGTGCTGCAGATGCCGACTTGCAAACGTGCATGTACGACTTTGAATACACACGCGATGACGTACGAAAGGCTGTAGCTGCAAATCTGGACAACTCAACTAAACTTGTTACCAACAGTCTTGCCATCATAAGCAAGACTGATGATTTTATGAGCTCAGATGAAGAACCCTCAGTTATTGATATAATTGACACTTCAAGTGAGCCCACTTGGTTGTCTTTCGAGGACAGAAAGCTGCTACAAAATCGAAAGCAAATGATGAATCCCGATGCTGTGGTTGCAGCTGATGGCTCCGGCAACTACAAGACGATAGCTGCAGCCCTCAATGCTGTGCCTCCAAACAGTAATAACAGATTTGTTATCTATGTCAAGAAAGGAGTCTATAATGAAAATGTGAGGGTTGAAAAGGAAAAATGGAACGTTTTAATGTACGGTGATGGAATGGGCAACACCATTGTTTCCAGCAATCTCAGCAATGGTGGAGGAACATCAACCACAAATAGTGCTACCTTTGGTAAGTTATACAATTTTCTTGTTTTCCACAACAGATCACTACTCTTTCTTTTTCATTTGTTCCTCTTTCTTATATATGTTTCTGCGCGCAGCTGCCTTTGGTAAGGGATTCATTGCCAAGGACATAGGATTTCAGAACACTGCCGGTGCAGCCAATGGTCAAGCCGTGGCCTTGTTGTCTGGTTCCGACCAGTCAGTTTTCTATCGATGTCTCATCGATGGATACCAAGACACCCTCTACACACAATCCAATCGACAATTTTACCGAGAATGCAAAATATATGGAACAATAGACTTTATTTTCGGAGACACGGCTGCTGTCATCCAGAATTGCGACATACTTGTCAAGAACCCCCAACCTGGTCAGGGCACAGTCGTAACAGCTCAAGGAAAATCGAACCCATATTCCAACACGGGTATATCGATACAAAAATGTTCGATTGAGGAAGCTGAGAATCTTGGTGATGTTACTACTTTCTTGGGCCGGCCGTGGAGGGATTACTCCACCGTTGTTGTCATGGAAACCGAGTTGGGAAGCTTAATTGATCCCAAGGGATGGTCGCCTTTTGGTAACAATGCTACTGCTCCTGATACTGTATTTTATGTTGAGTACAATAATTTTGGTCCCGGTGCAGGGACTGCAAACAGGGTTACCTGGAAAGGGGTAAGAGTTAACAACACTCAAAATGATGCAAGCAAGTTCACTGTTAGATCATTTATTGATGGAGTTGAATGGATTCCATCATCAGGTGTGCCATTTCAGGCAGACTTGTGAGTAATTCCATAGTTGATGATGGATGTTTTAATATGTTTGTTATGCAAAACATCAAATAAATGTGACTGTTTCTTATAATTATTTTTGACATGCATATTATAAATTAACCCTGGTTAAGAAATACATATTACTAGTCAAACACAACGGCATAGTCATACTTTACTATGTTTCTTGGGAATTTATGGCATATACTATGACCCTAACTAATAAGCATTAGATTGTACGTGGTAAATGACATCTTATATAATCATATTTCATTTAGTTTTAAATGTATAGTCTTAATTTGACATCAAGACTCAAGTGTCCTTTTATATTTCACATACTTAGAAAAAAATCTTTTTGAAAGTGTGAATGTTTCTGCTAAAATTTGAGATGTCTATTATGTCCCTAATGTAGATATAATTAAATTTCTTCTAGAAATTATTTGAATTAAAACTAAAAGTAATAAAAATAAAAAATTTAGACATCCGATTCTAAATTTAATTACAAAAGTGGAGATCTAGAAATAAAATAATTATATTACAATTAAACTTCTAATATTTTTTTTAGAAAGATCACGGGTAAAAATACATAGTATTTTATTACTTATTATTTTTATCATAAGTACTATACTTATTTGCTGGATAAGTGATAGAAAAGATAATGTGAGATTATATCATTAAACTATAATATCTAGATAGTGTAGCAATTTTAAAATTACAGAATTGTATTTCACTATCCATTAAAAAACTTTTTCATAATAGAAGAGCTATATTTAAGTTATTGACAAAGTAATCTTATTTATATCTATGTCTAATGGGAATATGTTATTTCAATAATTAATATTTGTAAATAGGCCAAATTGGCCATTTACGTTTTCGAAAATTGGAAAGTGCCATGTTTTTCAATCAAATATATTAGTCATTTTTACCATGAAAATGATTGCCATATCCTCCTAGCATTTTTGTGAGTTACTTGGTGACTCTCACTCCAAAATTCAGACATCTCTCTCTCCAAAAATGTTCTATTACTGCTGTTGAGAATCTTGGCGGTGTTAAAAAATTTTCTTAGGTCGTGGAAGAATTACTCACAATAGTTTGATCCCAGGGAATGGTTACCTTGGGGGTAAAAATGCTACCTTGGGATTAAACTTTAAAGTAATTCCTCAAATAATAGAAATAAAAAAAAATTCATGTCATTGATAAGCATATGCCAACAAAGTGAGCATCAACCACATTTTTTTATGTGAATAGATAGATAGATAGATAGATAGATAAAAATAAGAACTTTTCAAATAATTCCTAAAATAATTCATATCATTAGTAAGCATAAGCAAACAAAGTGAGTGTCAATCAGATTTATACTAACTTCTTAATCAGTTAATAACTGAAAAAAAACTAGCCGATTCACATCAAGAAGAAAAACTGTATCGAAAACTGAAAGCAGGCAGTACCTTGATTTTTCCTTATGTCCTCCTGATGTAGTACCTTGAATTGTTTGAAATGCATGCAGCATTGGCAAGAATATTAGCAATATTGTTGCACTTCTGCAAAATGTGTAATTTCGGCATCAGAAAAGAGATATAATTGCTATCAATAGATCCTTCCTATAATGTATTGCGGGTCCCAGCTACTTCCGGAGTAGATTTAGGGAAGTCACTCCTGTAGAATCAACCTTAATCGTTTGAAGAAAATGTTGATTACTAACTTGGAAGCCCAGCCTTCATTTTTGCATGAGATTTATGTCCAAATACGAACAGAACTTCATCAAGCATGGCCAAGTTTTTTAACAGGCGTTTGGCGGAAAACCGCAAACTAATGATTTACCTTGGCAAATCACTGTTAAAGTTCATAGCAGAGTGGTTACCTTTTGGCCTACCTTTGTTTTGAAATTAGCAAGAGCAGTCACTATGTAAAAATCTCATGATGCTGCTCAACACCTTCTGCGCCAATAATCTCAGGGTTTATTACAAAAATAACCTTGAGGTTCAGTCTAATAACAAAAATAACTCAACTATCTTTGAAAATTACAAATAGCCCCCTTACATTTATTTATATTTTATAAATGCACCGTCAAGAGAGAGGGGGAGTTGTTAAGAAAATGCCAAATTACAAACCTACGGGGTATGTAATTTTGAAAGATAACTGGAGTTTTTTGTAATTAACCTAACCTTGGGGGTAACTTTTGTAATTTACCCAAAATCTATGATGTTTAACAATAATAATAATAATTCCCAAAGCTTCATCTGTGAAGATCCCTAAAAGTTTCAGGCATGGACTGCTCGAACATCGGTTTGATAACATGAACTATTTTCTCCATCTTCATTCCACGGCTACCCTTCACCAAAACAACATCCCCACAATCCACATATTCCAAAATTTTGGATGCAAGGCTTTCAGAATCATAAGCGCCCACCAAATTTATCTCCAGATCGACCTTTAAATTTTCAGCTGCTGCCAAAAACCTTGTTCCAACTAGTGCGACCACATCAATACAACTATCAAGACAATGTTGTAAAGTCAATTCATGTAACTTGATTTCAGTTGGACCAAGTTCAAGCATGTCACCAAGAATAGCAACTCTTTTACCATAGCAGTCGATTGCTCTGAGTGAGTCAATTGCACATTTAGTGCTAACAGGGCTTGCATTGTAAACGTCATTTATTATTTTGATATCATTTCTAGTAATTTCAAGCTCAGACCTCCCTGGGACAGGAATAAATTGTGACAAGGATTTTCCGACTAGAGCAAGAGGAACTCCCAAGGAAGTTGCAACAGCAGCAGCTGCACATGCATTTAGAGCCAAATGCAGGCCTGGGCTTGGAATGACAAATTTGACCCTGAATATGTTCGATCATGACAGTGAATCCAGTTAAGTAGCTTAATGAGCTAATAGCAAGAAATACAGTGAGAGTAACAGACAAACAAAAGCATAAACACAGTTATAGGGATACAAAAGCAACAAAAAGGAAAGGCGGCATTGTTAAATAAGACCAGAAAAAAACTACAATTTTTATTGGGAAGAAATTTCTGCCAGAGAACAATCCACTCGTGCAATGCTACCACCAAAAAAAAAAAAAAACACAGAGTGTACAATTTGGGACATCCTCTTTAAGCTCAGAAAGGTGATATCCATTATAAGGACTTCTTCAATATTTACGATTGCAAAATCTGAACCTCCAGGAAAGTAACTCGAAATTTCCAGATAAGTTGCAAAGTATTATTCTTTAAATATTATATGTAATAATACAATTAAAAAAAAGTTATAATTGGACTAGCACAGACTTTACACAAAGCCACTTACGAATAAACTTTGAGATAGACATATTCTTTGTGGAAAATGCTGAAGAAAGATGAATAGTTACAATCACAATTCACAAGGAGAAAACGACTGCTTTGACTTCATACTTGGGAACTCCTAGATATACATTCAGAGCTTAACTGGAATTCAGAAATCTGCTATCAAATTTAAGAATCAACTTGCAGTTGGGAGCCAAGTTCAACTTTCACATTCCTTTACTATTTCCAACTGCAGTTTCAATAGCCAAATGCCTTGCCATCTCGTAAATAAATAAATGTTAGGTGCTGGAATCAAAATTGAAAACAACTTACGTATCCTCATTATTGTCCAAAACAACCTCCACTTTAAGGCCACCATCTACACTTTGGGCTGCAACTAGTCGAACATCAGAGCCCTGTCTTCGACCAAAGAGCACCTGTAAGAAAATTACAAGAAACAATTAATCTAATCTAATGCAGCATACTTAGGTGGCAATAAAATATATATTGAACTGATATTTACATATTTAACTTGTGAACTTAAGTCTGAAATGCATATCATCATTTACATACGAAACACAGAACCTTAAATATGAAAGAATTTCTAATTCATCTGAAAAAAAAAAAAAGCAAAACTAGGCTCACAAACCTTCTCAACAACCTCAGGAACAGGAAGGCTCATAACAAGAGGATCATCAGCATTCAAAACACACACATCCCCTGGCAATGCATCTCTCAAAATCTCCCCTTTCGCAGTCGAAACCTCCTCCAAACTCAAAATTCTCCAAATGCGAACAAAACACATTCAAAATCACCCTCACATTAGGCCTACACATCCTAGCAAGCCAATATTTCTCCCTTCATACTCATCCCCATCTCCAAAACCCCAAACCTCAAATTCCTCGGAATCCCAACAAGCGACAATGCAACCCCAATATCATTATTCCAATTTTCAGGGCTCTGATAAACTGACCCGATGCTCTCTAGAGCCAATGCTATCATAGTTCTCGTGGTGGTCTTGCCCACACTACCCGTTAACCCTATTAAACAGCCATTAAACCTTTTTCTCGCGAAAATTGCTAATTTTTGCAGTGAATCTGAAGTGCTGTCGTCTACTTGGATTAAACCCTTGTCCCAGTTTTCGCAGACTTGGTTGCTAATTACTCCGACAGCCCCTTTGGCAGATAACTGAGGGGTTATGAAGTTGTGGGCGTCGAAGTTTTGGCCGACGAGGGGAAGAAACCACTGACCCGGATGAAGAGTCCGAGTGTCGGTTGAGATTGAACCGGGTCGGCCCCATTTGATGATTCTTCCGTTAACAGCCTCTGCTATTTCAGGCGCCGACCAAAGCGGTGGTGGATTTGGCCGGCCTGAAATTATCATTGTTTCTCTTCCTTGCTTTGTGATTGCTGGTCACTGGTCAGTGGCTTTGTGATGCATATTTTTGGGGAAATTAGGTCAAATACCCCCAACAAGGGGGTATTAAGGAAAAATACCCTTCATTATTAAACAATGAAAAATACCCCTTTTTTTCTCCCGAAAAGTCTAAAATGCCCTTATATTTAAAAAAAAAAAAAAAAAAAAAAAAAGAATATGAATAGGCGGGAACCCTTCATTTGCCCATTACTCTCTCTCTCCCCTCTCACGTCCGACTCATCTTCCATTCTTCTCACCTTCCAACCCACGTCCGACTCCACTCGCTTTCTTTCTCGACACGCGAACGCGTCCTCACGAGAACCTATTCCGACGAGCACACTGCTCCGACGAGTTGTTTGACGTCTCCGTTAGTGTTATCCATCGCGATTGTTTGACGTCTCCGTTTTTGAAAATCAAAGGTCATTCTTCGGTTGAAAAGGTTTGTTGTTTCATTTTCTTCTCTTATATGTTTATTTTAGTTAGTTTTTTTGAACCATTTTGGGTTTTGTTTTGAAAACAAAATAATAAACGATTTAGGGTTTCGTTATATGACTCCAAACGAGATTTAACGTTGAATGATTCATGTTTTGCGGAGTTAATGGTGTGTTTATGTTGGAATGTGCTTGTACTTGGCTTTATTCCAACATTTTTTTGTTGCCCACATATTAGCCATGTGTTTTGCCCACGGCGTTGCCCACATGAGTGCCCACGGAGTTGCCCACATGAGTGCCCACGTGGTTGCCCACTTCGGTGCCCACTTCTTTCCCCACTTTGGAGTCCGCGATGTGTTGTGTGGAGTCCGTAGAGTCTATAGTGTGTTTTTAGGTTGACATATGTATGGATTTGGGTCTTTTCATGAATTTTTAATCTTGCCCACCTATTTGCCTTGCCGCCTACATGTTTGCCTACTTGTATCTAACACTACTTTGTGGAGTCTCGTGACGTGTTGTGTGGATTTTGTGATCATATTCAGTAGAGTCTATAATGTGTTTTTAGGTTGGAATATGTATGGACTTGGGTGTTTTTGATAATTTTTATCTTGCCCATCTATTTGCGCTTTGCGATGCCGCCCACATGTGTGCCTACTTGTACCTAACACTACTTTTCATTGTGCGATTCAAGAAAGATGGCGCTTGTTCAAAACGAAAAGGACCAATTTCCAAAATGAGATTAAGTGCTCGTTGCAATCTGAATGAGGAAGTAAATGTAATAGTTGGTTTTTTGAGCGTTAGGAATACACAAAGGTTCGAGGGAATCGTGCTTTGGCCAATTCATGGATGTACAAAAGTTGAAATTTCAAGGCCAATTATATCTCCACCTTCTCTTTCGACAAGACAAGTCGATGTCATTGGACAAGATAACATTCCACTTCAACAATAAAGAGGCGATTTTGAGTAATCGAATTCTCATTGATCACGTTTTGGGTCCAAGTCTACTATTCCATCATCCTCGGGGATCTTCAAAAATGCTTTAGGAGATTTAATCCCTTTGCTGCGATACATGTGGAAAACGCTTTAGAAGAATGGTCCAAGAAAGAGAAAGGGGATAGATATGACCCTTAAGGTTGCTTTGCTATGTTTCTTATATGGTGTTCTTCTTGTAAGAGACCGTAAAACCAAAAAGATTGTGGAAGAATATATTCACCTTGTCGATGATCTAGAAGCATTTAATGCTTATCCTCAAGGGAAGAGTAGCTTTCGATTTCTTGGTGAAAGAAACACGTGCTGCATGGCCGGCGAGTAAAGGGTTTTTGGGAAAGAAAAGAAACGAAAGAAAAGCACGATTTTGAGAACTTTGACATCCACGGCTTCCACCCCGCCTTACAAGTATGGGCATATGAGGCGATCCCGTAGCCGCCAAATTGTGTGCCATCACAACAAAAGCTTCCAAGAATCGGGTGCCACGTATTTTGCGTTGGTCAACCGAAGCCACGTTTTTACATTTGATAAATTGAAAACAACAATCTTCGAGGACTTTGCTTCCGGGGGATGATGATACGGTAAGCTTTTTTAATCAATTTTTATTGTGTATGCATGCCCCTTTCGTGGGCACTTGTATGCCCACATTCGCCCACATGTTTGCCCACCTTTAAATTTGACATTCACGATGTACACGCTTATACCCACATGTTTGCCCACTTTTGTGCCCACATGTTTTTTGACTTTTGTTTATATGTTTGTAGCTCGTTGTTCACAAACACCTGAAACCGTCCAAACTGGAGCAAGATACTGAGTCCTTGCAAAAACTTATTGTGTCGGAAGATGCACTTGAGAAAGAGGATTTGAGACATGAAAAAATGAAGAAGAAAAAAAGAAGAAATCTTTGAAAAGAAAAATGTTTGAGGAAAAAAAGGAGGGTGAAGGTAATGATCAGGATGGAGGGCCAAATCCTCCCACGGACTGGTTTGGTTTGTCGAGGAAAGTCGACAAAATTGAGTCCATGCTGAAGTCAATAATGGAGCATTTGGGATGCTCAATTCTCAAGAGGTGGGCAAAGAACAAGGTCCATCGAGTGCCCACCGTAGTAGTCTGCGATGGTGATGGTGCCGACAAATGCGGCCGACAAGGATGGCGGCCGACGCGACCCGCGTTGCCCAACACGATGACGACGACTTGCACGCAACATTGTTGCCGACTTTCCTGCCGACATTGTTGCCGACAAGCTGCCGACATTGTTGCCGACAAGCAAGCTCGACATTGTTGCCGACAAAACTGCGACATTCCCGCCACGTCGTTGCCGACAAGCCTTCATCCCCTTCGATGTTTCCTCAAAAGGTATACCAGGACTGTGTGTGATGAAACCACTTCGATGAAAAGAAAGATACACCAGTCCTTTTGCCCTTTTTCCCGCTTGGGCAACGACGCCAACCCATTACATATGTCCCGCAAAAGGATTTGAAAAATTGATTGCCAAACCTTCAAAACTTGATGCATTACTTTCAATGGTTCAAACCACGAGGTTGTGGCTTCAAATCCAACAATTACGAGGATGGTGCATCCGAAACGATGGGGACAATGCCAAGCCTGATTTTGTCGATATTGGTAGTCCCGCTCGATTCGGATCTCCAAAACTTGGTGACGTTGTTTATCAAAAACGTAAAAGGGCGATAAAACCTGGCCCACGAAGAAATCACCTTTACGGACCCAAGTCATCATGTCCCACCGAGGAAGAAGGGTAAGGTGGTTGTGGAGGATGCTCCGAAATTCCTCAGCTGCAACTCTTTGATCCAATGGGCCTTTACCCACAGGCCTTGATTGAAGAATTTGAGAAGTGGTTTGATGAAAACAAGGACAACAAGGACGTAGTTGTTCATTGTTCAGTTGAGGAAGGTCACAAATTTTGTGCCTCGTGGTTCTTGAATATCCGTGACACAGAAGGATGGCTGGATGATCAGGTATGTGAATAAAATCACTTCCATTTTCCTGCCCACTTCTTCACCTATCTTCCTGCCCACTTTTATTTTTACTTGCCTACAACGCTGCCTTACTGTTTGCCCACATATGTGCCCACATTGCAGCAAATGGACTTGTTGATGCGCCTCGTTGCGTACAAATCAAAAAAATGGCCTGAACGTTTCTTGTCGAACTGGACAACCGTTGATATGCTATTTTGGGTACGTAGCATCATTCATTTACACAAACATTTCATTCATCTTGTTTTTTGATATAAATTTGTTTATGACATTGATTTACTTTTATTTGACAGAATAATTTGACTATAAAATGGGGTGCCAAGTTTGTGAAAGCTTTAAAGAACAAAAAGAAACTCTGGTCTTGGTGGAAGGAGGACGAGACTATGCTGGAATATTTGATGGGCACATATCCAATAGACGGTGTAGGGAAATCATGGCGATGTTGAGAAGGTCTATGGCATAGGCCACGCCACCGCAACCATTGGGTGGTATATGAGTTGGACTTGAACAAAAAGTTGATCGTTGTATATGATTCAATGTCCGAGTCCAAGTCATTCAATACTTATATTGGACAATTCCGTAAATTAGCGTTGATGCTACCAAGTTTGTGCGAGGAAGCTCATATTTGGGACAACAGGGTCGAGCCCACCCAAAAGGATTGGAATATTGAACGGTATGAGCATCCTCCGCAACAATTGAATACCAGTGATTGTGGAATAATGTGCATGAAGATTGTGGAGTCCTTGGTCACGGGGCGCGGTGTAGTGAAAATCAACCCCAAGAGGTGCGATGAATTCAGGCTCGAATTTGCTCCAGAATTATACAAAGAAGGAAATATTAGATGTTAATTTGTAAGTATATTGTGTGGATTAAACTTTTATTTCTGTTTCCTATATTAGATGTCAATGTAGTACTTGTATATTATTTATGACGTTAGTACTTGTATATCAATCGTAATTATATATGACATTAGTACTTGTATATTCTTGTAATTCCAAATTGCCAACTATATTCAAAATTTGTATAAGACACCTGCTTAAGCAAATGTAAATATTAAACAGTTTAACAATCATAAACAATGTAAAAATCTCAAAACATTAAAGAGTTTACATGCCCACAATCCTGCCTACAATAATGCCTACGCAACTGCCCACTATTACAGACTTTCGTATAGGACACATATGTCATACCCACAATCCTCGCCCACTCTCCGCCACTTAGTTTTGCCCACAATCCCGCCACAATCATGCCAACTATTTCAAAATTTTGTATAAGACACATCTGCTTAAGCAAATGTAAATATTAAACAGTTTAACAATCATAAACAATGTGAAAATCTCAAAACATTAAAGGGTTTACATGCCCACAATCCTGCCTACAATAATGCCTACGCAAATGCCCACTATTACAGACTTTCGTATGACACGGATGTCATACCCACAATCCGGCCCACACTCCTGCCTACCGTTTTGCCCACAATCCTGCCGACAATCATGCCAACTATTTCAAAATTTTGTATAAGACACATCTGCTTAAGCAAATGTAAATATTAAACAGTTTAACAATCATAAACAATGTGAAAATCTCAAAACATTAAAGGGTTTACATGCCCACAATCCCGCTACAATAATGCCTACGCAAATGCCCACTATTACAGACTTTCGTATGACACAGATGTCATGCCCACAATCCTGCCTACACAAATGCCCACAACCCTGCCCACTTTCTAAGATTTGATGTTACTTCTCACCGGAATGGGTTTCTTGCATGTTTTGCGATTATGACCGGTGCCTTTACATCGGCCACACTTCCTTTTCATTTTTTGCTCGCCCTGGGACAATATCCTCATTTTCCGTGGCCTACCGCTAGGGGCCGCATGATTGAGGCAACACATTCAATCGGGATACTTCCTGGGGTATTCCGGAAGTCCACGTGGCCTACGGGAAGATGGCCTCTCGCATATGCAGCTATTAGTGCATCGCTTGTGTAAAATTGAGAGGCGAGTTCGTGCACTTGGCATTCCAACTTTCCTAGTGCCGCTAGTGCATGTGTACATGGTAATTGAACCAAATTGAACACATTACATGTGCACTTTCTTGCATTCAAATCGACCTCGGCATTCCTATCACCATCAAGTACATAGTAGGTGTAGTAATGCGATGTTTGACATCCATCATCCTACTCTTTTCATCCCGCTCTCGAACAATTTTCTCACCAATCATCAATGGATATTTCATCTTCACATGACCACATTACGCCATTCCGCATACCACCTCATCAACATCATTAAGATTGCATCCAAAAGGGCCACCGAGGATATTCCCTAGCATCCCTAAGCACGGCATTAAGACTCTCCGCGATATTGGTAGTCATGATGCTATATCTTCTACCCGGAAAAAACACACGAGCCCATTGCTCCTTCCGAATATTTTCATCGTCGAGTAGTTATATATATCACTAGATACAAAATATATCTCGTTCATGATATGTCGAAATTCGGATTCATTATATGTCTTAGCGGCACAATAGAGTAGAGCCGATACATCGACATCCTTAAATTTGGCAACAACATTTTGTCTTAGATGGTAGATGCAAATTCCATGGTGTGCATCAGGGAAAACTTCCTTAACGGCATTAGCAATAGATTGATGGCGATCCGAGATAATAACCAAATCCTTCTTCTCCGCCAATAAGCCATTTATCTTTTCAAGAAACCATTTCCATGAAGCGTCATTCTCCGAGTCAACAATGGCAAATGCTAAAGGGTAAATTTGGTTGTTACCGTCCATACCGGTAGCCACTAATAACATACCTCGGTACTTCCCCTTTAGATGCGTACCATCCACAGCTAATGGGTCGAATACATGTCCAAAATCCACGTATACACACACCTAAAGCCATAAAACAATATTTGAAACAACCACCTCCATCGGTCTCAATCTCGGTCACAAGACCTCGATTGACTTGTTGGACACGCTCCAAGTAAGCCGCAAGTTGTTTGAACGCAATCTTCCGAGAACCTCTAACCAATTTAATTGCTTCTTCCTTTGCTCTCCATGCTTTGTCATAACTTATGTCCACATTGAATTTATCTTTTATTTCAAAGAATAATAGCTAGAGGTGGGTATGAATGTGTGGGTTGTTTATACCGTACATAATCGCCTCACCCAACACCTTACTCCCCGGCTCGCCGATGCTCATGGTTGTTCATTTCAATCGAACACTCATGACAATTTATATATTTCACAACAACCCATAGATACCCACCTCGCCGCCTAGTCACGCGTATCATCCACCCACAATTTTTATCCACACACTTGGCAACAAATCTAATCGTATGCGACTTTTTAACAATGTGTTGTCTATTTTTCAAAGATACAAATTATTGCAAGTCGCGAGTAAATTCTTCTTTTCGTACGGAAAACTTGACCAACTCAGTAAATCATCATCTACCGAGATAGAGTTACAAATCGCTTGTTTGATTGCTAATAGGCCCCACCACCGTGCCTGTGCCGGTTTAAATTCCCTTTTGCATGATTGACTACCATGCCTATTATGCCCACCTTCATGCCTACCTTCATGCCTATAATCTTGCCCACAATCATGCCTACAATCTTGCCCACAATCTTGCCCACAATCTTGCCCTTGCCCATTTTGTCATTCTTATGCCCACTCAACGCCCACAATCTTGCCTACACTTATGCCTACCATTATCCCGCCCATCATCATGGCGATTTTAAGTTGATGTTCTTGCCTACTCTCTGAGACGACTTTTGTGCCCACCCCGAGTTTAGCATTCCCCCTTCTCTTTGCCTCAACACCACCACCACAACCACCACCACTACCATCTTCGTCCTCCCAAAACAGGAGAGGTCATTCTCAAGGTCTTCAATAGTCATACCTAAATATTCTTCAAAACCGATGTTTCTTTGACAACCCCTTTGCCTTTATCGATGTTATTCTTGGGGCATGGTAGATCCTCTTGAACAATTGGGATGTAGATAGTTTCAAAACCACCATCATTCTCCTCGAAGTAATAGACAGTCATCGCCACTTGACATATCTACATCCTCCCAAAACATAGGGTCATTATCAAGTTCTTCCATAATCATATCAAAATATGGAAGTGTACTTGGTTTTCTTTTGCAACCCTCATTTTACGCTTTTTAGTAAATGCACTTAGGAGGTGGCATAAGCTCTTCAATGATAGGTTCTTTTTTAATTGGTAACATCACTTGATTGCTACTAGCTGACTCCAAAGAGTGTTTTTTCTTCTTCTTATTTTCCCTTCTAATCGACAAAACCGAATGCAGGACAAAGGCTTCTCGCTATTCATGCGAACAAGTAGCCTGACATCGTCATCATCGGTGACTGGACATGGTGGCAAAGGATCAACATGTTCATAGCCAAACCAACTGGTCAACTCTATTTCACACTCATATGGATTGAATTTAGAGAAAATATAAGCTTTCCGCAACAATTCAGCGTAAGTGAACTCTGAAGGGAAGAGAACAGTTTTGGAATGCTTCCCTGTATACCTCCATCGGGATGTACTTATGTCACAATCCCAAACTCCATCCCATAAGAGCATTATATGAACCCCTGCAGCAAATAGATAGATATAAAAGATCAGTTTCGTTGTCCACCCACAAAATTTTGACATTCAATGTAACTGCCCACATGAATACCCACCCAAGTGCCCACATCCTGTCCAGTTCACTTTGTCCTCCCAAACAAAATGACATTTGAATTTAACTGCCCACACAAAATCTGCCCACATAAATACCCACCCAAGTGCCCACATCCCTTCCAGTTCACTTGTCCACCCACAATTTTTAATATTTAACATAATTGCCCACCCATTGCTTACTGCGGTTATGCCCACGTGTTTGCCTACGATACAACTTGCGAAAAATCGAAACTCTTCAAATTATACCCATTTCAAAAATCGTGAAAAATTGGTTAATTGAACCATTTTGCGAAAATGAAAATCATTTTTGCGAAAATGAAAATCATTAACATTACACGAAAGAACAATCAAAACTAACCTTTATCCATATTTTTTGATGCAAGAACTGAGATTTATTGTCGAACACAGGTTCTCGATTTTGCCTCCTTCAAACGCGTCGCATTTACTAGGGTTCGTAATTTTGAAGAAGAGCTCGAAAATTTTGTAATGTTGATCTCTTTGCTCGAAATATTGAGAAGAGGCTTGTAATGGTGAAACTAGGGTTTGTAATGGTGAAAATGAAAGGCCCGCTACCTGAAAATTTCACTCCCGCTCATGTGCTCGCTTTTTCCTTTTTTTTTTTTTTTGATTTTTTTAAGTTAAGGGTAAAGTAGACATTTTAGGTAGGGAAAAGGGGTAGATTTCATTGTTTAATAAAGTGGGGTATTTTTCCTTAATACCCCTTGTTGGGGGGTATTTTACCTAATTTCCTATTTTTTGTTGTCTTCTTAATTATATGATTCGTTTCTATAGATGTTAAACGGGTTGGCCCTAGCCTCATAGGGCCACCCTATAGGGTTTCGGGGATTTTAGGCTAATCTGGTCACTATTAAACATGCTAGCATATTGCGAATCTAACTCTAATCCTAGTGGGAGTGAAAAATATAAAATTATATATTTAAATCTAAGATTTTAAACTCGAACATATATAACATTTAAGTTTAACACGTTAAGTTCAAGTATTCATTATAAAAAAATCTTGCATAGTTTATAATTATATTGCATTGATAGAATTATAAAATTTAATTTTAAAATAAAACTATAATAATAAAAGATAGCATTATATAATATATACTCATATAAAATGAAAAAAATTACTTTTTTAAAAAAATATTCATATAACTATAAGTCATAGTTTTAAAAATTATATATTTAAACCTATTAAAAATGAGGAGGTGTGAGCTTGGAAAAATATATTTAGTAATAGGTAATATGTAATAAAATAGATTTATAATATTATAATTATATTTATTTTTAAAAAAAACATTATTGGCGGGCTTGCGGTCTAGCCCGGTTAACCTACGAGCTAGCCCAAACGGGCCTCGGGCTAAACGGTTTGGGCCAAAAAAGGCCCAGATTTAAACAGGCAAAATAATTCGACCCTAACCCTTTTTTTCCCAGTTAAGCGGTCCCCAGCGTCGCCCTTTTAACATCTCTATTCGTTTCGTTGCACTTAATCTCAAAATCAACCAAAAAATCGACAATATCAACTTATGATAAGTTCAAATCGACTTTCGGAGGTTTAAATGCAAAATGTTCAAAATTAGGAACATTTCTAAAGTTTAAAATACGATTTAAATATCATCAGACATCAATACATGTTAATTGTATATTAACAATGTAATCGATGATATTTGGAATATGGAATGAAACACAAATACAAATCATTTGTGATGTTCTACGTATACCATTTATAATTAGGGTTGTAACTGAACCTAGCCGAGAGCTTTGAAGAGTTTGAGTTTGGCACGTTTATTATCAAGTCGAACTCGAGCCTGAATTTATCAAACATATTGATAGCTCACGAACTTTTTCAAGCTTGATCGAACATAAACGAACTTAGTAAATATTAATTATAAATTAGTTATTCTTTAATTTATTACAAAAATAAAAATATATATATAAAACGCATAATATATTTATTAAAACCTATGATTTTATTTAAACAAATAAATTTATTCAAATATTTGTATATTTATCATAAATTAATATATAAAAATTAAAATCGAACTCAAACTATTAGTTTAATTTATACGAGTTTACTTACGAGCTTACTAACGAGCTGTTCATGAGCTAACGAATCAATATCTTTGATCGGTTTAAGTTTGGTTCATTTATTTTAACGAGCCTCATTAAACAAACTCGAACGAGCTTTTATTGAATCGAGCCCCAAATAATTCACGAGCGGCTTGGTTCATTTGCGACTTATTTATAACCACTCGATATCTTCTATTTTGAATAATGTTTTAGCTCTTATTTCAAGTATCATTAGTAATGCAATAACATCAATTATATTGAGTATATATATACAAATATATATATATAAGGGTTAGGATCATATGTGGCGGTGGCTTACCGTGTGGCGGTGTGTATTAATCCAATCCATCCACATCTTTTATTCAATGGTTCAGATTATTATTAAAAATAACCGATTTATCAATTAATTAATAGGTGGAAAGGGCATAATAGTAACTAGCAAAATGCCATAAATCACGCTCTTACAATCAAGGGGTTGATTAATATCACATTTCCATAATCGAATTGTGCACTATTTTAATAGTGAATCGTACACCATTTAATAACTGACTGTACACCATTTTATATCTAACAGTGCATCATTGTATAACTAATTGTACATCATTCAATCCTAGCAATTTTTATGGGATTTTATTTTACGATTGTTCCCGCTTTTTCATTCAATTGTAGTTTACTCACAATGATTTACAATTAGTTATACAATGATGCACTGTTAGATATAAAATGGTGAACAATGTTATTAAATGGTGCACAGTTCAACTATTAAAATGGTGCATAATTCAGTTATGGAAACGTGATCTTTATCACATCTATGATTGTAGGGCGTCATTATAGGAAGGTGGTTACACCATTTTGTCTTTATATGGTTTTAGATGATGTACAATTAGTTATACAATGATGCATTGCCAGATATAAAATGGTGAAAAGTTAAGTTATTAAATGGAAGCGTCGATCGATTATTAAATGGTGTACAGTTCAGCTATTAAAATGGTGCACAATTTCAATTATGGAAACATGATATTAATCAATCTCTTGATTGTGGGGGCGTGATTTATGACATTTTGCTAGTTACTATTATGCCATTTCCACCTATTAATTAATTAATAAATCAGTTATTTTTAATACCAATCAACCGTTGAATAAAAGGTGTGGAAGGATAGGATCAATCCACACCGCCACCACACGGGAAGGATGCCACACGAGATCCCATCCACACACACACACACACACACACACACACACATATATATATATATATATATATGTATATATATATATGATTTGGTTCAAATGAGACCACCCTTCCTAGGTGAGACAGTGTGGACTCATCTTACCCATTGATCTTAAAAAATGAAGAGATGTGATCAATTCAATTTTTTTTTTTGATTTACTGCTGATTTTATGGGTAATGTTGTAATTTTGTAATTCAAATTAATGGTCCTAGCGGTTTTTAAGTATGTTTGACTTTTTGAAGCCATTTTTATGGGGTGAGATTGAAATTGCGGATTTAGTGGCTTAATTTAAGGAAACGATTTTATTTCCAAAATTTTTTATTTTACGTGTAGTTGGGGTTCTTTTATCGCTTAATTAGCTATTAAATAATGCATATTTTTTGAGGGAATTAAATAATGCATATTTAGTTGTTTTGTTGGCACTTTGTTTTACAAAAACAAGACATAATTGAATATATCGTCTTTGCATATTTAGTTATACTACACTTTGGATAAATAGTTTTAATATAATGCATAGTTAGTTGTGAAAATGGGATGTTACTTTTGGAAATTATGAAAATGGGATGTTACTTTTGGAAATTATGAAAATGGGATGTTACATAATGTCTTTGCATATATAGTTATTCTCAATATTGTAAAAAGCGCTAGCGCTAGCTAGCGGCAGTTGGGGCCTAGCGCTGGCGGGATTAATCGGGGTTAGGCGGGACTGAGCGAGGTTAGGCGGTGCCTAATCGGAAAAAAAAAATCGTAGGCGGACGAGAGGGCCTATCGCCTGGCGGAGATTAATCGGGGCTAAAGGGGATTTCTACAACAGACTTATTCCACACCGCATAGATGGTTTCTATATAATGCATCGTTAGTTGATTTTCTTTGCCGCGATTTTATGATCGCATTGCATAGTTGATAATATGCACTTTGTGTCTTGATTTTAACACTTTGTATAAATACCTTCTAGATAACGTATAGTTAGTTGATGTTTGGTGCATGTTTTCAAATATTTAATATCTCATAGTAATTTATGCGGTGTTTCTTCACAATTTTTTTCTTTATAAAATGTGCGAAATCGTTAATGGCGTATTTTTCATCGTTGTTTTTTTCATTTGGAAATCGCATCTTCTTCATTGTTTTTTTTTCACAATTCGAGTTCTTCACAGTTTTTTTATTTACGTTAATGGAGGAATTGTGAGAGAGAGAGGGGGGAGAGAGAGAGAGACGTGAGAGAGAGAGAGTCGTGAGAGAGAGAGATGTATGAGAGAGAAAGAGCTTTGATTCCATTTACAGTAACTACCTAGTTATGTTATTTTACCCTATTACCCATATGTTAATTATATTAATATTTTAATATAATTTTTATCCATTAAATCACACCCATTGATTAATAGTGGGGGATGGTTGAGATTAGTCCATTGTGTCTTACCTAGAGACATGGTCTCACTTGATCCTCTCCCCATATATATATATATAGAGAGAGAGAGTCACTTATAAATAGTAGTCAAAAGAATTTCCCGTCTAAACAACCTTTCTAAAATTGGAAGAATTTCAAAATAGGGTCCAAATTTAAGAAAATGTATCACTTCAAGACCCAAAATTTCAGCATTCTCAAATCAAGACCCAATTTTTATTTTTTTCTCAAATTAGGTCATCCCTAAAATTTTGGTTCTCACTTCAAGACCCAAAATTTCAACATTCTCAATTCAAGACCTTATTTTTATTTTTTCCTCCAATTAGGCCCTCCCCCAAATTTTGGGTTATTACTTTAGTTTTTAAAATTTAACCAAAAACAATCTATCACGTCGATTACAAAAATTAATTTTCTTTCTCTTTTTAATTTTTGCTCATTCCTTTTTACTAATCGAAATTAAATGAAATTAGTTTGCGAAAAAAGTGCCTCAAAGCGTGTCTAGACACGCCTTGTAGCCTAGGGTGCCTTAGAACGCCTTACACCGCTTTCCTAAACTCTCATCACGTGTGCACATTAGGGGCTTGGTTGTCGCCTAACGTCTCGGCGCGCTTTTCAATAATCGTCAAAAGGACATAAAGTTCTCATTATTATGTTATATTTTAATCTCTTGGCATCTGATTGTAGAAAGTAACTCTATGATTAAGTTGCTATGGTCTTGGAAACCAATTGCACTAGATATTCTTTTGTAAATACATCTTTAAAAAATTTTGGATTTGATATTTTTACTTACAAAATCAAAAGCTAAGCGAAGTCTGCACTGTGAAAAAAATTTCTTCCCTTACAATTTTTGGACAATTTTCTTACTAAACCAATGGCTATCTATGAAAATATTCAAACTATTCACTCTTTCTTACTTTCCAACATTATATCACACCCAATGAGAATTTTAACTAAAAATAATCACATGAACTAGCATCAATACACAATCATATCATTCTCAAAGACACAAATATATCACAAATACACAATCAAATCACAAGTATATTATTCACTATTTCTTATTTTCAAATGAATAAACACATCTAACTATTGTTACACTAAAAACCCATCTCATCATTGATCATCATTATATTTCATCTTATATTCAATCACATTTTAAAAATTATTTTCATTTTAAAAGATATTTTTTTATATTATTCCTTTAAAAGTGGGAAAATGAATCAATCCCTAAAAAATCATAAATCTGATGAATTTGTGACTTCACTTTCCCCTTATACAAATCCTAAGGCTCTCAAAGATAATTCAGTGCACAAGTCATCTTATCATATAGTCTGACCCAACACTTCCCCATACCACTCCAGGCCAGCAGGCTCACTGGGACTGGAATGCAACAGTCGACAAGATCTGGACACTTCTAGGTAGTAGGCTCACTGGACTAGGATACAACACTCTACAAGAGTTTGGTTGGAAGTTTGTGGTATCTGACGTGCACAAGATCCGACATTCTCTATGCCACCGGTCTTATAAGTCACTATATGGAAAATCCAACGACTACTCACATGAAGGCTGCAAAAAGAATTCTCTGATATCTCAAAGGTACAATCAATTTCGACTTACTTTATTCAACAACTGATGATTATAAGCTTGTTGAGGAAATTACACCTTTGGTCCCATAAGAAAAGAGGTTAAGCACTTTTAGTTCCACAATTTGTATTTTTGGTTCCAATTGATTTTTTTTAGCACATTTAGTTCCATATGATTCAAAAGTTGCAGTTTTAATGCCAAAACTAACGGAAAAATTTAATGAGACCGTTAACTCTATTCTTATGGGACCAAAAATACATTTATCCAAAAATAATTAAAAAAACGAAAACAATTATTTGAAATATCTGAAAAATTATCTAACTTTTTTGAAAATTATTTCAATAACATTTAATTAAAATAAAAAAACATATGATAATTTTTTTTAAAAAATTCAAAATTATTTAAACTCCAGAAATTACAAAAAAATATAATATGAAAATTGTTAAAAGAAAAACTATACACTGTTTTAACCATTTGAAATTTATTTAAAATATTTTAAAATTCTAAAATAAAAAGACTGAATATTATTTTCAAAAAGATGTTTTTAAAACTAAAGGATGTTTTAAAAATCTGAAATTTTATTTAAAAAACTAAAAGTTATGTTAAAAATCTGATAACTACTTCAAATATTAAAAATGAATTCAATATAAAATTAAAAATCTGGAAAACTATTTAAAATATGGAAATTTATCTAAAAATCTGAAAAATGGATTAAAAACTGGAAATTATTGAAGACTTTTGAATTTTTCACCAAAAATCTATTTTTTTAATAAAATCCTAAAAAGGTAAAAACATAGAATTTCTTTACAAAACTAAAATTATTAAAAAAACTAAAAATTAAAAAATATTGAAATTGGTTTTATAAACATCCAAAATTTGTTTAAAAGTCTTAAAATTATTCCAAAATCAGGATATTAAAATCTGAATATTTTTAGAAAAAATCCGGAATTTTTTAAAACAATTTTCAAAATTTTAAAATAGTTTTGAGTTTTATTATTTTGGAATTTAAAATATTTTAAATAAATGTCAATCTTTTTAAAAGATGATATAGTTTTTTCAACAATTTCCATATTTTATTTTTATAATTTTTGGATTTTAAAATAGTTTCGATTTTTTTACTATTTTAGTTTTTAAACAAATTGTCATATATTTTTTGGATTTTTATAACTTTTTTAATAAATCGTAAATAATTTTAGATGTTATTGAAACAATTTTCAAAGTTGATAGATAATTTTTCAGATTTTTCAAATAATTTTTTTATTAATTTTCGATAAGTGTACTTTCGGTCCCATAAGAAGAGTGTTAACGGTCAATTAAGTTTTCCATTAGTTTTGGGACTAAAACTGCAACTTTTAAATCATATGAGACTAAATGTGCTAAAAAAATCAATTGGGACCAAAAATACAAATTGTGGGACTAAAAATGCTTGATCTCTTTTCTTATGTTACCAAAAGTACAATTTCGTCTAAGCTTATTGGTTATAGTGATAGCGATTGGCCTGGAGATGTGGATGATCAAAAAAGTACTACTGGCTTTGTATTTTTCATGGGAGATACCACATTCACTTGGATATCAAAGAAGCAACTGATAGTCACTCTCTCAACTTGTGAAGCCGATTATGTAGGGGCTACATCTTGTGTTTGCCATGCAATTTGGTTGAGAAATTTGTTGAAGGAATTGGGATAGTCACAAGAAGTGCCAACCAAACTATGTGTCGACAACAAGTCAGCTATAGCATTGGCAAAGAACCCAGTATTTCATGATCGAAGTAAGCACATTGACACTTGCTACCACTACATACGAAAATGCATTTCAAGAAAGGATGTTCAAGTGGAATATTTTTTTAAGTAAGATCGAAAATAATATAAAAAAGAAAAGAAGGATCCACGATCACAAGCCGATCGAGCGTATGAATGTTTGGGGCCTCGTTAAAAATCTACCAAGGTAAAACCCACCCTGTGGGGAAAAATCTTAGTAGGAAAAGAGTACCCCTACGAGAATGAAAGTACTACACAACCATATCAAAAGCACGAATGCAAAATCACCTAACAAATTTATATTGTGCTCAACAACATAGTCATCCGTGAGTAGGAGATGATATCACCGGGGGGCGTCCTACCAAGTAGAGCCTCCCGTAAATTTGCTAAGTTGATCCGCCACACGATTGCCTTCCCGATAAATATGAGAAATAACGAAGTTCATCTCGAAATCAAAAAGATAGTGTAATGTCATTGGCCAAGAAGACGCCATGGAATGGAGCCAACCTGGATCGAAAAAGATCCACAACATAGGTTGAGTCCGATACCATCTGAGATTAGTTCATCCCTTATGAAAAGCATATGTGATCGCACTTATAGCCACAACTAATTCAGCTCGAATGCATTGCCCGCTCCACACTTTGCTCAACAAAACATGACCCACGAAAAAAGCCTCGATCGTGCGGTAAATGTGGCGCGGCCGTAGTACGTCCCCGAAGCTCTATTGCACTACCATCTCGTATTAACTTTTATCCAACCCGAAAGGGGTAAGTGCCAAGGAACCGGGATAATGCGTGGATCCTTAGAAAGCGGCCCTAAACCTTCAACCGACAAAGACAAAGTAAATCTTCCCGAGTATTATGCATGCAACTCTTGTCTAAATATGCGGACTTCGATAATCATCGCTCTTAATCGAACAAGAGCCACGTCCGTAGTCCATTTCTTGTCGTTGAAGATTACATCATTCTCGAATGTGCGGATAAGCCAAATCGAGGATATGACCGCTACCTTCCGGAAAAATAATCGATCAACTGAAATGAAATTCCATCACATGCACCAGAATTCATTGAAGCTATAGACTTTCGCAAAAAAAAGCCACACAAATGATTGATAATCCAATCCCAAAGAGCTCTTGCAAAATCACAAGAAATAAATAGATGATCAATTGAATCGAGTGAGAGTAACAGACCGCAAGAAGAAGGCCCAATAAATCCTCGATGGCAAAGGGCGTCCAAGACAAGACGGGCGTCGTAGATGGCCCTCCAAACTACAACCATTCGTCTTTCGGGGATATGAGGAGTCCAGATCAAGAACCCCATTTAACAATAGGGAAAGAGGACCGTAAAAAGACATATCTTTGATTTAGAAGAAACCGTCCCATCCATAGAGTGAGTCCACACCCATTTATCCAAATAATCCGGAGTAATCGGGCGGTGAACGATATCACGAACAATATCCAAATATGTCCCCACAAACAACATATTTAAGTATCGGGTGTTATCGAAGAAAAAATCTGAAATAGTATTACGAAAGTGAATCGGATACTCATGTGGAATACCAATCCTATCCGCAATGATATAACCAAGCCAATTGTCGGTCAAAACTTAATAGTAGAATGTGCCCCGGGATCCAAATGACGAGTCCGTCAAACAATCCTCCACCGATGGCCTCAAACCCGCCCTAATGGGAGAATACAAGAATGTGTGTCTAATAGAACCATTAGCCAGCAAAAAACGCTTATGAAGAGTAGTAAAAACCACAGAATCCGAGACAAGAACTTTCCAGCCTATTTTCATCAAAAAGGCACGGTTGGCCGTAATGATGGAGCGAACACCAAGACCCCCTTCATTCTTAGGCGTACAACATCGAGCCCAATTAACCATAGTCGTCCCCTTCGATTTATGCCATCGGACCAAATAAAGTTGCGCATGGCTTTTCCTAATCGCTGGCACGGAAATAGGCCATTTATAAATGAGCATGTTGTGAACCAATGAACTGGCAATCATAGAGTTAACCAAACAAACCCGACCCGCCAATGAAAGAGAAGAGCATTTCCATCGTTTAAATTTAAGAACAATTTTATCAAGCAAAGGCTGCAAAACCCCATGCTTAGGAGCACCCTTGAAAATAGGAACCCCAAGATATGTAGTTGGGAAAGAACTAACGTTAAACCCGTGATGGTCTGAATCGATATCTAACATATTGAGAAACCCCAGCTCCAAAAAACACCTTAGATTTATTAGGATTGAACACCTGGCCCGAGAGGAGGCATAAAGACGAAGAGTATCATAGATATGACGTGCATTGACAGAATTAGCCGCACAGAGGAATATCGTCCGCATAAAGCATGGTGGATGGAGAAATTATATTACGCGAGCAACAAAAGGCGTGAGAAGTTGTGAGGAAACTAACCGAGAGATAAGCTTCCCCAGAACTTCTTCAGTAGTGCAAAAGAGCAGAGAGGAAGAGGATCACCCTGATGAACCACCCTACTGCAAGCAAAATAACCCATGGGAGAACCATTAAACATAATCTAGATACGGGCTAAACGTAAGATCACCGAAATCCAACCAACAAACTTGTCCGAGAAACCAAACTGCCGCAACACATAAGAGAAAATCCCAACTCAAAGTATCCAATGCCTTACAAATATCGATTTTCAGAATCATATTACTATCATTCCGATTATGCAATATATTAAAACCCTCGAAAACTAAAAAAGCAATACAATCGTGAATGTGATGTCCTAATAAAGCCAAACCGCATAGGGGACAAGATGCGATTAATGATCCCACCAAAGCGGCAGCCAAAATTTTCATGATAACTTTAAAGATAAAATTACTCATAACGATGGGTCTAAAGTTATCCACTTTGTCGCATCTTTACTTTTAGGGATAAGGACCATAAAATGGAATTGAGTCCACCGGAAGGGTTCCCAGGATGGAAGAAGTGGCGCACAACAATGATGACATCTCCGGAGATAATATCCCAACACTGCCGATAAAACTCCATTGAAACCATCCGGACCGGATAATCGACTAAACCTAGATCAAAACCAGCATCCTGAATCTCTAACTCCAAAGGTAAGGTGGTTAAACAATTATTATCAACTTTCGAGACCACGGAGTTGACAACCTGATCGATCAAAGTGAAATCAGGGGTATTCCCAGATGGCACCATGAAAAGATCCTCGAAGAAACAAATAATGTGACTACGGGTGTCACTCGGATCCGTGGACAACATACCATTAATCATCAAACCGTGAATACCATCCCGAGCGGCCTTAGTTTGACAACGACGGCGGTGTTTCGATCTCAATCGATCAACCATGCGGCCGAGATTTCGAAGAAGAAATTGATGTAATATAAGAGCCTGATTGAGAGAGCTTTGAGCTTCAAGCATTAAAACTTCATACGGCTTAGAAGTTTCCTCGGAATGATAAATAAAGTATAAGGAGTGTTGGAAGTTAAACTTAATTTGGGTCCAAATAATTGGGCTTGAAAATATATTTTTGTGTTAAAAGATAAAATTAGAGTCCAAGCCCAAATGACCCAAGTTCTAGAATTTCTCTAGAAAGGTCTTGAAAAAATATATTAGATATTATTTGATGAAAGCTTGTAGAAACTTATTGAAAGTAGATATTTTGGAGGATGATTAATGGATGAATTACATCCATTAGATCAAATAAATCCTAGTCATTGGTTAGTAAGTTGTCTTAGTATAAATAGAGTGTCTTATTCATTTTACCAAGCCAAATTTGAGAACAATCAATAGAAACAAGTATTCTCCCACCAAAAACTCTCTTTTTATTTCTTAGCGTAAATAGCCTTCTCTTCCTAGAAAGAAAAATAATGCCTCTTACAACTTCCAATTTATAAATAATTCAATAATAACCCCATTTTATCCTGAGTCTTGCTCGGGGCGAGAGAAAATTGAGACGAGGGTTGAGCGGTGTTTGGATCTGTAATAGTGTGTAGGCTTGGTTTTGTTTTTCCGCCGGTAAATTTTATTTGGTTTTTGAAGAAATATTTCCTGGACTTAGTATCACATAGTAAGTTTAGATAAATGTTAAGCTAAACTCTTAAGTAAAAATTCGATTTCACAATACATACACAAAGACCTAAATGTTTCAGGCCACACCACCAACGAAACTAAATTTTCCCAAAAGTTACCACGATCATCTCGGGAGTAACCCGGATGGACAAAATGGTTGAGTGGCTCTCCTAAACTTCCATCCACACGGACCACACCAAAAATGTGAATTACCATCATAAACGCGTAAACCTCTAATGCAACTACGAGTTGTAGTACATTCTCTACTCCTCACTCTCTCAATCAAACCGAATGCGGAGGGCATTTTCATTGGCACCCGGTGTCGGTTGAACCACAACCTTTCTAATAGTGGTGGCGAACCTCTCCCATGCCATCTCCATGGATCCAACTCCAAGTTGTCTTGTGCAAAGTAGAAGGTTGCATATCCTAGCCAAGGATATGCAACGTCTGATATCGGGTTCAAATCGGCTAGGAACAAGTTTAATGCACAAAGTCCTACATCAAATAAAGGGTAACCAAAGATATCAAAGATATCAACCAAATGCACTTCTCTTCCATCACTACAAGAAAAATGCTAATAGACAACGGTCGTTTAGTTTAGGGAAAATCTTATAACAAGTTATGTTAACTACAATTTCTAAATAACCCTTCTTAATTAAATTTGAAATAATCCTCCTCCAACACAATTTGGAGACATGCTCATGTATACTTCTTTGGTTGTGGTGAATGAATTTTTGTTAATAATATTACCACCACCTAGTATTCTAAATTTTGTGTTATTTTCTTCATCGAAATCCACAAATATATTATTATGGTTTCCATCCCAAGGACAATAGAAACAAAGTATGGTTTCCATCCCAAGGACAATAGAAACAAAGTAGCGAATCCACAAGTACTAATGTTTATATTGACTACAACATAAATCTCAAAAACTAAGTAAAAGTTTGTATAGAACCAAGGTGGAGCCAGATTACTAAATTTGGGGTGAGTCGATACACGATAGGGAAATTTACCTACTTTACCTCTCTTCTATTTAATCATGAGGATTTTAATCGATATTGGGGTTTTGAAAAATGATTGTCAATGTTGCGACTTCCAATTCCTCATTTTTTGGACTTGCCTCTTCTTATTTTCACATGTAAGTTCGTGATTGTGTATCCCATCATCGTTCAAATCCGATCTGATTTAGTTTTGTAGAATTTGCATCATTGTTGAGTTGGTTTTCTTTCCTTGATATTGTTCCTTTGACTATTAATAATGATGAACTTATTTGCGATTTCACATTTGACAAATTTCTATAAGCAAAATTGTGAAACACGTACTTGGATGTAAATCATGAAAAATGTAAACATAATTCAATTAAAACTTTCCAACAGTGATCAATAGTGATGATGTATTACACCCAAAATCTTGAAAACCATATTTTATGGTTCATTGATTCTTATGACATTTCCCAATATGATTGTAACCCTCATTTCATGATTATGGAAAATATCCCAATATTTAAATTTTGAAATTTATCGGCATATATTTTAATAATATTATGCAAGTTATTTTATACACTTAATATTTATGAAATTCGATTTCCCCACGATTATCTTTGTTGGGTTCGCTATACCGGGGGCTTAACGCAATGAAATTTAAAAATTTAAAACATGCATACGATTATACATAAAATAAAAGCCCGGGTTCTCGAGGCGATTTAACAATCGCGAATTATACAAGTGGTAAAAATTAGGGTTTAATAATTTTTACCTAAATAGCTTCCTTTTGAAGAAGATGTAGAAGGAATCCAAATTCCTCGCAGCAGGGTAAATCCTCGAATCACGAACTCGCAGAGGTCCAAGCGTCCCTCCTCTAAAGCCAGTCCACACGATGGATGGTAGCACCCGGATTATAAATTTCGCTAGTAATTTATAACCCGTTTCTATGTTCAATCTCAAATTTGGAGTGAACACCAATCCTTAATTCAACCGGTGAAATTAAGAATTGTTGTTATGTAGTTAAACCAAGAAGGGTTCTTGATTTTTCCTACGAAGATGAAAGAAGAAGAAAAACATGGAGAGAGAATAAAAAGGGGTAGGCGTTTTTCTTAAGAGAAAGACGCTAAGAATTTTTATCTGTTTTGTATCTCTTATTCTTCTACTGATTGTTAAAGATACTTATATGATTCATCCTATGTTCATAAAAGTGTCCAGGTTCAAAACTTAAATCAGTAGGAGAATATTATAGGATAATCACAATTGATCCTACGATATCTTGCCATATCCGGATAACCCTTATCCGGATATTCACAAAAAAATCCCTCCATCTTTTCTTTCTTTCAAATTAGCGGATGGGCCTATCCTTATGGGCTTAATTAAATATTAGGTTGGACATTTAATTAAAAATACCCATCAATTAATTCAATTAATTGATCCAGGCCATATTTAATTAATTTAATCAAATCAATTCCATCCGCCCAAATAAATAATCCATTATTTATTTGGCTATATTTAACTATTAAATGTAGTGTTTCATAAAATTAATTGATCTTATCAGTTAAATTATTTTTCACTCCAAGACTTCCTAATCTAATTAGGTCTAATTAAATAATCTAATTATTTAATTAAATATTTAATTCAATCATTGAATTAAATCAAGCCACAATTAATTAATCTCTATCAATTAATTGTATCCAACCTTTTGGACTAATTTTTCGATTGAAGAAATGACACCAACCATTTTGTGTGTGACCCTTTAGGTTCACAACTAATGCTAGCAGTAGGCTTACAACTTTTGTAACTTACGAATAATAATTATTCAATTAATTAATCCAATTAATTAATACGTTTTGAAATTAACTCTTTAATTCCAAAAACCTACAAATCATGGGAACATCTAGCAAGTAGCATGATCGTCTAGCAATAGGTGAAATAGCGGTAAACTATTTCAATTGCAATTGCATACACGTCACGGTCCTTTCAACATCTAATCTCGATTAAATCTTGGGCATGGATTATAAGTCGAAACCCACTTGATTTAATAACCGTGATTCCATTTCAAGTCTAGTGATTTCTTTATGAATCAATATTCATCATGCCTTGGCCAAGGTCTTTAAATCACAAACTATGAAAACACGGGAGATTCCCTTGTCAATAAACAAGTGTCGAATTCTATGTTGGCCATTTGATTAACCTCCATATACACCAGTGAAACATCCAAAATATCCCCTTTATGATTGTCAAGCAATCGGGCGATAAATCAAAATATTACGGGATGTACATAAGGCTACTATCATGCCTCAAGTCTAAGGACTAATCATGTCTTTGTCGCAATGTGGAAATTTTTAATTCGACAATAAATATTCCAATTAAGAATTTCCATTGGGTCATGTTCGATGTACTTGTTCTCTAACAAGCACCCGCATATATGCATTTGCGTCACAATGCTAATGTTAATGGAATGCAACATCCTCGTCATACGAGCATGCATCATATGCACAAGTCTTGCAGGGCTATTCAATGTCCTATCTTGAAAAGCCCATTGACTTGGAACTAATTTAAGATCAAAGCCTTAGAGACATGTTCCATGATCACCATCAAATGCGCGACCATGTCACATAGCTTAATATGATCTAAGGACTTTATCAAACTCACAATTAATAACATTAAATGCAAAACAAATGATAAAGAAATGCCTTTATTAATATAATTCTCAATAAAATTGTCTTTACAAGTAGAATAAACTCCAATCTAATTGGAGCGCAGGGCACTCTACTCTAACACATACTAGGCATGTACAAAAAGTGTTATTGGAATGGGCCTTGACGAAATCACATCCACCAATTTACTTTAGTAATTTTGTCATATTTTGAATTAGAGACATTGGTATCGATTTTAAGGTATGGGTAAGATCCGAACCCATCAACATCACAGTCGATGCCCTTCTAGGGTAGTAAAGCATCAGCTTGGGGCCAATACAAGGTGGATAACTCTATTATTTGAGAAGGATTTTGTGAAACCGCCTCATGGGTCTAAATTCGTGAGACAGATCATCACATGGTCCTCCCCTCCTTTCTCTCCTTTCACTCACGTCCGCATATCTCCTCATCACTCTCTTTTCTCTCTTGGTCCCCCTTCTCTCACTTCTCCTCCTCTTTCTCTCTCATCTCACATATCCCACTCACATCAGTCATCACCCCTCCCATTCTCATTCTCTCTCCTTCGTGTCCCTTCTCTCTCCTCATCATGTCCCTCATCTCTCTCTCTCTCTCTCTCTCTCTCTCTCTCTCTCTCTCTCTCCACATGCAAAGTTTTACATACAAAAATTTCACAAAAATATAATATTTTTCACTTATAAATATAATATTTATAACTCTAAAAACGTATATTTTTCAGCAATGTTCTAAAAAGCGCTAGGCGCTAATCGGGCGGGTGGGACGTAGTGCCTAGGTGGAGTCTGTGTGGGGTTAGCGGGACTGAGCGAGGTTAGGCGGGGCTTAATCGGAAAAAACTATAGGCGGACAAGGGGAGCCTAGCGCTGGCGGGGACTAATCGGGCTAGGCGGGGATTTTAATAAAAAGTGATACTTTTTATTAAAATAAAAAGAATATTTGTTTTAATAAAAATGATACTTTTTTCATAAGAAGTAATACTTTTTCCATAAAAAGTGATACTTTGTTTTGATGACCCTTTGGATTAATGATCTATTTGAATTTCGTTAGATAATCATTTGTGAGGTCTTTACAATCAATAATATACTTTTTTTTTCTTTCCTGCAAAAAAAAAATGATACTTTGTTTTAATAAAAAAATGAACTTTTTTATTAAGAAGTGATACTTTATTCTAATAAAAAATGATACTTTATTTTAATAACAATTGATAATTTTCAAGTCATTTTGTGGCATTATGTCACCGTCTAATATTATAAAATTGTCATCGCCCCAAAATATGTGGAGCATGGCGAATGAAAAATGGAGGGAAAATGAGGTGGTGAAGGAGTAGAAGATCTAGTCGATTGACAAAAAAAAATGAGTAGAAAGTCTAGGTGTTGAAATAACTATGAGAGTTTTTGGCGATGCCAAATGGAATCAACCCCTTAGTTTCTTTGTTTCTCTTTTTATAGATTTTAATTTCTTGTTGAAAAGTGAATAGTAATTAATGGAGTAGAGTGGTGGAGTGGGGTTACATCATCTTAAATATTCTCGTTTCTCTCCATGTATCAAGAAGGACGAAGAGAGAATATCGGTTTTTTGGATAAGAGTTTTATGGAATCTTGGAACTTTTATAATGAAATTTATCTGATTATGTCGTATGTAAAAAATATAGACCATAAACAATTATTAAAATAAAATTGTAGGATAAATATAGTGGGGAGAATTTAAAAATAAGGTCCAAATTTAAGAATATCTATCACTTCAAGACACAAAATTTTAACTTTCTCAAATCAAGACCTAGTTTTTCATTTTTTTCTCAGTTGGGCCCTCCCTCAAATTTGGGTTCTCACTTCAAGACCCGAAATTTCAACATTCTCAATTCAAGACTCAACTTTTTTTCTCACACAGGCTCTCCCCAAATTTTGGGTTCTCACTTCATGTTGGATTTCTTTGTGAGCATGGCCCATGAGCGCTTGATTGCACGATTAAAGGAGAGCTTAAAGGATTTGATATGGACTACCTATACCAACGATTGCATCTTCTTTTACAGTGCCCATTACATAGAAACTCTAAGGTTAAGCGTGTTTGGCACTGGTAGACATGAGATGGGTGACCTCATGGGAAGTTTTACGAGAGCGCGTGAGTTAGGACAAAGCGTGCTAGAAAAGACTCGTGTTGATTTGTGGGGCGATCGTCACTGCGATAAAGTGCTTGAGATCCAACAACTGCAATGAGCAGTCATGGGTTCGAATTCCCTTGAAAGCACGCTGCGAAGAGGTTGCCGAGCGTTGAACCGAAATCTTTGGCGCGGCGTGATGGTAAACGGACGAGACTAAAGGTAGGTTGCCGGTGGTTTGGAACCCGATGTAAACGGACCGGAACTTAAGGTTCTTTGGGTGGCCGGAACTGAGAGGTTGGTGTGGCGCGATGCTTGAACTGAAGAAGTTGGCGTTGGAACTGGGGAAGTTTGGTGGGCAGCGGAGGTTGCCAAGCACTGGAGTTAAGATGCGGCGTCTTTGGAGGGGATTGTTGGGCTTTGGTCGATATCGCCTACAATGGGCTTTAAAAGAGGCGCGACTCGCGGCCTGCAATTCAAACTCATGAGCCTTGGATTGCACAGTTAAAGGAGAGCTTAAAGGATTTAATATAGACTACCTATACCAATAGATGCATCTTCTTTTCTGGTGCCCATTACATAGAAACTCTAAGGTTAAGCGTGCTTGGCACGGAGTAAGCGCGTGAGTAAGGATAAAGCGTGCTAGAAAAAAGACTCTTGTTGGTTTGGAGGGATAGTTGTGTTAGTCCAAGTGGCTACGATAATCTAGAGGAGGGATGAATAGATTATGCCGATTTTCCGAATTATGCCTTCTTTTTTCGAATGAATAAGCAAAGACAAGAATGTAAGGTGCGGGAAATAAACAACACACTTCGATTTATAGAGGTTCCACCCATCTAGGGCTTAATCCTCTACTACCCCAGATCTCTGGGATGGATTTCAAAAAGAAAAAGATTTTATTAATAATTACCAAATTATTACAACATCATCTTTGAAGATTACCACAATCTTCCTTCAACGGCACCTTGTGAAGATTACCACAATTTTCCGACTTGAAGAATACCAAATTCTTCAACACCTCAAAGAGCACCAAACTTTTTAACAAGAAGATTACCACGATCTTCTTACACCTAACACCTAAGATCACCCAGTGTGTTCTTACCACAAGAACACTCACAAGGATATCTTGTGTTGAATGACAAACCCAAATTCAAGATTACAACTCGATAATGAAATATACAAACTTTGAGTACAAGTGTAATCAAGAATCAAGCCTAGACCTCAAGATGTGAAAGTGAAATACTTATGCTATTACAACAAGAATGTTGACAATAAGGACTTAGACAAATTTGCAGATTTCTTGTTGTGTTGTGTTGTTTTCTCTCTTCTTGTGTGTTGTATTTGCAATTCTTCATCTATTTATAGGAGAGCTCTTCAAGATTGGATCACAAATATAGGCTCCTCCTTCTTCACTTTTGTCTACAAAAATAAGATCAATAGATGTAGAAATATTGTACAAAAATGATAAAGTGAATCTTCGATATGGATGTCCAACGGTATTAATCATTGTCAAAAATAACATATAGAGACCGATCGACCTTAAGAAATTTTGAGCGTTATAAAGTAGATCACAAGATTCATACACGGGATGACGGGGAGAGGGCGAGGTTGAATACTAATAAAAGAAAAGAATAAAATACACAAAAATACATACGGACCGGTCCACAAGGGTTGGACTTCGACACCTGTCAGGCCGGTCGACCCCCATAATGACCGGTCCAGGGCATAAGCAAACAATACGAAATTGAGTTACATTTGTTGTTACATTGCGGGCACCGGTCGACCACACCGGTCGACCTCCTGTTTTATCCCTAGTTTTGTTTTATGTTTTAAGTTCGACTTTCGTGCGGGATGCCCTCTAGGGCGGCCGGTTGACCTCAAAATGTATTGTCCGATTTTTGACAAAAATAAACTTCAAGAAATACTCCCAAAAGTTAGTAAAAATATTTTAAATCAATTGGGAGTATTTGGACAACATTTAGGGACATTGTTTTGGTGTAAAAACTTCGTTAAACAAAATCATCAAAATCATGATAAAAATATTTATCTAACAAACTCCCTCTTTTTTATGATTACAACCAAAACAATTTTAGGAGATCGATTTTAAAATCAAAACACATTTTCCCGGTCTAAAACAACAAACCGTTTTAAGCAACATTTATCAATAAAAAACACATGGATGGGAGCAAAGATTATTTCAAAAACATTTTACACAAGCTCCCCTATCAACATGCATAGCAAGAGTAAGTATAGAAGCAAACAACTAAAAGCTAAAAGCTTAGCTTTTACAACTTAAGCTTGAATTTCATGAGCTTATAAGCTCCCCAAAAAAAAATCATTAGTCATAATAAAAGTCCATTTTTCATCTATTGGACTCATTTTCATCCACAACTTTTGGCTTTTCCAATTTCAGCTTATAACTTTTCTGAGCTTTTTCTAGCTTCTTTGAGCTAATAAGCTTATTTCTTGTTTTTCCCCCTTTGGAATCATCAAAAATAATGTTAGCACGATAAAAACATCATATATTCATATCAAAGTGCGCAAATTTATCGAATTATCGAGCTTTTTGAACATTGAAGCTTAAATTCCAAATAAAATGGAAAAGTTGATCATTTGACTTGAAAAATCACATTTGAATGATAAAACATGATCTCTATAAATTTATAAGACTTTTCAAATCGAGAGAATCATGTAGGTGATGAATTTTTCATAGAAATATTTTGCCGAACACTTGGCGTCGTCGAATAAAACTTGAGATATATAACGCCTTTGTAATTCAATTAAGCCAAAAAATTTCATCACCAAAAGCAATTTTACAAATATCATCAACATCGATCATCATGCCCAACACAAATATATAAGAATTCCAATAAGATATTAAAGATGAAGCACATTCTCAAGGTTCAACCCAATTGAGACAAAGAAGAATTCTTACCAATTAATCGGATAAATTGGGTATCATGGATGATAGACCAATATTAAACACTCAAAAGTATATAATTCACAAGAAAGAAATTATTTTGAGTGAAATGTGTGTGAAATTTGCAAAGGGGTGCGAAAATAGTGAAAACCGCATGAAATTGGCTAAGTATGGAACATAACTGATTTTATCACAATTTTCACATAGGGCGACCGGTCAGAGGGTAGGGCGACCGGTCTAGGTAGAGGCCGACCGGTCGACCTCTCTCTATTTTGTCCCTGAAGCAGTCTGTTCCTAACTATTCCGGAATTTGATCCAAAAATCTGATTTGTCACCCCTAAGTTTTAAAAACATACAAAATGCAAACATAGACCTCATTCAATATACGGATGCCTAAACAAGCTCGAAATGAAGTAAAAGACTCGGCGGTTAATAGTTTAAAAAATCCCGAGTTATTTTTGAGACGGAATTAAACACATCTCAAAATTCCGTTAAGAAACTCAATCCCAAGAAAAATGTCGAATCTCAATATGTTTGGTTCGGTTATGAAGAACCGTATTTTGAGAAATATTTTATACCGGACTTGTTATCCTAAAAGAAATAGGAACGATTTAAACAATGGATAAGACAAGCCATAAGAGAGAGTGCCTTTCAAATATTGAAAAATTCTTTTAATGGCACTTATATGAGATTGTTTGGGATTGTTTTTGAAATGTAGCACATAGGCATAAGGCATGAAGAATATTGAGTCTATAAGAGTAAGATAAGTTGATGAACATACCTCGATTTTATTTGTCAACCGTTATGCCTTTCACAAACTTGACACATTATGCGTAGATGGCCATGGGTAAGTCTACGATCATTTGTTCATTAATACCAAAACATTTCTGCAAAAACTTGACAAAAATATCTAGCACAAGAAGCGAGTAATATCGAATAGTATAGACAATATTAATATAAACCTTCATAGAAGTTGGACAAGTAGCACATACTATGCTTTTTTGTAGGAATCAACAAAAATTTGATAAAACATGTGCTTATTGAAAATCTATTTAAGGTCTCTTTTGAAATTTGAAAATCCGAGTATATAATTGAGACCTCATTTTTAAGAAATGTTTTATAAAGAATTTTGACAATCAATACAAAATTAAAGACATGAAAAAATGAAATTATTATAAAAGATAATATGAAATGCATACTTCAAGAAGAGGATAAGAGTTACCATTTCTCCATTGCCAAGGGTTGTATCTTTCCCATTGTTGATTATACTTTCTTCTTGAAAAGTTTTGATTAAATAGCACGAATATTTGTTGTCTATTTGACAATTTGAATTTCCTTTGATTTTTATTGTGCCAAGTACCTATCATGAAACTTTCTTGTGGTACCCTCAAGTGTTTGGGTCCTTTAGGATTAGCATTGAGACTTTTAGGTCTCCAATAATAACTAGAACTATTTTTAGCCCGACAAATATTAGTCGTGTGACCAATTTTACCACAATAGAAACATGTAATAGTTCTAGAAGCATAATGACCAACATGCATAGATACTTGGTTCTTTTTCTTAACATTAATAACATTAGGCTTATAACCAAGTCCTAGTTTCGAATGATCACAACGTTGAACATCAAGAATTTTGGTCATTTTATCGGTACTCAAATTAAATTTCATCATATCATTTTTCATGCAATCAATATCTTTAACATGAGTACTATTTTCTTCTTCAAGAATTCTAACCTTATCAAGTGTAACATTATGAGCACCCGATAAGAGATTCATAAAGAAGCATGTAAACTATCCTTTTCATTTTTCATGATAGTGAATTCTTTTTTCAAATTTTTGTATTTAAAGAGCAAGCTTTGGAATTCATCTTGAAGCTCATCAAAATCATTTTGCAATTCATCATCATGTAATTCATTACTAAAAGAAATAGAAGAGTTAGAGCGTACCTCATTGTCTTCTTTGATGCCCATTAAACATTGCTCGGCTTCCTCATCATTGGATGAAAGAAGACGTCCCATGTTGTTAGTTCGGCTTTGGCCTTCAAGGCTTTGTGAAAGTGCTTTTTCTTTCTTTGTTCTTCTTCCTTTTTGGGCAATCGGCAACATGGTGTCCGGGTTTACCGCATCTAAAACAAGAATTGTCTCTTATTTTTCTTTTCTTGTTTTTATTTACAAATTTTGTAAATTTTCTAATAAGCTTCTCATCTTTATCTTCATTTTCATCTTCCTCATCACTAGAATAATAATTTTTTGATTTTGAGGCAAGACCTTTTGGAGTTGATCCCATACCCCGGTTGAGAAGTTGATGCCTTTGTGTTACTCCTTTTATTTGTATAAACTTCATAGATGAGAAGATTGCCAATAAGCTCATCAAATTTTAGGATTTCCAAATTTTGAGCTTCGTAATAGCGGTAACTTTTTGGACCAAGAGGCGGGAAGAGCATTAAGAACTTTTGTAACTTTATCCTCTTTAGAAATAATTTTCCCAAGTGCAACAAGAGGATTTACAATATTGTCAAGCCTTTCAACCATTCTAGAAATATTTTCACCAATATTCATAGTGAAATTTTCGAACTCTTTGACCAACATGGTCTTTCGAGCTTGTTTCACTTTCTTTGTGTCTTCTAGATAACTTCCATTTTTTTCCAAATATCATGGGCGGATCGAATGCCTCTAATACGATTATATACCGTAGTGGTAAGAGAACAATGAAGAATGTTAAGAGCTTTACCGTTTAAGGAGAATATTTTCTTGTCTTCATCATCAAACTCCTTGAGGCGTTGGAGATTTGAGTTCCGTCTTCCTTTTTCTTCATCGGGATGGATACTACATTTATAATCAGTGTTCCAAATATCTAACCCGCACTCTTGAAGAAAACACTCCATTCGGTCTTTCCAAAATGCGTAGTTGTTGGCGTCAAAAGCGGCTTATTGGTGGAGGTGACGGTGGTGAGATATGCTTCGTTCGTAGCCATGGATCTTTCCTCTTTACTCGAGCGAGCTAGCCAAAGTTTGGTCTTGATACCACTTGTTAGTCCAAGTGGCTACGATAATCTAGAGGATGAGTGAATAGATTATGCCGATTTTCCGAATTATCCTCTCTTTTCCGAATGAATAAGCAAAGACAAGAATATAAGGTGCGGGAAATAAACAACACACTTCGATTTATAGAGGTTCAACCCACTAGGGCCTAATCCTCTACCACCCCAGTATCTCCGGGATGCATGGATTTCAAAAAGAAAAAGATTTTATTAATAATTACAAAATTATTACAATATCACCTTTGAAGATTACCACAATCTTCTAACACCACCTCTTTGGAGATTACCACAATCTCCCTTGAAGATTACCACAATCTTCCTTCAACGACACCTTGTGAAGATTACCACAATCTTCCAACTTGAAGAAAATACCAAATTCTTCAACACCTCAAAGAGCACTAAACTCTTCAACAAGAAGATTACCACAATCTTCTTACACCTAACACCTAAGATCACCCAAGTGTGTTTTTACCACAGAACACTCACAAGGATATCTTGTGTTGAATGACAAACCCAAATTCAAGATTACAACTCGATAATGAAGTATACAAACTTTGAGTACAAGTGTAATCAAGATCAAGTCTAGATCTCAAGATGTGAAAGTGAAATACTTAGGCTATTATAACAAGAATGTTGACAATAAGGACTTAGACAAATTTGCGATTTCTTGTTGTGGTGTGTTGTTTTCTCTCTTCTTGTGTGTTGTATTTGTTGCTTCAATTCTTCATCTATTTATAGGAGAGCTCTTAAAGATTGGATCACAAACATAAGCTCCTCCTTCTTCACTTTTGTCTACAAAAAGAAGATCACTAGATGTAGAAATATTGTACAAAAATGATAAAGTGAATCTTTAGATATGGATGTCCAACGGTATTAATCTGCTTTGTCAAAAATAACATATAGCGACCCATTGACCTTAAGAAATTTTGAACGTTATAAAGTAGATCACAAGATTCGGACACGGAATGACGGGTAGAGTGGCCAGGTTGAATACTAATAAAAGAAAAGAATAAAATACACAAAAATACATACATGGACCGGTCCGCGGGTTGGACCGGTCGACCCCCATAATGACCGGTCCAAGGCATAAGCAAACAATATAGAATTGAGTTCTGTTGTTAGCCAACATTGCGAGCACGTGACCGACCATGAGGTCGATCGGTCGACTCACCGATCGACCTCCACTGTTTTATCCCGGTTTTGTTTTGTTTTAAATTCGACTTTCAGTGCACGGATGCCCTCTAGGGCGACTGGTTGACCTCAAAATGAAGTGTTATCCGATTTTTGACAAAAATAAACTTCAAGAAATACTCCAAAACTTAGTAAAAATATTTTAAATCAATTGGGAGTATTTGGACAATATTTAGGGACATTGTTTTGGTGTAAAAACTCGGTTAAACAAAATCATCAAAATCATGATAAAAACATTTATCTAACAAGTTGTCAATCTGGTAAAGCGCTTGAGGTTCAACACTTCAGGTTTTAAAATTTAACAAAATGAGAAATACTAATATAATTTGTCATGCCAACCACAAAATTTATTTTCTTTCTCTTTTATTTTTTTTTGCTCATTTGTTTTCCTAATCGATACTTATTTTAAACTATAATAATTTGGATATCTTAAATTTTTAGTAATCGAAAAAATTTTACTATTTTTCATTCATAATTTGAATTTTTATAATAATCGATAAATAATTTACTACTTTTTTAATATTGCTAGGTATATACGATTAAATTTATAAATCTTGGTATCAAAGCATTAAACAAAATTGACAATAAGTATGAATTAGGAAAAAAATGAATGAAGAACAAACAAAAAGAAAGAAAAATAATTTTGTGTCCTGGCGTATATATTACACTAATATTTCTCAACGTGTTTATTTGAGAAGGTTGAAATTTTGGTTCTTGAAGTGAAACCCAAAATTTGAGGAGGGCCCGATTTGGAAAAAATAAAAATTTGGCCTTGATTTGAGAAGGTTGAAATTTTGAATCTTGAAGTGATAGATTTTCTTAAATTTGGACCATATTATAAAACTATCCCTTCTTAAATCAATGTTTTTAAACCCGACCGAACATCGAATTGGATTAATAATTGGGTTATAGGGTCACTGGTTCAATCAAGTTAAACCATTCTTTAAAAATGGGTTGGCCCGTACACACACACACATTCATATATATATACACATATAAAAGATAAACACAAATACAAATATAAATTTGAATTTGAATTAATATATTATAATATCCAAATATATATGTAAATAAAATATAAGGTGAGGTTATATGCTAATTTACTAAACATACATCCTTCAATTTTTGTAATAAAACAAATAAAAGTTTATTTACTAATAAAACAAAAGAAGAAAAAGAAAAAAATTGGGCCGGGTTAATTGGTTCACCGATTTTCGGGTTTTTGCCACTTTTGACCAGGTGGTAATGGTTTTAATCACCCGGTTTAACATTTAATCGGGCCAGGCATATGACTAATTCCGATTAAACCGATTGAATTGGTCGATCGATCCGATTTTCAAAACATTGTCTCAAATTAGTAAAACGTTATATTTGGTAAAACTAAAAGTCATGTTTTTAATGAAATTATAATCAACGTTAAATTTGGTAAACCAAAGTATGTCACATTTTTGAGAGAATTCTAATCAACTTATTTTTGGTTATGTATTAATTATTGATGTCGAGTTGTTGAAAAAAATTATTGATTATGGTAAATTGAATAATTATTTATGAAAAGTCTCATTTAATTGATTGTAATCAAATTTCTACCGATAAATATCTTAATTATTGATTAATCTTCGCCGATATTTTTGTAATATTATTTTTGCATAATATTCCAAAAACTAGTGAAATAATTCCTTCATTTAAATTTAAATTTGGTAAAATAGAAATTCACGTTTTGTACGTGATTCTAATCAATTTATTTTTGGTCATATGCTATTCTTTGATTTTTGTTGTTGGAAAAATACATTGAATATAGTAAAACTGAAAAATTATATATGAAAGTTTGACTGTTTAATTGATCATAATCAAATTTCTATTGATAAATAAAAGTAAAAATAGTTGAGCATTGATTAATTTAGGCCGATATTTTTATAATATTGTGATTTCTATAACAAACATTCCAAAAATATATGATAGACATCTTAATTAAAAATCTGAAACTCTTATGAAATAAATACATAATGTCAAATACGAAATTCTATCTTAAATTAAATAAAAGAAATTAAAATCTAATGCATTCTTAGTGTAAATTTTATCTGCAATTCAAAAACTCATCTTTTAAAATTCTATCAATCATTCTCTCCGATTAACAAAGAAATGCAAATGCTTATAATGATTAAGCATATCAATATGATATAGCAAAAATGGGCTATGAAGCTTCTGGTCCAACTCTATGAGAAATCAGCATACAATAGTCGAAATAATGTGACAGCTTGGAATGTGTATTCATGATGCAAAGATGGTTTTACAAATATACAACTCATGTATTGCATGGGGGTCACATCTAATACATATTAAATCATGAGATAAAATACAATTTGAAATAGAGTACTTGACTGTTAACATTTTGGATGGTTGTCATTGCTAAAACCCGAAATCCAACCCATTAAAAAATATTTAAAATTCGAAAACCAAAGTTACCCCAAATCTAGAATCTATAACCAAACTTACCAAAAACAAAGCCTGATGGTAAATGTCTAAACCTATTAAACTTATTTTATAATTTAAAATATATTAAAAACAAAATTCAAAACTTGAAACTACTACAAGTTTCTAAAAAATATAATTTATGTAAAGAAATCACCTTGAAAGCATATATATTTTTAAAAATCAACAGAGTATACAAAATATATTTTAAAAAATAAAAAAATAAAAGAATCGGGTCTGAATTGAGTCTAAAATGAAAATTCAAACCCAATCCAAACTCGATTATACCAACGAATCAAACTAGGATCCTATTGTCAACCTTATATAAATATATTCTATTAAGTGTAGCGTTGACGGATTTGCCAACTTGAGGAATAGGACTATAGGAGGCATGCAACAACGATGTGAGCGGTGTCGTTGGAGAGGTGTTCATTAATGCAAATGATTCGCTCCTTCGGGAGGAGAATGTGTCGTGGCAACAAAACTTCTTTGATCGAGGTTTTGCAGCCTACGACCCATTCTCTCATCTCTCGAAGGAAATAACCATGCTACTTTCGAAAGAAGAGGCTCCGCGCTATTGTTTTTTTTTATTTAGGGTTTTGTAGAGGTAATAAATGATTGAAGCCCCTTCAACCCTTTTTATAGCATAGATTAGGTAAAGATGACAATGTTTTTCGGTATGACTTGGATTCAAAACGCATCCTCTTCATTTGGGCCGAAATAAGTTAAATGAGTATGAATTTTCCATTTTCAAATCTGATCCAATCCTACACTTTCATTTTTTATTATTTAGAAGACTATTATATTTTTATTTTTATTTGTTCATCTTATATTTAGAAGACTATTATATACATTTGTTTATGTTATTTTATTTAAAAATATATATCTGGATAATATTTTTAAGTTTTAAAAACAGCTCTATTCATCTGTTTAGGACGAGTTTGATATAGGACCTCAAAATTTTTAGCAGATTGAATTTTATGTCCATGCAGAGTAGATTCATTGCCGCCTCTAAGCGAGGGCTGGGTATCCCAATTTTGTTTGCATACGCAGAAAAAAAAATCTAGTGGGAGGCCCAACAAAGATAAAAGTCCATCAGGCGCCCGACAAGAAACGAAGTAAAGTTACGATACTTCCTCCTATTCACAACAAATGTCTTTTTTGAAATATTGAACTTTTTTCAAAAAATATATCATTTTCATATTTTCAAGGCTTGTGAGAAAAATATTTTTTCCAAATTACCCTTAAATTTATTGTTTTCCAACTAACACTAATGCATAAATTTGTTTGTTTCCAAAGTAGCATTTATGATTACTTAAGGGTATATTTGGTATTTAACACAATCCTTAATAAGTGTGTTTTTTTCTTAAAAGACACTTATTTTAAATAGGAGGAGTAAAACTTTTAGAACAACTCATTAACACTTGTTTTGAAAGAACTGTTAAATTCCCTCAAAAAAGGAACCCACTATTTTCACCCCAATTTCTTATAAATACACCCATCCTTTATTTTCACAAAATTAAAATGACTATTATGCTCTTCTTGTAAAAAATTCTAAACACACCCAATATTTTTTTTTTTGAATTGTTTTCTCCTCTAGGGTTTTAGTTGCTAATTTTTTATTTTTTTGTTATCGTGCTATTTTAATTGTAGTATTAAGTAAAAATATGTCATTTTTAATAGATTAAAGGTTTTATAGGTTGGGTGCGAAATGGTGTTACAATTTGGGTTTTTTGTTTCAAAGATCATGCATTTTCCGCCATGTTGAATAGGCACGATCATGTCCTATTTTA